>BLKR01000249.1:298019-659637 GCA_011170035.1 Teleogryllus occipitalis | reverse complement strand
CCCCAGCCGGGACGAGCTCTAAGCTCCCGACCGGTCTCCCGGAATATGTGGTAGTGTAGTGCATGTTAGTGTAAGTGTGTGTGTAACGGGAGAGGATAGGACAAGGATGGGGAAGGAAAGATCGCGCGCGGTTCGTGGTCCGTTTCTTAGGGTCCTACTCCGGCATTCACTGGTGTTGATCGGAGAAACTACGGAAAACTACCGATCAAAGCAGCTGGCCGCTAGAATTCTCCTCCAGACAGCAACTGAATTCGACCTAGCTGAAAAGCTAGTTTCGAAAAATCCTGCCGCCGTCAGGACTCGAACCTAGGACCTCCCGGTCAGAGGCGCTGTGGTGGCATAAGTTGATGCACTGAGCTATCGCACCCGGTCTGGTTTCATTTACAAGTGCAATTTTTTTGGGGGGGAGGGCAAAGTGTTATTGGAAAATTATCAGATATCTTCAAGAATCTGCGCCTTTAGAGCATTTCTGACAAATTTTATTTTGCATATTTTGTCATATTTTACTGTTACAGCATAATATATTTAGTAATTTTTAAAAAAATAAGGGGAAATAGTAAATAAATTTTAGTAAAATCAAATAATTTATTAAAATCAAAAGATAGTTATAAAGTTGAAAATTCCATATTTTGAACTGGGATTGCTTAAAGGTCAGCGTATTGAGCAGAAATAGATTGAACATCAATTGAAAATGTAATTGTATCGGTCAAAACAACTCATCTCCCGAAAGGGAGATGAGTATTTTAATAAGATCTTGTTGTAGTTTTTTTATCCCTTCTGATAAAATAGTAGTAGATAGTAGAGAATCAAACTATTCTGAAGTAATTCAATTATAGAACAGAAATTTGGAAACAATATAAAGACAATTTTAGGTACACGGCCACCTGAGAAGAGTTGAGTTAGGAAAGTAAATGGACTAAAAGGAAGAGACGGAATCTACCAGATCAAAACGGAATGAATATAAAATCAATGAAATATTGACGAACATATTTATGAATGAAGATACCAAATCAACGTTCTAGAATTAACTCTTATTTTTATTATTTATAAAAACCTTTCCGCTGATTTATGGTTTCGTACAATGTTTATACGCAATGGAGCTTATATATGCATTACAACAAAGAAAATCAAAGAGAAAAATTAATATAACAAAATAAAATCGACCAGAAATCATAGAAACGGATAAATAGCGCTATAAGCAAGTTTGTTCACGGTGCTAGAGGTTGTTAGCAAATTTTCTTCCTTACACATAAGTTAATTAACGTGAATAAAAATGACAGATGATCCTCTGAGATGGTCAAAAGCTGATATTAAGCTCGATAAAGAGCTTGAACTAGAGTTCGCACAGAAAAAAGATCTTAAAAGAGCTTTTGATTATTTCGACAAGACAGGATCGGGACTGATCACAGAGAATTATCTCAAAATTGCTTTTCGCGCTCTGGGCTTTGAACCTACACCGAAGGAACTGAAAAAAATTGTGAGTGAAGTGGTATCAGATAAAAAAGGACTTCTGTCGTTTCATGATTTTCTTGACATTATGACAAAGAAAATGACTGAGCAAGATGAAGAATGCCGAGTTATTCAAGCATATCGTCTTCTCAACTACGACAAAACAGAAGGAATCACTTTCGACAATCTGAAGGCTGTGTCAGAAGAACTAGGTGCTGATCTGAACGATGAAGAAATACATGAGATGATAGAAGAAGGTGATATCAGAATGAAAGGATACGTCACTCTCCCAGATTTTAAATATATAATGGAAAGATTCTACAGAATGCAGTCAAAAGACGCCGAGTGGTGTTTTAAATATCCTAAAAATTTCAACTATTATGCAATATGTAGCAGACAAGTCAGACATTATTCAGAATTATTGGGAGAAATACCGGAAACTGATGAATCAGGCCGTCCTATAGGGAACAAGGAGTTTACAGTATCTCCGACTGCGACCCAGGAAACTCTACAACATAGAATGTCCAGAAAGCTGGATCCTCCACCAAAAATACCTGGAATGGAATCCAGACAACATGTGGATGCTGTAGATTTCTAATTGCAAGAAACTAACATCTACTGAAATGCATTAATTAATAAGGTAATGCAATGCTTAATATCTATTTTGTTGTTTGTGAACTCTAGGTCGTAATGTAAGATCATCAATGTTTTCCAATTAAATCTGGTTCCCAATTCATGTACCGTATTATAAATAAATTAATAATTTTCCAAACCAAGCCAAATTGCTATTCTGATCGAAACCTGTGATGAGGAATTATTTTTTTTTTCTTTATATACCCAAACTGTCCGATACATACTTAAGAGTATTAATTATTATTCTACATTAATAATAATTACATTCTGAGGTATCAAACGCTTTCGGTGTGTAGTTAGCAATACTTATCAAAGAACGGCATTAATTTTTATCATCTTCCATTCAGTAATAAATACCACAAGGATATGAAGACTGAAAAACAAATTCCTAAGAGCAGTAAAATATTTGGTATTACTAATTATATATTTGTTTCAAAAATGGACCACAATCAACCTGCGCAGTTGTTAAATAGATTTTATTATCACTGCAACAAAGTATGGGTGTTGCACATTTCTTAAATACGTAATTCCCAATCCTATTTTCCATACTTCAATTTCTCAAAGTCTTTTTTCCAAATCGATTTTACAAAATATATTTTTCTCAATTCTATAATTCCCCCAAAATATTATAGAATAATTAAATTTCCTACTTTTTAATTTTACACCGTTTGAGAGGCATTGAAAATTTCGATTTCGTCTCCTTGTTTGATAAAAAGCATCAAACAAGAGGAATGTTTTTACTTTCTTGCCCACACTTCATAAGAAGACAAAAGTATTGTAATCGTGCGCTGGAAAACGGCAAATTTTCAACACAATACTCATTTGCAGAGCCCTTGTAACAAAAATATGAATAAATCCTGTTCCTACATGTACATAGTAAATTACTTCCTCTAACGTCAGAATCCACGATGAGGATACTTTAACTTTTTCCAGATGCTTCATCATTTTCAAAATTTTCTCAAAAAGTCCCCAAATTTTTGGATTAATCTTTGTCCTCGGTTACCGTAAAGTCGTCTCAAGAGACTTGTAAAGCATCTCATTTTTGTTGAAGTCCCAGTTTTTTCGAAAATTGTAAAAGTTCAATTTTTTTACGCGTCTCCTGAATGAAATCTATTTTTTAAACACAGACGTTGAAATAAGGTTCTGTACAATTTTTTGGAAGTATGAGTAGTTTTCGCATAATTTTACCTGAAATACAGTAATAATTTAAATATTTCAAAAATTTTTTTCTCAAAAGCGGCTCGATTTTTTTCTATAAATTTTCTCCTCGTATGTATTAAACGACGATAAAAAAATGTGGTGCTTATCTCATTTTTCAACTCTTGAATTTACAAAAATTTCAACATTTGTAACATTTAAAAATTACTAAACTGAAGAGGGATATTGTTGCTTTCAACAAATTCTGTTCTTAAAAGTAAGGTCGTTAAAAAAGGTAGTGTACAGTGTTTTGAAAAAACAAGTAGTTTTTGTATATTTTGTGCTTAAATTGTACGCAATTTGAGAAAAAAACAAAAAAAAACATACAGGGTACCAGGGTAGTAGTCGCGGGATTTCATATCTGCTAGTTTCAGTCTAAAAGTCTAAAAGAAAAGTTAATGTATAATTTGGGTTTTGATGTTTTTTGGATAGGTATGTTGAATAAGTTGTGTGGTTAATAAGTGCTTAGTATCGTTAACAGTTTACGCGCCATTTATACAATTATTGTGCTTAAACTTACTTGCCAGTTTGCCAACTTACTGCTGGTGCGCCAGGCAGTGAAAGTAATGTTATGTTGTAGCAAGGTTAATACGTTTGGTTTTCCAAAAGACGCCGTCATTTTTTTTTTCAAATGGGCATGCTATCACAGTAGATTTGAACTAGATGATGGACCTTGGCTAGTTGAGCCAAGACCTCTGACTGATGTTACATTCTCCTATTTTTTCTAAAGCAGCCATCCTATCAAACAAAAATACTTCTACTTGAACGAAAATGTGCACAAGAAAGGGCTGAGATGGAACACCAAGAAAAACGCAAGTTGAGAGCATGGTGTCGGAAACAATTAATACATTTGGGGTTTTTATTGAACAGTTGAACAAAGAAGATTTAGAAAAAAGTCCTATTGTGTAGAAAATACCAATGTTTTCTCTTTTAAAATAAATCCAGCTGCAATGTGCCTAAGAATTTCATGTGGCTTAAAAATTTTCAAAAATATTTCAATTAAGATTTTTCACTATAATTAAATTTTTAATGAAATGTTTCAATGGTTTATTGTTAACAATCTGAAATGCATAAAATGGAGCATGTTCAAATCAAATTTCTCTGGATATTGACATTATTTCCAGTATACTTGCGATCTCAGACAGTAAATCAATCGTTATCAACCAAATTCAGTTTTTAAAGGGACAACTTGAACTCATCTCAATGTCAAAACTCATGTCACCAAAAAAATTTTATCGGCCTCAGTATTTTCCAAATTTACAAAATGATATAAACCCTTAGATATCTATTAATTTCAACTCTGACAAGTCCATAATGACGAGGGATATCAAATCAACCAATATGGATTGTGAAAAGAATGGGAAGAATAGTCAATGGGAATATTAACATTGAAAAAATAAAGAAAAAACTTGGAGCTTTTTTTTTAGAAAATTTAGAAAATGTCCTGGGAGTTTCACGTAAAGTACCACTCAGAATCAAATGATCCGTTTCAAATTCACAGGGTGCTACCAGAGTGCTACCAGATCGATCGTGGAATATTTATGTAGGAGAAAATCACATGAATGGTTTATATGCTAGTGTTGTCCACAGAGGGACGAATGGAGAGATGGACACACGGACGGACGGGCAGATTGACGGCCAGATGGACAGGTCGACGAATAGATGGACACACGGACGGGCGGGCGGAAAGACGGATGTTCATATGGAGAGACATGTACAAACGGAGGGATGAAGAAACACTTTTTGCTTCATAAAACTCTTTATGGACCTTGTAAACATTAAATGACTAGATCAATTGTCTTTGACGTGTTTATGTGACGTATTTATAGGACCGCTTGTAATAATTGTGTGAGCAAATGTGTTTACTGGCGTGGAAATTAAAAATAACGATTCTCAGAAACTAATAATATTTTTAACATTCATGTTCAATTCACAATTTCAAATGAGGGAGGATATTGAAGCATTTTTTACATCGTACCTACAAATCTCTTATGTCTTTGCCAGCCATACGGAAAAATAAAGGTCGTTGATTACCACAGCAGAAGATAATGACGTTTTCCAGAAAAACTCTGAAAGTAACTAACTTTAAAGAAATAAAACCACGCATGGAATTCCAAAAAACAATCTTTTACATCAATAACTTCAAAATAAAAACAATCACCATACAAAAAAACAGAAATTATTAAAACTCTAATTTACTAATTATTAGAGCTGGGATTTATACGTAATATCAAGGAGCAAGATATGTACACATACATAGCGAGAATATACCAAAATATTCCAAACAATGTAGTACAAATATATTTTATATCAGTTTTATATTTACATATATAGACATTTATTAGTCTTGGCAGCACAGTATGCAGATTTTTTCTATGCAGAGCACTTCGTGCATACTGTTCCAGCTGAAATTTCATCGAACAACCTTTTGTTTATTGCAAGCTTGGCAAAGAACAATTTTGTCCTTAGTTGAAAACTTCTCAGCAATCGTGACCTAAGACTTGAACTTTCAAGCCGCGGAAGACAGAACAGGCACCGTGTTCACGCCAAAGACAACAAATGTTGATTGAGCTGGCAAATGCGGATCTCTTCTTTTTTTCCGTGAAGATTTTTCATCGGGGTTGATTCTATGACCTTTCCAAGAAGACTGCTGTCTCATCTTGTGTGTAGCGATTTCTTGTTGATCAATTAATCTTGCATGCGATTGCTGATTCATTAATCTCCATAAGTAGCTCGATTTACAAATGCGCACACATATCTCCATTATTTCATTTGGAAGTACAAGGATATTTCACAACTCTATTCTCGACGAAATTACACCTTTTTATGTACTATTTATTAAATAAGTTACTATTTATTAAATAAGAAAATATGATTAAATTAGATTAATAAGAAAATAAGATTAAGAAAAAAGAAGAAAACAATATTAAAAAGATGAACAATTGTGAAGTTTATTATCCTCATACAAAATAGAAATAGCAATCGTATTTTTAAATATCTACAAAGAAGAAAATACTGAAATTCGGAATTTTATGTCAAATGCTTCGGGAAATGTAAAATACATACAAATATATTGAAACATTCAAAACAAAATTGAATTAAAATGATTATGATATACAAATTCAAATATATTCTTGTTTTCCCCAGCTTCTAAATTGTTAACAACACATGTAATTACTCATACACGATAATCCCATCTCTACTAATTACTAACCATTCTACCTACTTTAACAGAATAAAAATTTAATTATCTAAACCTAACAACTAATCTAATATACAACACTAGAATCGTTTGCCTTTTCCCTAATAAATATTAAATGTCACTTAATGTTTGACATCACCTTATTACCTTACCGCGAACTTGACATCACCTTATTACTCACAGCTATTGTCTAGAATACTCGACGTCGTAATATTGTCCTTGGTATAATCTCATATTAACTTTACTCCAATTCTTCCAGTAGCTGTTTATAAAACCATCTCCCCTCCAAACGCAGCTATATTACGTATCCACAACGCGGTCCGCATACGAGCACCCTCTCTGGTATGATCGGAGCTCTCGATCTCTGCTGTGCAAAGCCAGCGACCGACTTTCTCAATTGTTTAATTGTCACTACTCAGTACATTTTACGACATGGAAACCTTCCGTATTGCCAGTGTCGCATGCTTGACATCCTGCTTTTCCGTCTTCTACACGTTCTCGGCCAAGTCTACACATATGAAAGAATGTTAACATCTGTTTTTATTTACATCGAAAGGTAAAGCACGATATTTTTAACAGATTGAATGAAACAAACTGGTTAAGAGTTAATATTTCAATCAGTTCGGTCTAGAATTGTGGCCATGATCAGGGTTAACATACGAACCTTTAGATTCATCAAATGTAATATGTACTGATGTGCGTAACAAGTTGTTAACATCTGGTTGACAGTCTCTACGGAAAACGAAAATCTGGTTTTAAGGTTCTAAAACGCGCGAATTCCAGTTCTGCTTGACAGTAGTCTGCTGCAGGGACTTGCGAGTTGCATTAGCACGTTATATATTTTATTGAATAGAATATATTTGTAACACACATTATTATATAAATATTGGATTTCTGTACACCTCCATAAACCTTAACTATGCCAATTCTCACACTCGTCCGGGCGTTAATAATTATTTCCGAGGTACCGGAACGCCATTCCTTTGCGTTCTACTAGAAATCAAGCCCTGGGTACTCATTTATAACAATAATACCCCCACTCTCTTATGACGCGAAACCACGATTTCTTGTTACACAATCGTTAACAAAGATGGGTCTTCCTCAATGATTTTTAATATTTTGCAACATTATGTTGTTAACTATATGTTTATTAAACCATTTTAATTATATTAATAGACAGAAAATTTGCAAATTTATAAAACATGGACATACCCAATGAGGTGACAACTCCAACTCTGAGGCATCAATTTCCACAATTATTCCGTTTAGGGTCATTTTGGTTGAATAAGTTTTGTACCCATACTATCGCAAATATATTAGTCAAAGCTTCACTAAAAAAACATACAATTGCTTCATGAAAATTGTAGGTTTTTTGTTGTCAAAATGAGTATTGGAGAAATCGACATGTCGTTTACAACCTACGTATATAATCTTCTTTGAAATCTGAATGTTTGACCCACTTTTTTAAAGATTTATTTACAAAAAAATGGACTCAATTCACCCACATAGTGGCCACAATTCACGTACTTTGGTGTGTGGATAAGTGCGCATGGAATTATCTTGGGAGGCATCAAGCTGTCGTAGCTCGACCCAGCCCGACAGCACTGGACCGGATCTTGCCGCTCCGGGACGAGTCGAGGTGAGACGAGACGAGACGAGAGACCGGGCGGGTATGCGTCTCAGCGAGCAGAGGTCAAGCAGGATATTAACTCGAGGCTCATCACTTTAAATCACGCTCGTAAGGGGATAATGCCATCTCGACCGCCCGACAACTGCGCTTTAATTCTTCTTCGGTTTTCCCATGCCGGCATTACAGCCGAGCTTCGCGGCCAAATTACAGTTCGCGTAATCAGATCAGCTAAAAGCGAATTTAATCCACGTAATGCCGGGCACAATAAGCGTAATGTGCACGCCCGAGGGGCAAATGGGGGTCCAATTATTTGTTTTAGGGAGTGAGCATGTAGTTTGGAGGGCGACGGTGTTTCTGAAACGAGCGGTTCCGGTAATGGAGGTGGGCGAAGGCGGGTCCGCGCGCGGGACCATGTGGTGCGCCATGAGACGGCCGATCACCGGCCGGCGCGGCGGCGCGTCCTCTCCGCGGGGGAGGGGGGCGGGGCACTTCCGCCTTCGCCGAGGGCGCGCGGCCTCACTGCGATGTGGACTTTTGCACGGCGCAGGGTACAGCAGTGGGAAGGGGGCACTTGCGCATCGTGTCCGACTCCAGCCAATGACCTCCAAGCACCACTTTACGTCACAATATTAGCAGGAAATGTCAATGTAGCCAGATATAACAATTGTCACCTTGTTACAAGACATCGAAACAAATAAATAAAGTATTTCTTTTAAATATTGCATCTTTAACACCTTCGTGGTATTTTTGGTTGTTCACCGTTCAAAATTGCCACTTTATGCCACTTTTAAAATGTTTCTCAACACTTTTCGCTCTCCATGCATCAGGCGATCAGAGTCTGGTCTGGCGTTTCAAACCAAGAAGGTTATAATCTATGGAGGCGGCATGACCGACATGGAAATGAAGCCAGCCCCTTGCAAACTCGGTGAGGCTACCCGCTGGACATTTTGCCCCAAAAACCTAAAATCCACCTTTCCACCTTTATTTTTTCTTTATTGATATATTAATGTTTCCGTAAGGAAGATGTTTTGAATATAATTATTTGTAATTTATACACAGAAATATTCAGAGAATATAGCAAAACAGACTTGGGAAAAATAGGAAACCTTCCCAAAATTTATTAAATGGTAGAGAAAATATTTTTAAAAATGGTTTCATTTATAGTGTGAAGCTGAACAGAATTTAATTTATTGCTTGATAACATGTATTCTTGAAACAGAATTGCACAAGGAGCATTCAGAATGATGTGTAGCATTCAATATACAAGAAACTGAAACTAATGTCATTAAAACTTGACTTATTGTCATTAAAACTGCTAATCATGTTGTAAATTTGATGTAAAGTAATTAACAGTTTCTTTATTTAGAAGGAGCATGAAAATTGAAAAATTCTTTAAGGAAATGGTAACGAATTTCCGGGGCAAATCCAAAAATAAGGTTTAATTGTAATTAATTGCCCTGAACAGAAACGTTAGCAATAATGGAACTGAAGAGAAATTCATAGATCTTCTTCATCCTTTCCTTCTTCTTCTTCACTTCAAGGAGTAGGCACATGTTCCGTCTTCACAATATTCTTCTTTTCTTCTTCCTTTGAATTATTATTATTAACGTAAATATTATTGCTACATTTTCTTAGGTCTTTCGACGTCTCTTTTTCCAGTGGGTCGATAGAGCAATGTCAGATGGGGATTCTACTGGCGTCCATTCTTCGTATGTTGTGTCCAAGAATCTTTATAATTTCCTATTTCTTCATTTATGTTATAAATGCCCAGATCATTTCGGATAACTTCATTTCTTGTGAGATCATATTTGGTGCAGACTTTAACTTTCCTGAGGAATCTCATTTCAGCTGCTAGGATTTTACTTTTGTCTCTCTCTTTAAGTATCCATGATTCACTGCCATACAAAAGAACAGGGACAGCCATTATCTATAAAATTTGATTTTTGTGTCTTTCCATGTTTTATTATGGAGGGTTCTATTTATTATCACACATATTGATTGAAATCTATTGGTTTTATTTTCAATGTCCCTGTCGACATCGTAACGTATTTCACATCCACGAAAGTTAAAATGAGAAACCCAGTGAGCCATGACTTAAGTTTTCCTTTTAGAGATTCTAAGATTATATTCTTGTTCTCCAAGTTTATGTAGCTTGTTTACAGTTTTTCAGAATTATTATGTAATAAGCATATAACAACACATTTAAAAATTTATTTCTACTTAGTTTCTGTCAGGGCTGATGTCAAGTTTTCATTTCTGTATTAGATCATCTATGTATATATTAAATAATGTTGGAGACAAGTTACATCCCTATTTCAGGCGACGGTTCACAATAATTTTGTTAGTTCTTTTTTCCCTGTGTTTATAACAATTTTTGATCCTTGATACATACTCTTTAGAACTTCCACTAGGTGTTTCGATTAACCGTTATTTTTAATTATATTACATAATTTATTTCTGTTAACTGTGTCGAATGCTTTTTCGAAGTCAATGAAAGCTAAATGAGTTTCAAGATTGACTTCTCGTCTTTTTTCTAAAATACTTTTTATAATAAAGATATTATCACTGCATGAGCGACCTTTTGGAATCCAGCTTGTTCTTCTTGCAAACGGGTTTCTGCTATGTTTTTTAGGCGAGTGTTAATTATTCTTGCATACACCTTGTACGCTGCATTCAGATCGCTAATGCCCTTGTAGTTCTCACATTCGTTTCTCTGACCCTTTTTAAACAGAGATATGACTTCCGATGATTTCCAGGAGTTCCGTATTTTGCAGCTTCGCCAGCATTCATTGAATAAATGTATTAGTCTAAATTCACATAGTGTACCTACGCTTTTAAGGAGTTCCACATTAATACCATCTAGGCCAAATGCTTTTCTGTTTTTCATACTTTTTAGTGTCGCGAGTAGTTCATTCAAAGATATAGAGTCAACAGTTGTATTGCAGCCAGGTTCATCCTCTCTGATATTACGTGTTTCTGTGTACCAGAGTTTCTTATAATGTGCTTTCCATTGTTCTTTGCCAATTACACTTATATATGCTACGTATTTTTCTGTTTGATTCAGTCTCATAAATTTGAAAGCAAACATTTGCCTCTCATGTATGTCGTTTTCCTTATTCGTCATAATATTATCCCATAATGTTTGATGTGCAGATTTGATTATTTGTTTGGTATGATTTCTCTTTTGTTTATATTTTCTTCAGCTTCATGTGATTGATTACAAATACATTTTTTGTAAGCTATTTCTTTATCTTTCACTGCCATGGCTACCTGTTCGTTCCATATTCTTAATCCTTTTCTTCTTTTGAACTTCTTTTTCTTCCCGATTGCTTCGTTCGCTGCCTTGTCTATACATTGTTTTATACTTTGCCATTCTCTATCTACATCATCAGCAGTTGTAAAATTTATCAGATGTTCTTGTAGCATAATTTGATACAATCTTATAATACTTTATTGTTCGAGGAGATATACTTTAAAGACTTCATGGTGTGTTTTGTTCTTAGCTCTAAATTTCTTCCACTTTGCAATCATTGTAATAGTTGCGATGATTAAATAGTGGTTAGAGTAAATATCACTTCCTCGATGCACTTGAACAATTTGTATTTGCTTGCAGATTTTATTATTTACTATTACGTAATCTATTAATGATCTGTGGTCTCTAGCGCTCCATGTAATTTTATGAATGTCACTCTTTTTGAAGAATGTATTCGTAATTTTTAGTTCGTTAAAGGTCGCAAACTGCCTAAGCTCTTCGCCATTTCTGTTGATGAGGTGTTCTCCAAAGGTGTCAACAATTCCTGTAATTGGGGTGTTGCCTCACCCTGCATTTAAATCACCACACATAAGAACATGATACCCTTTATTTACTTTATTTAATTCTTTTTGCAGATCGTCTTTGGTGTCTTCGTTCCTTACCTCTTCAGGAGCGGAAAGACCAATTATTACTAAGTGTCCCCTATCTATTTTAAATTTACATGTGACAATTCTTTCATTTATAAAGGAGTATTCAGTTATTTTATTTTTCCATTTTTTACTGACATAAATATCAACCCTACCGCTCGCACGTGTCTTTTGAGACACTCTCCTGTATATCATTGTATAATGATTCAGATCTTTTGAGTCTTTTAGTTTTTTCTTGGTTTCTGTTATGATGACGATGTCAATTTCTTTAATTTAATTAGTAGAAATTCGTTTAATTAGTAAAAGTCTCGTTAGTAGAAATTTCTTTTGCATTAAAGACTCAGATGCAATTGTGAATGTCTCGTCCTGGAGATGAACGTCGGGTTGCATTGTCAGTGTCATTTTAGCAATCAGAACTATATATTTTTCTGTAAATTTTGAATTAATTAAAATAAATAAATATAATATATAAAAATCTAAAAACCAACCTTAAACAGCACAGAGTAGGCACATTTATTTTTTTACGGACTTTATAACTTAGCAGAGTGGCAAATTGAGGTCTATCAGAAAGTGGCTTTCTTATCTAAAAGAAAAATGTACTCTTCATTTATACAATGCAGGTTCAGAAAGATATTGTATTCCTGATATTAATTATACCTCTATGGGTGTCAATTACAAATGGGCTGGGTGAGCAGAAAATAAATTTGGAATTGCTCCATCCCTTAATCAAGACCCACTGGTATATGTTGAATTTATTTAGTCTGCACTGAAGTGAAAGCTGCATAAAAATGAATATGAAGTCGTAACCCATTTCTCTCTCCTCACAGCTCCAATCCATGCTTGCCTTCTTTCTTGGTCTTTCTCACTAGGAAATCTAAACATCAGCAATGAATGTCATGAACAACTTTCAAACTTTCAAACAACTTTCAAACAAACACTTATAAACTCATTCTTATAAATAACACCGATGTAAATAAATAAAATGGTTCTATAATTTGTTAATCACAAAATCGGAAGAGTACGTAATGAATATCATTTACCTGAAGAATGACATTTTTTCACTATCACTCTCCACTCTCCCTTGTGTAGCACCCGAAGATCTTGACACATCATCAATCCACCGAGATCTTGGTCTTCCTTTCTTGCCTTTTGCCATCAATGACATAATCTTCTTTGGGTGTCTATCCATCTGCTTCCTCTGAATGTGACCCAGCCATTTAATTCTTTGAGCCTTAATATATTTTCCTCTTTTATTAGGTTTTCTAATTTTCTAAATTGATTTGTTCTTATTCTCCAGGTCCACGAATTTACTTGAATTGGCCCACATATTTTACGTAGTATTTGTCTTTTGAATATTGCCAGTTGGTTTATATCTTTGTCGCTGAGTGTCCATGTTTCTGCTGCATATGTAACAACTGGTCTTATTATAGTTTTATGTATCCCAATTTTTATATCACATGTCAGTAGTTTTGATTTTAATAGATTTTGATTTGCATAGTATAATTTCTGACCTTTTCTTAATCTTTCATTTATTTCAGCTTGTATTATATTCGTCTCGTTCAGGATAGCTCCCAAGTAGTTAAAAGTTCTCCGCTTTTTGGAAATGTTAGTTGTTTATTTGCAATTCTTTAATGCTCGGTGATTGTTTTCTTGACAGACGCATATACTTGGTTTTCTTTTCATTTATTGCAAGATCCACTTCTTCAGCTTCTTTTGTCACTTTATTATATAATTCTATAAGTGCTTTCTTGTTTCTGCTTACAAAAGTAAGCAGAATATCGTCTGCATAAGCAATAAGCTGTGTCATTTTAAACCTTATATCTCCTCTTAGGTCTAATTTTCTAATTACTGTTTCTAATATTATATTAAAAAGAATTGCTGATAATGGATCTCCTTGTCTTACTCCTGTATACATTTCGAATGGGTCCGATAGTAGATTTTCAATTTTGACTTTTCCAGTTGTATGCCGTAATGTCATTCTAATAAGTATATTTAGTTTATTTGGTATTCCAGTATCTTGCATCCTCTCCATTAATCTAGGACGTTTAATTTTATCAAACGCATGCTTCAAATCCACAAACAGGATATGTAGTTCAATGTTATGTTCATAACATTTCTCAAATATTTGGCGAATTATAAATATCCATGGTTGGTAATTATAATTATCCGTGGTTGCTCTGTTATTTCTGAACCCGTTTTGATATTCCCTAGGTATGGAATCCGCAATTTAGTCAATTTATTATTTATAAGTGCTGCGAGGATTTGTACCAGGGAGATCGAGCTGGTAGCCATCGAGGACACAATATGTGAGCAAAAGAGGATTACAACCTTATTAGACGATTTGGGATTTAAGAGTCTAGCACAACGTCTTATTAAGATATTTACAGGTGGTAAAGCTGTGTAAGATTTAAATATTTTAAAATAACTAATGGAAATAAACACATGGTCCGCGGGCTAAATTCGTAAAAGAAAGTTTTTTGAACAATGAAATAATACTAGAACATGTGAAGTCAAAGGATATGGAGACTGATATGCTTACAATGCACCTTGGCAAGAGCACTTGATGCAAATATGTAAGATCTTTTAATTTAATGAGCCGAAGTAACTTCCTTCAAGAATGGTTCGTCCATAAATGCCTTCTGATGAAGAAATAAACTACCTACAAATGAAAGGGGGGAAGATATATTGTGATTTATGTTATGTCAGATCATCTTTGAAGTCATCTCTGAAGATCGCTTTGTTCACTATAGTATAGAGCATCGCAGCAACAGCATCACTTGGTATTGTTGTGTTCCGCTTGATTCTTTTTTTCTTAGGGCTTTTATCTAGCCGACAGCCGGTTGCCCTTTACGTCCCCGAAGGGACGCATATTCGACCATACACTAGACAAACACTTGCGGGCTCCTCTGATCTGGGGTCAGCAGAACGCGAGGCCCTCCGCGACAACACACACAAAGTCAAGGGACAAACAGCCATGCCCAAGGCGGGACTCGAACCCGCGACCCTTCGGACCAAAGCGCTGAGTCGGTACTCGCTCTTAGCCACCTCTTAGACTCACGTAAACGACGCGGCGGCTCGGCGCGTTGTGAACGTGGGTCACGACATGGTTGTTGCTTCCTGCGTTTCGAGCGAGAAAGGTGTTGACATTTCTGTAGTGCATGACTCATCTATTTGTTGAGTTCTAGTGTTAATTTTTGTAGAAACAGATTTCTTGCAATTCTGCGGCTGTGAGTAAACATTCCAAACAATTTCTGTTATGTTTCTCGTTAGGTAACTTTGAAGAGCCAAAGGTGGAATATTACTCCCATACGAAAAAATGCATATAAATTGTATGTCGGGAGTCAAATTGGCGATTGGTAGCTCAGTGCGTCAACTGATGTCACTGCAGCGTCTCTGACCGGGAGGTCCTACGTTCGAGTCCTGACGGCGGCAGGATTTTCGACACTCGCTTTTCAGCGAGGTCGAATTTAGTCGCTGTCAGGAAGAGAATTCTAGCGGCCGGCTGCTCTGATCGGTAGTTTTCCGTGGTTTCTCCGATCAATACCAGGCGAATGCTGAAGCAGTACCCTATCAAACGGGCCACGGACCGCGCGCGATCTGTCCTTCCTCTTCCTTGTCCTATCCTCTCCCCTTATACACACACTTACACTATCATGCACAACACTACCACATATCCCGGGAGACCGGTCGGGAGCTTAGAGATTGTCCCGGCTGGGGCGGTGCCCCGCTGGTGGGAGAGTCCTGGTTACGGGGAAACCCCACTAGCCGACGGTAGGTCGGCGCCGGATCTCACCGTCCAGCGGGGGAAGATCACCGCCATCTTCCGAAAAATAACATGCACTACACTAACGGGACTAATGACCAGAGCAGTTGACGCGCCCGGAAACATGAATAAATCAATCAAGCGATCAGTACAAATTATGGGCCCCTCATATTTGCTGTGCGTCTCATGTAACATTACTTAGTGGTTGGCTTAACGGAAATTCGCGACGTATGCTATTTGAAATACTCATGGCATGAAGGGAGACAAAGGACCACCCCCACAGACTTATTTCTGCACTATCAAAGTTGCTGGAGTTACAAGCAACAACAAGAAGATCATTCAAAGTCGCAAGCTCCCTTCAGCTATCAGGTCTGTTCCTCTCAGCGACGACCCTTCAATTCCAGCGTCACTGAACAATTGAAGTTTGAATTCCGAAAACTCTGCTGATGAAGATTTAAACGTAAGTACCGGAAAGGACGACATTGAAGACCGAGATTTCGGGGGAATATCTACAGAATGTCATAGAAATGATTAGTCAGAAAAACAAGATCTAGTTCGTAAATTAAACTTGTTGAAGAATTAGGCAGAATTGTTGGCGTCTCGATTAACGGGTTGGAACTTCCTTCAGAAGGTACCTACAATTACTGTGTATTGCCGACGGGAACAAAATCTCCGGTGCCTGTTCTCAGAAGAAGGTAATCTAATGTATTGTACTGATGTTGATGCATTACTGAGGGCTTTGGGAGACTATCATGATCCTAAAAAATTAAGGTTGTATAGATTCCTAAACTCCTAAACTCAGTTTAAAAGCCGAGCTTATTCATATCGGAAATAAGAAACAAGCTATTCCTTTTGGTCTGCAGCCCATATGAAAGAGATGTCAGGTATCACGAAACTTTTGTTATCGAAAATACAATGCCAGCAGTATTCATGGAATGTATGCGGTGATTTGAAAGATATAGCACTTTTGTTAGGTCTCCATCAAGGATATTTTGAATTTTTCTGTTTTCTATGCGAGCGGGATAGCGAAGATCGCACAAAATTTTTTTAAAGAAGTACTGGCCTCAACGTTATCTGATTCGGGACAAAAAAAAATACTTTGCAACCCCTTATAATGCTGCACACGAATGTCATCCTACCTTGCACATCAAACTCGGGTTGGGGAAAAATTTGTGAAGTGGGTCAGGTTTCCCAGAGCAAATTCCCGAGGATTATTGAGGCGAAAATAGAGATGGGTATATTTGAAGGATCACAAATAAAGGAGCTTGTGAGGGATCATGACTGTGAGGCCAGTTTGAATAGTGTTAAAAAGTATGTTTCTGTATTCACATTTAGACTTCTTTCCTGAAAATCTCGGTGCTGTGAGCGACAAACACGGTGAGTAATTCCAAGACAATGCAGCTATGGAAAAATTTTATAAGGGAAAATGAAATCAAAACATGCTTGCAGACTATTTCTGGGCATTATAAAAGGATATGCTCAAACGAAATACAATAAACAATCGTTCAAAATTACATGTTGATTGAGATATTTATATGTACCTACGTTAAGTAAAAAAAACAATAACATAATAGCAATGTTTATTTTTAATTACCTATTGCAAAAATAATTTTGCCCCTTAGAAATAAACGCTCCACAAATTTGAAATTAGAGCACCATTTTTCATAAGAAACAACCATTATATACCGTTTAACAGACAAAAAGTTAAATTTTGTCAATCAGTGTTATCAGGGAGGCCTATGCCTTTCATAAGCAAATCGGTAGGACAATTACAGCACCATTACAGTTTCCTCGTCTTAGGGAGGGTGCAATCCCTTCTAAATTACCAAACTGTCCGGTCTACATGTCAAGCGAAGGAAGTAATAGGGAGTCGCCTGAGAGCAGAAGACAGAGAAAGGAGCAAAATCAATTAGCTTTCGCTTTAGAAGAAAGCGTTATGGAGAAAGTTTATTATGAAGTGCAACGACAATTTGCAAACATTCAGGGGTTCATTTTGTGACTCTTCCAAAAAACTGTTCAGTAGTGTGAAAAGAAAACTGTATATTTTTTTGCTTTTTCGCTACTGCTTACGCTGTACAGATAAACTATTGTAATGCGAAAAAAACGTCCCTCCACCTTGTATAATACTTCACCGTCTATGAATTATATTAATAAAAGCAGCAGTTCCCCTCAAGTGTGGAATATAATTTTCGTGCATAGTTTTAAAAGAGCGTTAGGAAGATATTCATTCAACATTTTTAGATATCTCCCTTAACTAATCCTGATGTGATGACCTTCTTTATATTTGTGGTGTTCTTCTTTTAACGAACTTATGTATCGTACGTTGTTGGCAAAATGTATTTTTATTTATTGATTAATTGTATTTGTTTGCATGAACATTTTATGCAAGATCAAATCTTGACTCGAATACGTGCTGTGTTATATATAGTATTGTTAAATCAAAAAGACATAACGTATGAAGTACCTCCAAATTTGTATAGTTATGTACCACCTCTATGTACAAAAAGGCATATTTTTTAAGTACTATAATAATGATATAGACATCATTATATAATATTAATAATTATAATAATGATTTAGACAAATTTAATGCTAAATTTATATTATTTTTACAGCAAAAATGTATATTTTCCTTGTTTACAAGAATTTTTTTAAATTTTTTAAAATAAATTCTTTCAGCCCTAATTATGTGAAAGATTCTTATGTTATCCTAATTATGTGAAAGATTTTTATAAGAGGTTTGTCTCTCTTGTTTTGGTTATTAAGAACTGTATTACATTGTGAAGCAAGAACATTTAATTATACATCTAATATACATTACGATAATACTTAACAATGCTGCAGGTTAGTTTATTTATGAGAATATAAAATAGATTACACATTTCAGATACTCCTAAATTCTATTGTACACTTTCTTTAAATTACGATTCATTCAGGTTCTTTGTAGCTGAAGCTATCAACTTGTCCCATTTACTTCAGTATTACAACAAGTGTAATTGTGACAACATAAATTCTGAGAATTGATGGTTCTGTACTCGTTGCACATTATTCTTTGCTAATTTATGCTTCTTCATTTTCATTACATTGTTAGTGAAATTTCTTTTGTGTCAAAAATACACTTGGTAAGGTGTTTAGATGTGATTTCACAGTACAAAATTTTGTCGGGGGCGTCAGGGGCGTCGGGGGCGTCGGGGGCGTCGGGGGCGTCGGGGGCGTCGGGGGCGTCGGGGGCGTCGGGGGCGTCGGGGGCGTCGGGGGCGTCGGGGGCGTCGGGGGCGTCGGGGGCGTCGGGGGCGTCGGGGGCGTCGGGGGCGTCGGGGGCGTCGGGGGCGTCGGGGGCGTCGGGGGCGTCGGGGGCGTCGGGGGCGTCGGGGGCGTCGGGGGCGTCGGGGGCGTCGGGGGCGTCGGGGGCGTCGGGGGCGTCGGGGGCGTCGGGGGCGTCGGGGGCGTCGGGGGCGTCGGGGGCGTCGGGGGCGTCGTCGGGGGCGTCGGCGCGCCCCGCCCGGCGCCGCCTCGTCCCGCCCGTGGCCCTACCTGCCCATTACGCGCCCGTAATTGCGCCCGGCGTCCTCCCGCGCAGAGCTTCCTTATTAGCTGGTGGTGAGTGCCGTGGTGGAGTCGGTGGTGGAGGCGGCTTCCGTCCCGCGCGGCCTGAAGAGGTGGATTAGTTGTTACGACACTTTTACTCAGGCATGAGCAGAGAAGGTAGCAATCACAATGAAGAATGTGCAAGGAAGTTTTTATAATTTGTGCTGAAGTTTTATTGATCTGGCGTAATGAAAATGTCCTACGTGCGAACATTTTATGTTGTACACGTTAAGTTAAGAATATTCTTAGGTATAAGAACTAACTTAAGAAGATGCAGAAATAGAAGTGATTTGTAATGTGATGAAATATAACGTTACGCACCGGAAGTGTTGCATAAAGTACATTGGGAAAGGGTCTTCAAAATGTAGCCAAATGATTAAAACCAATCGACGAGTTTTTATGATTAAGTTTACGCGCCCGAAGCTATATTTGGGACCACTTAGGGACTTTGAACTCAGGGTTGATGTAGATAGTAATAATGATATGCACGAGAATGTAATTATATCTCGTGAGTGTAGCTCTGATTCCATGTATATTTTGACTTTTGGACATTTCTTTGCATTTTCTTAACATATTCCCTTCAAAGTAAAAATAAGCAATTATTTAGTTACTTACGAATGGAAATAACTCACCTTTTTCGATATTCTAAAAGTGTAGTATGTGCGTTGAGGTAAATAATAACAAGCAATTATTGAAAAATATATACTGAAAAAAGAAAATAACACATCTTTTATGCTTCTCCAAAAGTGTTCAAGCCAGGAAACAATAACGCTGCCTAAAGTCTGTAGAAAACGGAAAAATTGTTAGGGGGTGCTTGGGAAAGCAAGAATTCAATAATGAAAACAATCGTGGGGGTTACTAGTGAAGTAGTGGTGAAGCTTGTGTTTTTACAGTAGTAGGAATGGTGGTGTGGTGGAAGTGGTGGTTGTCGTGTGTTATGATATGGTTTCAGTTGGTGAGTGTGATGGTGGAAGAATGACAGGGGTGAGAGAAGTTGATTGATGTTTCCGGGCGCGAACTGCTAAGGTCATTAGCCCCTTTAGTGTAGCTCATTAGTTCTGAATATTCTATCTCAAAAGGTGACGTTGTTCATCCCCCGGTGGATGATGAAACCCGGCGTCGCCCTGCATGTCGACTTGCTGGGGATTTCACCCCTCCAGGCGTCCCGCCCCAAGCAGGGCACCGCCCAGCCGGGGCAAGCCCGCCGCTCCCCACTGGTCTCCAGGCGTGGCAGGGTGTGTGTGAAAAGGGAAAGGATGGGTCAAGGAAGAGAAAGGAAAGATGGCGCACGGTCAGTGGCCCGTTTGTTAGGGTGCTGCACTTGCATTCACCTAATATTGATTGGAAAAAACGCGAAAAAACAGCACACGACCGGTGGAGGCGACCACAACTGCACTATCACTCAACTACACATCACCCAACACCATCACCTCCACCTTCACCCCGACATCCTTCTCCCTCTGAGAGGCTCCGACCAGAGCAGCTGGCCGTAAGAATTCTGCTCCCGGCAGCGAGTGAATTCGACCTTGCTAAGTAGCTAGTATCGAAAATCCTGCCACCGGCGTGGCCCGAACCCTAGGACCTACCGGACAGTGACGCCGCAGAAACAACGGAAATGCTTGCTCTGAACTAGCTGAGAGGGCGTGGGAGGTGGGTGTCGAGTTGACGGTGGTGGTGGTGGTGATGGGAGTGGGGTGGCGTAGTTGAGTGGTGGTGCAGTGGTGTTCGCCTCTGCCGCGCCGGTCGTCTGCTGGCGCAAACTCCCCAATCAATTTGGGTAATGGCAGAGGCGGCACATGGCGCCCTCTACCTCCGCTGGTTAACGCCCGACCAGGAAATGATATCAATTATATTGGCTAAACAATTAGCTGGATGGGGCGCAGCCCGAGTGGCGGCAGCAATATGCTCCTCCCGCAAGAGGGAGCTCCCCCAACCAATATTCTGATAAATCGCGATTATTATTATTTGGCCCGGTACCGCATCGGAGGCGGGGGCCTTCGCCTAAGCACTACCTTCGGGAGAAGTCTCGGGCGCTGGGAGCCGTTTCCCAACCGCCACGCCGCCGCGGCGCGCCGCTTGCGGAGCGAGGCTCCGGCTTCATTATAAGCGTCGCGTGAGGTTTTCGGGGAATTTGGGCTTTTGTTTTCTAAACACTTTTTGTACATACATATGCATGTGAGAATAATCTGGGAAGAATTCTATTCTTGAAAAGTATGGAAAAGGAGAACACCAATGAAAATATCGTAGTTTATTTTTATTAATTTTATAATGTTTGAAACAAATTATAATAGAATATTTAAATTTTTAATTCGTGATGTAATTTAAATGAAATTAATTTTAATGCAAACAAATAGATTTTATGATTAACCTACTCTTGATCTGAAATACATTCTAGATTCAAAAAGTTCCAGGAATTAATAACAATACAACTCAAGTTACCATAACGTCTTTTCCACATTTTACTTCAGAATGTTTTCTTTTCATAGTTACATACTTATGCCAGCGAAGCTCAGCAAATTCAAGCAAAGCATTCCGTTTCGCAAAATCAGTAGGAAGGCTCTCGTCGCGTTTGCAGTAACTTCAACGAATCTTTGCGAATCTTTGCCCCTTCAAATGCCGGGGAAAAGAGAGAAGTCAGGTGGTGACAGACCTGGAGAGTAGGAGGAAGCTGTAATACAGTAACGTTGTTTCTGGCAAGGTATGCTTCTTGTGTCAGAACTGATCAATGTAACGGTGCATTGTCTTGCAAAAGGATCCAGATGTTTTGTGTAAATTTTCCGGGACATGTACTCCTTACTACGTCCCTAAGGGAACAAAGGATTTCCACCCACCCTTTGATTAAAGTACGACCGTCTGTAGTCAACTCACACGGGATGAGTTACTTAGCGCGAAAAAAAAAACTTTCAGCATAATTTTGTCTCCACTGGGACAGATCCTTAAGAAATGTGTGTTACCGGAGAGATGATTTGGATTTCCATTCATAGGACTCTCGTTGAGGCTCTGGGTGGTACAAGTAGTACCTAATTTCATCTCCAGAAAATATGTAATTTAAAAAGTTATCTTTGTCGACAAAACTGATCGGACCTCCAGCAAGAATCATTATTCTTTCTTTGTTTTCTGAAAACAACATTTTGGAAATCACTTTTGAGATATGTAATGCATGTTCAAAATTTTTTCGAGAATGGTGCGAACACATCCAACTAAAATTCTGACATCGCTGGTATCTCCTCAGTATTGTTTCCTCGGTCACCTGACACAACAACGCGTACACGCAGAAAGAGAGCTTCATTTGCCTCAGTTTGTTGGACAGGCGACCCACGTGGCGTCTTTAACACATTCACAGCCTTCTCGAACACGTCAACGCCAGAATATAGCTAATTTTTTCTTTGTTCACTATAAACTTTTTGGAGCATTCCTAATATTTAATAAGGACATTTGTGCAACAAAACACAAAACTATGTTTAGTGTTGCTCTATAGTCAACATTGTGATAAAAAACACACATAAAAAACAAAACGTCGATGCCATGCAAATACAACAACAGCTATGGATATGAAATATCTACGGGAAGGACGTCGTGAAAGTCACTAACATATAGTAGAAAAAATATTGTCGCTCATTGAAATATTAAAATTATTATTTGAATATTCCTTCGACTTTTTGAATCTAGTGGTATTTTATTGCATTTAAGTTGAAGAAAATATGGAATGTTTGTCATTAAATTTGATGAAACAGGACAATAATTCTACAAATGAATTTCTATTTATAGTGTCCTAATTGAATTGGTTTAAAAGTACGGTAGTGCAATAAAGCCTAGGCGTGTTTAACTTTAAATCATAAGAAATTCTAGCATGCTTTGCTGCGATGAAAATTAAAGTAAATTAAACAATGTGTTTTTTGTATTTTTTGAAATTAATTCTGTAATCCGTGAACTTCAAATGAAATAAGTAGTAAAAATTTAAAAATTCTCGTTTGCAATATGATTGGAAATATTTAGATTATCTACTTCATGTTGTTCCTTCAACATATGGGAACCGAGATTAACGGTGTTAATAGTCAGAGTTATCAGTTTCCACGTTCACGCTTGATATGCAATTCTCCAGAAACCTTGTGCAGCTTCATCTTATGCCCTTATGAATCCCCCTTATGCTTTTGGAATTCTCTGTATCAATATTTTAGAATATCAATAGAAACTGTGTTTGAAATTTTCTGACACCAAACTAAAACACGATACAATCGAGGCAGGTTATTTTTGTTTCCTGTAACAATAATTTGTAAGCATTTACCCAAACGCCGAGGTTGGAACTCAGTCATATCCTTTTACGGCAACTGGAATCACTTAGTTAAGGAGGACATAAAGTTAATGAGTTAGTTAAATGACAATCCAACTACGAAATACTTGATTCATGATTTTCTAAGACATTGAGAGGACAGAACAAATGCTTTTTAAGTGAAGACAGCCTAGTCCAAACCACTCTGATGACATTTTAAAACTTAGAAAAATTGCCATCCATGGACATTGTCTTGCCGAGTTTCCTTCTACAATTATTTCATTAACATAACTATCTCATGATTGGTGTAGGCTATAATGAACTGATTCTGAAAATTTATTCGTTATGTGCAAGAAGACTAGCATAGAACATAATTCTCACTCGAGTGGCTACCCGAGAAATGCGGAGAAGAAAGACTTGAAGGACACATTAATCAGGCAACCTACGAGTACATTATTCTAATTAACTTACTTTAATGATGATGAATAGTTTTACGTAATCCGTGCGTCGAACTGTGAAGGTTGCTGGTAATGAAGAAAATGAACAGAACGTGGAAGCAGAATTATATAAGAACGTTGTGAATGAAGTGAAAGTAATTAAGGATTCGTAACTTTTCTGTCTCCGCGAACCCACGTAAGTATTTCTTGAGGTTCTTTCATTGGAAATATCTAAAAAATAAAATGTATTAAAATAGAAAGCGGTAGCCACATTCATTGCCCATGCAAGTGAATAGCAAATGGATTAGAGTAGTTAAAATTTGTTTTGGTGATTCATTGGTGACGTCTGTTTGAAAGTAATTGTGATTATGATGCTTGAGAGTTGGTGAACACATAGTACATTAAACAACGGAACAAAATTGACATTTATAGAGTAAGCTAGTGTGAATAAATTACATCCGTCTCTTAAAGAAAAATATATGACAAATGTTAATGAAATGTTAACCCTAGGTGAAAAGATATTTTAAACTAGTTTTCATTGTTCGTTTGAGAAACTGACCAAGCAAGAAAAGTTGTTTTATTCGCCTGTAAGGGTTGAAAGTCTATATACGGATTTGATGCTGAAAGCCCTAACCAATTCAATAAAACGGTTCTTTACTACATCAATGACAACTTTCTTCTTAAATTAAAAAAAAAGTTCACTGTTAGTGAAGTGTTACATTTGTCTTGTATGCAGTAATATTTTACGTTGTTTCATTAGAGGATTCTGATGTAAATACGAAATGAATCGTTGTTTGGTCTCTATTCTCATGAAAAAATGTTTTCTACAAATGAATAATATGATAAAAATCGTACCCGTACAAAACATTTGACATCATTGAATCACATTGTTTTGTTTCGTCGCTCAAGTAATACCTTCTTTCTATCCTAGTTGGTGAAAGGAGCGTAGCGAAAGTTGTGTGGCCCGACGGAAGAGCAGGTCTAATG
This sequence comes from Teleogryllus occipitalis, assembly GCA_011170035.1. Classification (NCBI taxonomy): domain Eukaryota; kingdom Metazoa; phylum Arthropoda; class Insecta; order Orthoptera; family Gryllidae; genus Teleogryllus; species Teleogryllus occipitalis. The sequence continues at coordinate 634,581 of BLKR01000249.1, read as the reverse complement.
GCCTGAGTCTCGCCACGTAAAATAAGGCATCAATTCAATTCAATTCATTCAATTCAATTGTTTTAGATGACACTGCACGTGAAAAACGACACATCTAAAAAAAGTCTCACTTTGCAGGGAAACGCTTTATTTCGTCACCAAACACCAATCGTCTTTGTCTTTACTGTCTGTCTTGAAAAGTATCTTAATTATTTTTACTAGTAACAAAATATAATTATCTGAACATATTTATTCGGTTAATAAAATTAGTGGGGCTACAACATACTTTCTCGTATAATCTGTCAAGTTAACGAAATAGTTTATTGTAACTGCTATTCTACTAAACCATCCATCACATGAAAAAATTCGTATTCGAAAAAATAATGTACTTCATAAAATAAGAAAAACCAACCTTTTGAGTTTCCAGTCTCATAAAATGTGTTTTTCTGTCGAAAAATCTACTCTCTTCTAACAGCATTACGTAAGATTTCTTTCTACGAAGTAGTGAAGAGAAAGCTAAAAATGGCAATTTTTGACATGCGTGATTATTCTTGTGCATCGACGATTGGTAGTTAACCAATAAGAAAGGAGTTGAAATACATTTTTTTTCTTTACTTTTTGGTCAAACTTCCACAGTTGTTTTTACAATGACCTACTTTGACTGAACTTTGAAAAGAAATAGCAGCACCCAAAGAAACTTTTAGTGATTGAATATTTAGATTGAATTTTACGTTTTAAAATAAATATCTGTTGAAATTTTATATAATTTGTCAAAAATAATCCAATCTACATTAATTATACTTTTTACGAATTTATCCTATATAACTTGTAATTTATCGTGACAAGAGGAAGATTTACTGTGTATAGTACAAACGCAAGTGAGGGATTGTTTAATTTGTTTAATAAATACGTTTATAAACAAAAAATTATTGATATAGGTACACAGAAATGTGTACAGGAAGCGGATACATCTGCGCCGGAAATTGTTAGTCCGAAAATTCACGGATTACTATATGCTGATGATTTAGTTCTATGTTCAGAAAATATTGAGGGGTTACAGAGGAGTTTAAACATCTTAGAAATGTACAGAGGGACATGGGGACTAAAAGTAAATATTCAAAAAACGAAAATTGTTGTCTTCAAGAATGGGTTTATTTGGGGTAACAAAGAGAAATGATATTACGCGCTGGAGGAGCTCGACCGTGTCAAACCTTTTACCTCTCTTGGGGCAAAAGTTTCCATGAAAGGTGGATGGAATAGTGGCGGTTCATAGAAAAGGAAGAATTGCGCTCAAAGAAATCATTTGCGTAATGAGCAGAGTACCGGAATTGCTTTCAAAGGAGTCCGACAATGTTTATATCGCTAGTCCTCCCAGCTATGAATAATGGGGCGGAAATCGGAGGAATGGATAGGATAGAGAGATTGGAAAGCATCGAAACAGATTATTAAAAATTAATTATCGGAGTTTCTAGATTCGAAAAAAATGTCGCCGTCCTAAGAGAGGTTGGTTATGTAGGAATTTGGAAAGATTTTGAAATGAAACCCATTAATCTTTGAATTAGATTAGTAGGTGAACAGACTGATGGGTTTATTCGTAGGTGATTTAGAGTGCAATTACAGGAAAGCGATCAACGCTACTGGTCGTAAGAAGTGAAACTGTAACTAGAACTAGGAGCAGTTCCTGCGAAGATGGTTGGTGTATAGGGGAACACGTTAGATAGAACGGTTAATTTCGAATAGACTATCGGATATTAAAAGTCAAGACATCCTTAAAGTAACGTAGAGTCCGATATAAGAATGTGAAAGTTAAGTTCACACTCTTAGGAGGGACACAACAGGAGGAAACGCTTGGTTTAGGGTTGGGTGGTGGATTCAACGTAGATTCGAAGGGCGATGGCCAATGTGTGCTTCGCGGTGATAGGGAAAATTGAATCAATATTCTTTAAAATTGCTGTGCTACGGAATAATGGTTAGGAAAGAGGATGGGTATGGGAAACTATTACTTCCAACATAGGAACATATTAGGTCATAATAGATGAAAGCATTAGGAACATTTCTAGGAAAGGTTAGGAATATCAGGGAAACGGTAAGCAGGGAGTGGGAAAGCAGCAGTGGTTAGTAGTAAGAACGCAGCATACACTGGAGAGGAAGTAAATAAGTTAATAAGTAAGCAATGATTAAGTTAATAAGTAATTAAGTTAGGAAATTGATAGGTAAATAAGTACATAAATAAACAAAGATGCAAGCCATCAACAAATTAAATGAGCATTTTAGGTCTTTTGTCCGACAAGTAAGCGCAGAGTCGATGGTGCGGGTGATCTCCTGTGGCGCTGTTTGGTGTCAGGTGCTGAGGAGGCCAAGTGAGACTGGAAAGAGAATGCGTAACGTTCACGCCAGAAAAAATAAACGCTTTCAAAAAGTTAAGGAAAATGATGTACGTATAGTTTGAAGGCCCCATAGTAAACAAGAAATTTAATTATTCTTTATAAGTTATAATTACCTATTAAATAAAAAATAAATATGTTTTACAAACTATTCTAAGAGATCAATTTAAATATATCATGTATTTCACATTTCGAACAAGGAAACGCAGAAAGAATCATCAGTTTTTTATTTATTTATTTAGTCAAAAACTGTATGTGACGTATGGGGGAGAAATCATCTGCGCACGCTTTCTTGAGTTTCAGAATCACTTCCCAATAAATTAACTATTAATAGTTGAATAATAATAATAATAATAATAATAATAATAAAAACAAATTTAAAAAAACGAGAAATTAACATTTCAAAAACTAGATATTTTCGTTGCCAAATTATAGAAAACTTATTTTTAACGGTAAAGAAACGAACAGATTTGATTTTTCTGTATTTTAACAAAATAGAAACTCACCCTAAGCTCTACTACCAGTTCAACAAAACGTGCGCATAGTGAAGCTACATTTACGTCCAGAAGCAAATCAAGGGGCCATCTCAGCATTTGCTCAATGGATCAGGGAAACTGGACAAAAACCCGATCGAGATGGGAGTCATTGACCCGGAAGTACATTATTTGTTACAGGCATATTGAGCCTTTTTTTTAAATTATACAATGCAAATGTAAACTAATTCATTATACTATGTCTTGGTTTTGTTAAAGTAAACATTGTTTTTCGTTTTGACGATCAGTATAGTCTCTAATTTATAGAAACAGTTTTGCAGCAGAAAAGATTTTACTTTTAACTTAAATTTGTGTACCAATTTTAATTGTTTAATTTCAGTGAGTACATATCAGCCATTTTCATGTTTTTCAAAACGTACCAACCTGCTTTTTTCAGTGCTATTGATCTACCGCTAATGGATTTTAAACTTCAGAAGCATTTTTTATGACAATTTATAGATTTTGAATGACTGCTTCTAAACTACTAATTTGAAAGCATACCCTTCGGTTTACGGCAATGTTTTTATTTTTGTATACAATTCTGCCTACTCCTAATCAGTGTCGTCGACCATTAATCATAGCACTGATAAAATATTAAAGCATCAGGCTGGAAACCATTAACACTTATCTACTAATGTGGAATGAAATATACAATTTATCTATCAAAAAACATACATTTCTACTCGTAAATGCTAGTCAAAGCTTGAAATAGCAAACATTATTATCACCGTCAATTTAGTTTAAAAGATTAAGAATCCTATTTAAGTGGTTCTGAGAATATTACTTTTTAAGCGATTTCTGATAATATTTCGTGAACTATAGAAAGTGGGTAAATATTTACTAATAATGCATACCAACTTCAGTTGTACATATCTCAATGGCGTTTCATGGTACAATTGGCGTTTCATGGTACTGATAGTGCACGCAGTTATAACCCATAAAATTGACATTCTGAAGGAGAACCCGTAACCTGCTAATGCATGTTGAATAATATAGGAAATATGAATACAAAAGGGCGAATATGTACTCTACCGAAATTAAATAAATATTGCTTATTTACAACAACCACAACGTTAACGACGAAAACTACACTATCGTGGATACCAGCATTTCTTGCGCCCACATCTGCCCATACCTGGACTGGCCGTAAGGAGGTTTGCAGACCCACTAACAAACCTTTAGCGATACGACAGCGCATCTCCAGACGCTTACAAGCTTGACAGATGGGCGAGCGCGAAAAGGACGTGGGAATTTCATAAAAGGGCCAGGGGGATCGGGAAACTTTAAATTTAAACGAATAGAATGAAATGATAATTTGAGATCTATTCACTCATAGTCCAGGACATAGAACTTCAAGAAAAGGTCATAAAACCTTTTTCATTGAATATGTTGTGTGCCCAGGCACTAGTTAAATCCCCCAAGTTTTCGACCTCCTAGCCCCTGTAGGCTAACTCCGGGAAGCCCGAAAAAACGGCATTTTTCTCACTTTTTTCTCTTTGATTTAATAATACTGTAGGAGTATGGAAAATAATACTGTAGCGGTAAGACACCCCTAGAAGGGTGGGTGGGAAGGGAGGGATATTTACAAACAAATGCTTATGCAACCCGCAATGCGCTCACTGCGTGTAACGTGCACTGAGCTGGCACATTGGCCGCGGCAGGCAATACTGTTTAATTGATGATTGTAATAAATACACACACCCAATTTTAAAGGGAATAAAACTTCCTACATTCGTACATTTTTCTAAACGTAACGCTAACCGAACAACAGCCCCAAAACAGAACAGAACAAAAATGCTGCAGATAGGTATGCGATGATGGAGCCCGCCGACCAGCTGATTACTGGGCCCTCCTTATCCTACGTTTTGTCTTTTCATTTGCAGCGTTTTTATTCACTTAGAGAATGTTTGTTTATACCAGTTATAGAAGTAGTTTTTAGTGTTATATTTTTATGGTCGTCTGTATATAATAAACTTGTGGTTTCTTTGGTAAATTTACTGCCACCCTAACGGTAGTTACCCATACAAAAGTGTCGTAGTAGATCGTCGTGATGTTTCATGCTGTACTTATCCTTAATCGAGGGAAAAATGTTTTGAATATCATAAAAATTTGACCAAATGTGGAATTGTGAAAAAAAAAAAATTAAATCGATAATAACAAAAAATGCCTTTCAACAGTTACCATAAAGATTGTAGCAATTGACTGATAATGTTACCATCGATTGTCGATCTACTGATCTTCCTAACAAAACTAGCTTATCAAGACATTCATTTCTAGAAGGAAGAGTAAGATACATTCTTCAAAATCGTTCAAAACTGGCCGAAAACATATGCTTTCCTTCTTGCTTATAGTGGATGAGATACATTCACCTAGTATAGACAACAGAAGGGAATATTCTGCAGTGCTTATTGGAAAGCGTGTGATATGTCAGAAATGTTATGTGTAATCGGACAGGAACTATCATATTGCTCAATCAGGAGAAATCTTTTTGACGATTTGAACAGTAAAGAGATGAACAGGAGGGTACCAGACGATCTCCGCTACCAGTACTCTGAAAGTTACTGATAAAACCTAAGTTTGGTTGTGTCACAAATACACCTACACGTGATGCTGCACCTATCATCAAGGGAATGTTTTTACAGACGGTGAGATAAATAATAGTATTAGATGTAATAATTATTTTATTTATTATAGGTTAATTGTAATATCACAAAAAGGTACGTTCTTGCATATATTTTGGAGAAATGAAAAAATACAATTTTCTTTGAAAAGCTTTAGCTCGCTTGATAATTGGTGTCGACAAAATGTTTCATACAAAGGTTGTAGGAAATATTGTACTCTTCAAAATTGAATTGAATCATTTTTCTACAGGACTTAAGGTTAAAAAGTTATAGATGAAAAACCGAAAAAGTCAGAAAAATACCGTTTTTTGCATCTCCCGGAGTTAACACAGGGTCTCAAATCTCGAAAACTTTGGATTTTAACTAGTGTCTGGGTACATGCAACATATTCAAAGAAAAAAGTTTTTATGACCTTTTTTCAGATAAAATGTATCTATCGACTGGACTATTAAAATATACCGTGAAAATGAAATTAATTAATAAACCGTGAATATGAAATTAAATTAATGAAAAGAATAAAAGTAGTGGCTGCAGAACCACGCCAGAAACCGCCATTGAAATACCTGATAATCTGCGTGCTAAAGAACCCGATTTGACTGATTTCATTGCGGATAATAATCCACGTTCTGTTAAGGCATGTAGACCGTGAATTTCTCAAATGCATTCGAGAATAGACTAACGTACCTCACATTATTAACGCAATGATATAGACTATCTATTGAAATGAAATGAATGACTATCTATTGAAACAATTAAAAATGGGAATAAACGAATTTATAACTAAAAAATCAACCACCGAAGAATTTAAAACTTTAGTTTTGATATACATTGATTTGTCTCTACGGCTCATGGGTGTATATTCGCAATCAATGGTACTAATCAAATAATTGACGTTATCCATACATGATATATTCCTTATGATAACCAGATACACCACAGACGCGTTTCAAAATGGTCATGAACTCATGATTGACACACTATTTCTGTACATCGAGTTGCTTAAATAAACCGTATATTTGAGCAAGTGCAAATACGTATTGAACTGGTATTTTGGTTCCACCACCAATTTGTTGATTTATGAATATAGCTTTCAGAGCGATTATTGGGTTTCAATTTCTTCAGAACTATGCATGATAGTTACACATAAGACGCAGGCATTTGCTTGGGGCGTTGGGCATATGCTCAGAGAACGAGATAAATGAAGATAACAGAATGTGGAACCCGGTCGCAGATGAGCGCCCTCTCCTGGAATTAACTGACTTTTCTTCCCGATTCCCACACCTGGAGCGAGTTGCTGTTCGTACGTCAAGGTTTTGTGCGTAATTAATAAATAATAAACATGAAACAGGGTTCGTTAAAGTACAATTGTAAGGAAGGGAAAATATAAAAATTCTTGCTTATTGAGCTCTTGTAGTCGGATGTAACTCTTTCTTTGAATAAGTTGTATGTACCAGACACTAGTTAAAATCCAAAGTTTTCGACATCCGAGATCCGGTGTTAACTTCGGGAGGTCCGAAAACCGGTATTTTTCTGACTTTTTTGTCCATCTATAACTTTTTAATCGTAAGTCCTGTAGAAAAATGATTAAATTCAATATTATTCATATTCATATTACATCAGTAGTCTGATGTAAAGATCCAGTAAAGCTGATCCGAAGAAAGAGCTGATCCGAAGAAAGAGCTGATCCGATGAAACCAACTGAACCAGACGGATGGTTATTGAAGGAGAGAGAGTACGGAAGAGAGAGAGCAAAAAATAGGATTGCGAGAAAAAAAAAACAACTTATAGGTCTGATATTAGGATATAGTGAGACAGACTAGGAGGTAAGGACAGAACAGTAGGCTGCCATACAGACGAAACGATGATGCGCAGGACAGCCGATGTGACAGACAGACATTCAAATTGCAAGAAAAATGAGAGGTAAGACAGGGTAGGAGCTGACTAACAAAATACTTGTTGTAAGAAATACGGAAAGTTACGATGAAGACATGATTCCTTGCTTTTTTCAGTAGATGCCTTGCATATTTACGAATAAAAAGTGGACACAGAAAGAGTTAGAATGTTAGTTTTCTTTAATAAGAATCTTTAAAAACTCTAAAAAATGTATGTTCATCTCAATAGTTTTTAAATATTAAAATAGTACATGTGTGCATGTGTGAAGAACAAAATATATCCTTCCAATTCTGATTGAACCACTTTTGCTGCTGAGCCTTTAAAGTAGTATGGTATCGAGTATTGAGTATCGGGTATCGAAGCTCTCAGGCAGGTAACGGTATCGAGTATCGAGTATCGAGAAATTCAGGTATCGACCCATCACTAAGTATAATATAATGAATATGGTTACACAGTAGTCTAGAGTTCTTTATATTCCGAAAAATATCAAAAGAATGGCGGTTCCATATCGCAATGTATGAATAGGAAATATTTAATGGCAAGAGGCCTCTTCCTTGGAGCCTTTTTGTCGCGTGGATCAGTTGTGTCGAAAGCTGTGATGTCCTGAGTGTAATGTCTCAATCATAGTAGCGCCACAGTTACGTTATCATCGACTCCCGTCGATCGCTTATTTGATAAACGAAGGTCGTTCTCGATAAAAAACAACCAAGAATAACAACAATTTAATTTCAAGACTTGCAGTTTACTATTGCTTCTTAACCACTTAGAAGTTATTATTGGTAATATACTGCCTAGCATAACATGTATACATTTGCTTATGCCCACATTCCCATGGATCTGAAAATCTTTCGAAGTTGCCTCTACGACCTCGCAAAGCTTTCTGCTTGTTTATTTAGGGTATTCTATCATAATAACAATTGCTAGGACCTGACAACTGGCAAAGGTAACACGCTACCTTGGATGAGTATGAGAATTAAGTGGCGGTTTCATAATAGGCGGATTAACACATCGAAATTGTTTCACTATGGCTTTGCTTTTCCGAGTTCCTGGATATTTAACAAAATCATGACCACCTCCCACATGGTCACAGGCTGCTCAGTTTCCTTTCAATTTCTGTGCGCATTGGAAACGAGTGGTGTAGATGCACAGGCCACTTTGGAGCTTTTAGATGTTGGCGTTCTTGTTTTGGGTGGCTCGCGTCGCGTGGGCCGTCGTGCACGGGGCGCTGCGTGCGTGCGTGCGGGCGGGCGGGCGGGCGAAGGTGGGCGGCGGGCAGCGGCGGGTGGCGGCGGGTGGCGGCGGCGGCGGCGGCGGCGGGTTGCCGCGGGCCAGCGCCTGGGCATTGGCTGGCAGGGCAATTACCGTGGGGCCAGCCCCGACCGCCGCCATGTTCGCGGCGAGCGCCCGCTGGCCCCCACTCCGCCGCCCGCGCGCGCACCCACGACGCTACCGGGGCCCCGGCAAGGCCTCGGCCCCGCGCGCGCCCGCCCGCCGCCATTTTGTCATCCGCCTCCGCCCCCTCCCCCACTGCCCACGCACGCACCAGAGATGCACGTCGCCGCAGTGGCGCGCCGCGGATCTGCGAACAGGCACGGGCAGCAAGCATGCGCATTTTTGAATTAGCAGAACAAAAGGGGCCGTCAATATATTACTCAACGCAAATTTGGAGTATTTTTAATACCCCTTTTCGCACCTTTGACACACGCTTGAATTCCTCGAAATAATTGGGTAACGCTTGTGAGAAGGCATTTACAATAAGTAAAAATAAATTATAAAGCTGTAACAATTTGTCTCAATGTTGTGTTATATATTAAAAATTAGGTAATTAATGTCAGAATTAGTTGGTGCTTTTTACTGTGCAGGCCATGTAGGACCAGTGTCTCACTTTCTGTTCTTCAAATGTATCTATCACATAAATTAAATAATTCACAACGTTCCAAAGAAATCATATTTCGAAGAATTCTTTATAACTAGTTGAAGTACGCGCTGCCCGGACATATTACATTAGACAGGAAGAGAAAGTGATTCCATGGAGTATAGTGCATCCGTATCCAGCGTGACCTGCCCAACGCCAGCCTGCTCCTTCCCACAGTCCTCGCTCTGCCCGGTCGCCCCTGCGTAGCCCCGCCCTCTCATGTTCCCCAAGCAGCTGTAAACAGAATTGCCCGTAATAATTTGGACTCGAACGTAATGGCGCTATAGGAATGAATTAAAAAGCATTGAGTAGGAAATTGTATGAGTTTTAAGAAATGTTTATTGTCCTTTGATCGATTTTCTTAGCCTTTTCAATACACTATTCAAAAATTGAAAGAGTGCACTTTACATTTTGGTCTAGGAGTAGAAAATGGGGGTAGGGGTATGTTTTGCGAAATCTCATTCTGACTTTCCCATTGTTTTGGAGGTCATGTGTACAAAATTTCATGAAAGTTGGAATGAAACTGTAATTTGCAATTTAAAAAAATTCATATAAGGGGAAATAATAATTTGAAACGAATAGCTTAGTTAAGCCCAACAAAACATTATTCCTTTCAGTGAAAACCGCATACAAATCGTTTAAGCCGTTCCGGAGATTTCTTGTGCAAACAGACGACAAACAAAATTCGTGAAACAGTTGATTTGGATTTTACGTTACCACTCTTGCTGCCTAAGGAAAGAAAGGATTGTAATCGTTCGCCGAATACTACGGCGAATTTTCGATAGTAAAACTCTTATTTCCCAGTTACAAAAAAGAGGATAAATTTTGTTCACATGTATATTACTACTTTCATCACGTTGTGTAATGAGAATCCATGTTTTATGGGACCTTGATTTTGGAAAATCGATTGACGGCAAAACGTCTTGCCTGTCCGTCTGTGGTCTACATTAGCGCCTAAAACGTTCAACCGATTTTCTTCAACATTAAGAATTTCCGATCGCTTTAAGTGAACTCGAAGCCTTCTGAGTTTTTAAACGGATATATTGATTTTTGAGAGTATTTGACGTGATGCCTTAACAACGTTTTCTCAAAAATGATCCAAATTTTTAAATTAAACTTTGTCCTCGGATAGCGTTAAGAACGCTTGAGAGAATGGTGTAAGTCTCATTTAATAAAATGTTTATACAAATTTTTCTCAAAACGGTTTTAAATTTATTCTTTAAATTGTCACCTCATGTGTATCCAAAGGACAGTAAAGAAAATGGTGCTAGTTTCATTTTCGGCGTATTCTATATTTTCGAAAATTGAAAAATTTTAACATTTCAAAATTACAAAATTGAAGGTACAGATTTTTGCGTCAAACAAAATCTTTTCTAAAAACTCAGCTCCATTAAAAAGGTCATGCAAATGTTTTTGATAAATTGAGTAGTTTTTACGTAATTTGTGGTTGAAACGAATGCTTTTGTATTATAAAAAGAACATTTTCTCAAACACCGCTCCAAATTTTGTCTTAAAAATTTTTCCCCCTAAAAAACAAGAGACGCTTAAAAGAATGGCGGAGGTCTCGTTTTCATTGATTTCTCTGAATTTTCGAAACTTTGCCTGATGAAAATATTGAGTTGAGATAATTAGATTTTTAAGCATCGGTCCGAGTAGGCATGGCTGAGTCCCTTTTTGGTTTAGCTGTAAGCCGCACGGCGAATTCCGCACGGCGAAGGTGCACGGTGTTCGAGTCTCGAGAGGGAAAAATTGCTAGTTGAAAACCTAGGTTGATATTATAGTATAAAACAGCAGAGCAGTTACAAATAACGTGAGAAAGTATAATGTACTAGTACCACTAGTTTTAAAATTATTTAATGATTATTCTGTAGAACTTATCTGACTACAAACTTACGTCGTTGCACCCCTTCCACTCTGAAGTCGAACTTACAGAAGAGCAAAAAAAATTTCCTTAGCAATTCGCCACATTCTTAGAGGCAAAGGGAACAGGAGACAGAGACGAAAGACCGTCGAGAAACGACGTACTTATCTATGAAATGAAATTTTTATAGAAATTTAAGTATAAATGATTACTAGCACGTGACCTATGTAACTCAAAGGATATTCTTTTTATATTTCTACACTGGTTGACCCGTCATGAAGTTCAGTAAAGATCCAGAATTTAATTCACTGAAATAAGAACGAGTAAATTTATCTCAAATAGCGGAAATAATTGCTGTTGAGACATACGGCATGTACTTGAAATTTTGTTGCGGCATGAGGACTGCGACGAAATATCTATGTTTTATTCATATGCCCACAATTCCGGCCGCTGCAGGTACACCTAATCGTTCTCTCGTAGCAGTATCACAAACTGTCAATTACCGACGGTTTCATGTTTCCCTTTCGTGATGTGAAAGTAGTAGTTTCAAACTCGAATTCATTGCTGAGAAAAATCGGTGCTAAATCTGTACCAGTAATAAAATGTTGAGGAGGGGAGGCGAATCTTGTTCACATGTATAATACACCACATTGCAGATAAAACGTTCTGCATTCTGTTACCGCTAAGAAACTTACTTGTACTTTAATTACACCCAAGTAAACCTGCAATCACATTTTATAAACCCAAAATAGAACGAGTAAATGACATTAAATTTTGAGTGGTTTAATACGACTAATTACGATTACTATGAATCCAGTGAAATGATATTGGCAATCACCAATAATTTTCCCATATATAATTGGCAGTAACTTCGATCACACTTCATTTCAAACACAACTTAAATAATGCGACAACAACGGAATTAAATGACTAGCTTGTCACCTTTAAATTGAATTGAAGTGTGTCCGCATCAGGTACCTTGGGCGCTTGTTTACTGCTGACGAACACAAGTCTGGATCCAAAGACTTCGAAATTACAGTCCAAGCAACTGCCGATGGCAGGGTCTCCGCAACAAAAGGATACTTCTCAACATGAAGGAGGTCCGTAATGATAAGTTATTGTAACTTTTACCCATCTTTATGATAATAATAGGAATATCAAAATCCCGTTTCCTCCGTTGAGAGCAGTTCCATCCAAATGCACAACAAAAGTCCAGTTAGGAGGTTGGAGATCGACTACGATAGAAGAGCAATAATCACAAGCTATTTCCTCATAAGTCGTCATCCTTTCGATACAACCCAGTCGATTCGAAACTAAAATGTATTTAGTTTAGAGAACATTCAAATGGAAAATAGTTTTCATGTAACTGAATACCTTGCCACTAGTGGCATGCACAGCAAAAATGCTGCTGAACCAAACTACACAAAATAATTTACCAAAAACTAGCATGCATATTATGCAAGAACATTAAACCAAATACTCTCCTATGGCTGCAAGAAATTAAATATTTTAACAAAAACAGTCTTCACAATTTGTAGATCACAGGACAACAGTTATATACATTTCAAATCTATCGAAAAGTTGGCGTTTTATAATGGATCACATAAATATGTATTGCACATAGAAAATATTAAATGCCAGGTGGCCTCTACGTTGTAGCCTTGCAGCCACATGGTGTTAGCTCTGTGCAAGCAGTGACGCAATGAGATTGAAGATTCTGTCGGTACGCGCAATATGAGAATAAGTGAAATAATATAAACAAATATTTCAGCCAAAATGGAGACTTCTAATATTCTGGGATTTCTCCCGAGTTCCGGGGTATCTAATGAAACCATATACACGTCCTGTAGTAGCAGGAGCTGCGTAGTTTTCTTTCAATTTCTGCACACATTGGTAATTAGTAATATAGATTATCTTCAATCTGATGAATCAAATCGTAACGATTCATGTAAATCGCCGGAAGAGATCACTCCTTTAACCAATGTACTCTTAGGTGCATTGAAAGCGTACAAACGCGTGTTTTTGTAGAATTCTTCCAGAATATCTTAGAGGGTAAGAGAGAATTGCGCTAATCGATCAGTCTTGTCGAGAGGAATTGAACGAGCTATTGATGACAGTCATCTCTGTAAGCTCCGCAAGTCAAGAAAAACGCGTTTTAGTTGCTTTAAAACATTTTTAAAGATAAATTCTTATAATATTATGGATATATACAAAAAGATAAGTTCCCCATCAAGAGACTGAGACACGTCGAGTGACATCTCATTTGACTTGATTGGTGGATCGGAATGTATCGCAGGCTACCCGATTACTATGTAAGGATAAAAGGCTAGATAGAATTTTATGGAGATAAAGATAAGAATAATTTAATATAATGAAAACGTAATTCATATATTCCATATTTTTAAATTCAATTTTGAAAATAAGGCTAATGGAGAATGTCTACAATGCAAGTGCTTCGCTCAATAGAAACGAGTCGCCGTCAACTGTGATAAGTAAAGAATGTCTTTTTATACCACAACGTTATAATGTATCTTAAGTGAAGAAGTCAAAATTGAACATTGTCATCATTTGAAATGCTGTGAATTATCATTATTTACAAATGATTGCTATTTAAGGACTGTCGAAATGTTATTCATAAGCAAAGCTCTGAAATTGATTTTCAACTTAACGTTGTAATAATATTAACAGGTTGTATTCTGTCACTATTGATTCGAATGTAATATGGAATTATGCGTTTGCATTAATTGATATCAATATCGGTATTCCGTAGAAACTTTCAGGAAAGCGCACATCGTCCAATCAGTACAGAAATTTCATCGCCGGCTCATTAGTGTTGGGTCGTTTTCAAGCAAACCGCTCTAGAAAGTTCGCCCACCAATTTTCTCGCGCTCTATCACTGCCGTCGAGTTAATAACCGTCTGCAAATAATACACTGGATTCAGATTTCTTAAAACGCAGCTGATAAAGGGAATTCAAAAACGAATTCCACGCACGATGGGAGTCGCGACGACCAGAAATACTCCGCGAAGCCACATAGAAGCGCTCGGCAGGCACAGCCACACATCACGTCGCCCATCACGTCTCTCCACCACGTCCCGCCGCCGCCGCCGCCGTCGCCACCGCCGTCGCCGCGCCGTCGCCGCGCCCAAGAACCTCACTTTGCATAATGCGCGGTAATTACGCAAATACCTGGTCAAATTGGAGGCTACGACTCCGCCCGTACGACCTTCCATGAGGGAATTCATAATAGCCCCTTCGGGTGTCATTAACATTCTAATGATGAATGAAATGCAGAAACAAGTGCCAGCGGAACACGGCAATGGCGCGAAAGAACCGGGAGGAGGGAGGAGGTGGGCGGGGCGAGAAGGGGTGCGTCATGTGGTGACAATGAGGACAGAGCTGGCGACGCGGCACTGCGTGGCGAGAGACGCACAGTGCACATAGTCTCGAGGAGTAAATAATGTATATGTGGTATTGTAGAGGAAGTAGCAGCAGCAGTAGTAGCTTTATTTTATATCAGGATTTAACATACTTATCGCACGCCACGCGGTAAAGTGACACAACTAAAAAATGAGCATTTAAATAGAGCAAATTTCAATTTACTATACGACGTTAATCAAATTATTTGAATACTTTACTTACATAGAAATCATCGAGCAATAAAGAATAATACAATTTGTGTAGCAAGGATTTTATTAGTGTTCTCGTTTTGGACCTATAATAAAAAGTACGTACTTTTAATTTGTGACACTTTTCTATTTGTTCTACGATATAATGGCATATGTATCCACAAAAAACATTTATTGATACATCACGTGATTCTAATTAAGGAACATCGGGTCTCCAGTTTTCGTTGATTTGTAGATATTGCCAATATCTGGCTAAGCAAGTTCCTAACATCTGTGAATATCTCGTTCCTCCAAAGAAATCCTTTACAGCTGTTACGTTTCTGAAACATTACTTTGGTTTGAACTAAACTAACTCCTGCATGCAAGTTAAATGCTATGTATTATTCATTGTACGATTGCGTTTCATGTTATTCCGATTAGAGCTAGACTTAGTGGCGGCTGGTACGGAATGTTATTGGTGGTGCCAGTTAGTGTGGAGTTTGTGCACCCTCGATCGTTAAAGCAATCGAAAGCACTATCTATCTTATTCGTATGAGCAGAAGATCGAGATTGCAGTCGATTACTACCCGCTAAAACGTGCATAAATTCCCTAGTGATGCAACATTGATAACAAAACATCCATGTTACTAATTATCGGTATTTAAAATTAAAATATCGATGTATGTAATAAAGCACCAATAAAAAATTATCTATGTTTTTAAACATCGACGCGATTATCCTGAGCGCGAGATAGTCTCCTCGATGAAGATAGTGCCATTAGTGCACTCTATTGAAGAGGACGAGAACTACAGTACCACTTTGCTTGTGGCTCCGACGCATCCATAAGGGACTCATACAAACCAAATCAGCGATCTTTATACAGCGTTAAATGGGCAGAGACGGTACTAATTCGTAAGTGGCTCAGAGGTTGAGGAGGAGGCCGACAGATAGCATTGCCCCCAGTGCGATTGAAGAGAGCGTAGATAGAGCGTCGAGTGACTAGAATCGCTCTTTCAAATGAATTACTATAAAGAACATATTTGGAAGAAACGATATTTTGTACATATATTTGCGGTGAAAAATATTTTTCCTTTCTTTATGTTGGTGGTGCCTTGGCATACTGGCACTACCCTACAAGCTGCCACTGGCTAGACTTGTATTTTACACGTTATGTCCATATCTCTGGCATTCTCTGGGCACTTCACAATCTATTGGTGATGGTGATAATAAAAATTACGATTCCTATACTTCGTTGTGCCATCTGAATAAATTGAGTTAGGATGTGAATGTAGCAGTAAACTAATTAAGAATATTCTTTTGACAAAAGTTGAACTTTAGGTCTGAATGTTCTGTAATCCCTGAGTAATTTAGGAACTGTAATAGTTTCCTGCTGACCTGGATGGCCGAGGTGGCTAAGAGCGAGTACCGACTCAGCGCTTACGGTCGCGGGTTCGAGTCCCGCCTTGGGCATCGAAGTTTGTCCCTTGACTTTGTGTGTGTTGTCGCGGAGGGCCTCGCGTTCTGCTGACCCCAGATCAGAGGAGCCCGCAAGTGTTTGTCTAGTGTATGGTCGAATATGCGTTCCTTCGGGACGTAAGGGCAACCGGCTGTCGGCTGGATAAAAGCTCTAGGGAAAAAAAGGAAAAAAAAAAAAAATTCCGTGTGTGCTCATGATCTAACTTCTAAAAGGGGAGGAATCTTAACCAAGGCCTTTGTCTTATGGTGGCTTAGATACTAAATAGTGCTCCCTCCACGAATTCTGAAGTCCAAGAAAACGCAAGATGTTAACAAGATTTAACAACGTTAACAACGTATCTCCCGAACACTGCTGAACATTCTTCTCTAAAATGACTATTGAATTACGTGCGAAAATGATATAGTTTGTTTGCAATTAATCACTTTTTATTCACAGTCAACAACATAAAAATATGCATTATATTCTACTCCATAGATGTACAGCAGAACATTAGCTCCAACGATACCATTGAATTACGAAACTGGAACTTTCACGTTTCCCATCCATTAAACAAGATAAATTCTTAAATTCTCAAGATTATTTTGCATTGCTTATGCAATTTTAAGTTCACAATGAACATTTTGCTGTGGTGATTTTATTTGATTTATTTGGTCAAAAAAAAAAAAAAAACAGTAAAAACTGTATATGACGTATGGGGGAGAAGAATCTTTGCGCACATTTTCTTGAATACCAGAATTCTATCCCAAAATTATTACTAAAATTATCATTTTTGCGAGGGGAATGCGATGCCTTATGCACCGTTAGGGATAAAGATAGACCATCCCTGGCATATGGTACTCGCAAAAAAGCCCTCTCTTGCTTCTCTCGGGTTATCGCTTCAAATTAAGAAAGGAGTCGTTTTCTTTTCATGATCAAGGCCAGGAAGTCTTGTGTTTTGCTCCAATATTTACTTGATTTGAGTATAAGCTGTATCATATTTAATGGACAGATATACATGTCCAAGGCTTCGATAAGTTTTCTTTTCTGGGAATCCCATGCTACGCATATAAATATTATATGCATGGCATCATCTTCCATTAACAAAATTAAAATTTGGGGTCGATTGCTCTTTTAAATCTAAACAGATAAGATGTAAAGCAGCAGAGCACTTGAAAAAGAAAACAATTTACCTAAAAATATGAATTTCTTTACAATAAGAATGGCATTTTGAAGAATAGTTGGCTTGCGAGTTAGGTTCAACGAAGACGAAAAGTGAGTTTCCCGAGTAAAAGAATAAGAGACTAGACAACGGCATTTAACATTAACTAAGAGGAGGCAAGTGATCTTTGTAGGCGGGAAAGAGTTTTCAGATAGAAAACTTGCAACCATTTTTGATTTAGAAAGAACAAAAATTAATAAAATTGTAAAAAAATAACGAATTGTGTACCTTTATGAAATTTCAAAATCTATGCACGCTAAAAAGAGACGTAAACTTCCTAAACAGAGAACTCTACCTGCTTTTTGGGGAATCTGGTGTTGCTACAACAATACATACTTTCTCGTATTATTTGTAACTGCTCGCATTATTTTCAAGGATAATTTCACAAATAAATTGATCATCCAGTTATATATATATATATATATATATATATATATATATATATATATATATATATATATATATATATTCCCGATTTTACAAAAGCTGAATATACCATTTTATTGGAAGCACAGAACATCGCTGCATTGTGGAGCAACAATACAGCCTACGGTAGTAATATCAAATTATCGTATTAAATGTTCGTACAAAATTATGGTACACAATTTTTCTTTCACAATAATTTAAATCGTATTTTTAAGAGAAAAAACCTTAGAGGCTGAATTTCAATTAAGATTATTATATTGACGCTGCATGACGCGAGGGCCTTATTATACGTACTCACTATATTGACACAGACGCAAGCGAAGTGCGGGAAATTCGAATTTACCATTTTGATTTTTTTTCAATTTTCGAAAATGCAGACGCGTTGATAATGGAACCCGCACCACTTTCTTTGCCGTTCTTTGCTACATACGTGAAAAAATTTAAAGTTCTAGTTTAATTTTAATTTAATTTTAAATTAAAAATTTAATTTTATTTAAAATAAAATAAAATTTAAAATTCTAAGTTTGACGCACAAAAATGCCCATATTTGTGAAAAAAAAGAACGTGTCCTTTTTTATGATCTGATTTTGATAATGCATTTCATTAAGAAAAACGTATCTTCATAATTGCAGTTATAGGAAGACACACAAAAAAAAAATTGAAAGATTTGCTTTTTTTTGAAACACCAGGAATTTCACCGAAAATGAGACTTGCACCATTCTCTGAAGCGTTCTTTACGCTATCCTAGGTCAAAATTTAATAACTAAATTTGATACCATTTTTGAGAAAAAAGATTTAAACAATATTAAAAATTACCAATATTTCAGACAAAATTACGCGGAAAAGGACTCAAGTATTCTAAAATTTCTTAATAACCCAATGTCTGGCTTAATAACCTAATAATCTATCTTCAAAGAACAGATTTCGTTAGAAAAAAGCCTCTATCTTCAATATTTTAGTTGCAGCCAACAACAAAATTTATTCAAAACATTTGGTGCTATTAGTTAAAAAATTTGAATATTTCTAGGGGCAAAGTGTAAAAGTAGGGTAAAAGTGCCCCCAAAATTTAAAAAAAATTCAAATTCAAGGGGCCGCGATACCAGCCAGATCGATTGGGGATTATCAATTTTGGTGAAAATCCTACTTACAGTTTCACTGCTATGGTTACTCACAAAGAGACTGACGGACGGACAGAGAGACGTTTTTTACGTCATTCGATTTTTCGATATCAAGGGCCCACGTGAGGAACACGTGGAAGGAATTTACACCACGTGAGGAAGGAATTTATTATGAAGGGACAAAATGGATGCACTTCTTCATTGCCAGGGCTCGTCAATAAGAGTTTTGTGTCGAAAATTCGCCGTTTCCCCCGCAGCATTACAATAGTTTCTCTATACTGCGTAAGCAGTAGCGAGAAACAAAATATGTGTAAAATCCACGCATGAACGAAATTCTTTGTATTTTATAAACGAAATGAAGTTTGTTCTTTAAATTGAATTTCGTAGCTAATATAATTAAAATTATTTTTCAAAAACACATTTTAATATGTAGTAAATAACACAATTTTGTCTGTAGTAAGTTTCCTGTCACTTCATAACCTTCATTAAGAGGCAACCCAGATTAATGGCCAATTTTCACTGAAACCATTAGTGACTGGTTAAGTCCGGTTTCACTGAACATGACTTCCTAAATTCTCTTTTGCAATTGTTTTTTATTGACTTATCCTCCATAATTTATCTCTATTTCTTAAACTCTTATCTGCTCACTTTACATTTGCCTATACACTTTATTCCTCTATTTAGCTCCCATGAAATCTCTTTTCCCTTCCTTAATTTTCAACTCTCATTAAACCCTTCAATCTCTCTTTCTCTTTCCTTCTCTCTCTCCCTCTCTCTCCTTCTTTCTCCTCTTCTCTATCTCCTCTCTCTCCTTCTTTCTCCTCTCTCTCCTCTTCTCTATCTCCTCTCTCTTACTCTCCCTTGATTCGTATAACCCAATTCTTGACATCTCAATCCCTTCTTTAGATCAGTCTCCTAGTTTTTCAATTTCTTCCCATCCCTAATTACATGGTCTCTTGTTTTTCTTCTCAGTCTTCGCCATTTTATTACCTGTCTTAACAATGAAATTACTCCCAAACATGATTCTCTTCCCCCTCTCATCCCATTCCTTCAAAATTCTCAATTCCTTATCCAAGTCTCGTCGTGCTACATAAAGTGTAGCATGTACATTTACTCTGTAGTTTCCCGTCTATCACTATTGTTCTTTTCCCAATTCCTCGTTTCTCTTTCTCATCCCTTTTCTCTCTAATTCCTTTCCTTTTCTAGTCATGATACAGTCCTCTTAGGTCTCCTTTTCTTCTTCTTCTTCTTTTTCTTCATCGCTTAATTAAAGCGTTCAAAGGCACAACAGTCTTCCCTAATGACAAACGTAACAATTTTTAAAACCATGTTCTTGTCGGTCAAAGTGCAAGGAAGCTTCGTGAATTGAAATGTTATTCAGTCGAAATCACCCAAACCGAAAGGTTTCTAATACATTTCTTTATATTCACTATAAGAAACATTCTTAGAACCAGTGATGATTATAATTTCCATTAACATAGTATTTGGGATTAAGCTCTCAAAGCTATAGAGAGATTTTGAAGAAATAAAGAATATTTTGTCCATAGGTATTACGCTCGTAATTCTCCCTCCTAAGTATATTAATAAAATTTCAGAAACTCTTGTAGTTTCATTTATCCTCTCTAGTGGGTCCATGAATGGCTTTGATATACCAAATTACAGATATTTCTTAAAAAATCACATTTAATGACTTTTGTTCGACTTATGTTTTTAAGTTTGAGTAGCCAAAGACGTTCATATCATGCGACATGATATGTCATGTGAGTGAAACTCAAGGTGAAATAACATTACATGTTCTACAGAGGGCGTAGCATAATCTTATCTTTGCCACAAGGAGAAAGCTACCAAAATGAGGTTCAAGTTTTCTACATACGTTCACATTCACCCGACCAAGAAGCTGGCCATTGAGAAGGGAGATAAGGTTCGGACAAGGCGCTCTCGTTGAGATTCCCGAGATCCGCGGGTGGAGGCCTCGCGCGCCGCGTGGAGGAGCCGCGTCCGCGAGTCATTTCGTGGCGAACGGACCGCCGCATCTCCCGTTCGGCGACCTACTCGCGCTGGCGGGCGGCGGGAGGCGGCGCGGGGCGGCGCGGGGCGGCGCGGGGCGGCGCGGGGCGGCGCGGGGCGGCGCGGGGCGGCGCGGGGCGGCGCGGGGCGGTCAGCTGGGCTCTTGGGGGGGCACGCAATCGCGCGCGGGCGCCCGTTGCGGCTCCCCAGCGACCTCTTTGCGGAGGAAAAGGCGGCAGCAGACCCGTGATTTACTTTGCAAATAAAGCATAACCGAACGCGGCGGGTACTGTGCACTTAACACATTCACCACGCATACCAAATGTCGGGTTTCCACCGTCGGGGACGTCGGTCTCAATGTTTATTTTCTCGAGCCCCCCGCCCCACTAATTCGAAGCAAATCGCAGATTGTTAGAGCCAGTAAGGTACTGAAGCATCTATCGATGGCATGAAGATCTTCTCTTATCCTCCAAATAGTACTAGGCTTCGTTCAACATACAAGCATGTTTTTCTCTGCCAATAAAAGGAATGAACAAGAGAAACAATAGAATTAAAAATATGTTTTTATACTAAATTCATAGTTTTATATAAATAAATATTTTTTATTGGCATCGAGGTTCAGTCTATTGAGTCTACTTTTCCGCTTGACCGCATCCAAAAGGTTTAAACAATCCATAATAAATAGCGTCCTTCGAAAACAATATACCAGGATGCTAATAATTTTACACACCCCTCCGCCACAAACTGATTCCCCTGCCTTCCACGACATTCCCAACCAGACACTAAACAGATCTCACCGGAGCGGTGGCTCAGTGCATCAACTGATGTCACTGTAGTGCCTCTGAGCGAGAGGTCCTGGATTCGAGTCCCGACAGCGGTCAGATTTTCGACACTAGTTTGTCAGCTAGGTCGAATTCTAGAACTAGGCTGTCTGGAGGAGAATTCTAGCGGCAGGCTGCTCTGATCGGTAGATTTCCGTGGTTTCTCATATTAAATACCAGGCAAATGCCAGAGTAGTGCCCAAACAAACGGGCTACGAACCGCGCGTGATATTTCCTTTCTCGTCCTTATCCTATTCTCCCCGTTCACGTATTTACACTAACTCACTACCACACATGCCGGGAGACCGGTCGGGAGCTTAGAGCTTGCCCCGACTGGGGCGATGCCCCCCGCTGGTGGGAGACAGCTGGTTGGAGTAAACCCCACTAGCCGCCGCTAGTCCACGGTAGGTCGGTGCTAGATCTCGCCATCCAGCGTGGAAGATCACACGATGAAAAACATGTACTACACTTATGGGACTAATTACCTCCTTACATTAATTACATTAATGGGACTTATTAGTTGACGGGCCCAGAATCACTAACGAACAACACTATCGAAGAAAATACGTACGGAATGGTGAGGGAAATCGTTAGTTAATGTCCACAGTGCCCTCTGAGGGCGCGGGAATTTATTGGGTATATAGTAAGCTGCCGACTTGCGGCTTGAGCAGCCGAGAGGGGGACATTTCTTATTAACTAAAACTAACTTAATTTTTTACTTCAATCTAATTTATTAGTTACTGTGTAGCACTTTGGCATACCCAACTTTAACAAATCTTTTTTGTCTTAATGCTAAGTAATGTTTTCTTAATGCTCTTTCTTGGTAACTTATATTTAGGAAGGTGAACGCAACGTCTTTCGGTCCTTTTCGTAGATAGGACCGATGTTTGTCGTTGTTCGCCTCTCGGTCAATGACGAGCTTTTTTTCTTCTTTTTTTAGTTTTCCCTCATCAGTAACCCTGGCGAGGCGGTCGTTTAATCCCATTGACTTGTGCGGCAAGGAAAGGGAAGTGCTTAATAACTAACTTATTACTAACTTAACCTATGGATGAAGCCGGCACTTTGGCCAGCAACTTAAGATTTACATTGATACTTATTGGTATTTCCAGTTGTGGCTTTCATACTGCAGTTTTACATAGTCTCAGAGCTCTGCGAGAAGCTGCGGCGGCAGCGCCCGGAACGTGGAGGCCACTTGCTTGGGTGGGCTCTCCTGGGGCATAAGCTGTGCATGCGGGCGGTGAAGAGGAGACGCTTCTGTGGGGAGCTGAGGAGGGGACGTAAAAGGGAGGTCCTTGCAAGTATTTTGTGGCAAAGGTCCTTGGCATGCTTGTGCCAATGAGGCCACGATCTTGAGTCTCGCCAAGGCACTTCGCGCTTGGGGACCAGGGGAGGTGCGCGCCCGCCAGCAGCATCGTTTCCTCAGGGTCTGCACACTTCGTTTTTAGCGGCGGCGACACACACATTCCGGTGCCGGGGGAGGTTGACCAGGGAGCCTTGGGGCGTCCGCGTTGATTGCCGCCCCAGCGCTTTGGATTAGCCCCTTAGGCGTTTATCATAGAGATTGCACTATTCTATTGTATTTTTCCACCGTGCGTTTCTCTTGTCTGTCAGAGACGCACTGAATTCTCGGTTTAGCGCTCTCGCCCGCTCCCCGCCTGCGGGTCACCAAATCGTCGATGAATGTTTACTGCTCTGCGGAGCGCTTGTAGTGTCCATCTGCTCATCTCTGAGCTCGGGGCGATAATCCGGCTCGCGCGTCACTTTTGGGACCATTTTGTATATGGCCATAACCATGTCAGTGAATAAGTTCACCATAGATTCTATATCTGTGTTTGTCAGCAGCGATCTCTGCAGGAGCAAATAGCTCACTTGATCCAGTGTCGCGAGTTGTTCGCATTTTTTTTGCTGGCAAGCTGCGACATGAGATGTCCAGTCCGGAATCCAGTTCGGAAGGTGACAACGGTGCATCGCCATCAACTCCCTTCGCGATCGCAAAATCGATAATACCCGGTCGCTTGTGCGTTCCACACTGGGCTGAAGGGAAATATGTGGGTCGTTTCGGTGCGCATACATATACGCCCCGTCTCTTCGCTTCTAGAATGGCTAGATTGGTGCAGTTTCTATTGAAACCTAAGCATCCCCTCGACCGGTGTCTTGCATTGAAATCACCTACCAGCAGAACCTTGGTTTCGAGCGCAAGAATAGCTTCGATTTTGGAGGCGTCACGAATTTGATCTGGGTAGTAGACAGACACGAGACGTCTGTTCCCCAGGTGAGCGCTCCAACCGCTTCAAGAGATGTCAGAATTTGGGTTGGGAGGTTTGCCTTGAGCTGAGGAATGTCGCGGCGAATGTCCAATGCAACATCGCCTCCCGGTGGCGAGCGGGGCGCGAGGCACCTTTGGTCCAGCGCCCTTTGGAAGCACCGTTGCCTTTGAAGTTCCAGCAGGAATTAGATTTTTACACCCACAACTCCGCACACGTCGGTGTTTCTAGGGTATTTGTTGGAGGGCGTCTCGCGGGAGCGCCGCGAGACGCCCCGGTTTTCCGTCGAGCAAGAAGGGTGGAGGGTGGAGGGAGGCGCCGTCGCGAATACCTCGCAGGCGTACGTCCAAATGGAGCGCACGCAAGCGAATAAGTGAATAGGCGGCGCTTGAGAGCATGATAGAGCTATGGGACGCGAAGGAGCGTGCGTAAGAGTGGTTTGGACAGTTATTTCCTGACTAACGTATTTGGCGTGGGCGTGCCAGCGGAGGCCGCTATTGAGCATCGCACCAAGATACTTCGCCGTATTTTGCCACGGTAGGATGCCAAGTTCATGACTTCATAGTAAGCGAAATCATCCGTGAACATTAGGAGCCCACAATGTTTAATGCCGGTGTTTCAACCAGTAGCGGCCCGTCGTTGGCGTACAGGCCGAATAGGATCGACGAGACTGTAGTACGCCGGCTACGGCTCGTCTTAAGGACGATTGTACGCCATTGACGCGAACCTTGAATCGAAACCCTCATTGCTCATCTATAAGAAGCTTAAGGCGCCATATTTTCCCATTGCAAGCTCTCCGGTATCAGGCGTGCGAAAGCTTTCGCAAGAAGCGAAAGGAGCCTAGCAAGGCTTCTTCCGCTCGGAAGAAGTTGAATCTTCTTGGGCGTTAAAACCATGCACACTGTAGCGGTTTTCCACGCTCTGGAGAAATATCCTAGCGCTAGGCACGCGTTTAGGAGCTCTCGCAGGAACTCTAACCCTTTGGCGCCAAGCCGCGGAGCTGGGCGGTTGTTATACCGTCCGCCTATCCTGTTTTGCCTTGCGCGTGTTGTGTCGCAGCGCCTCGCGAAGATCCCATCTCCTCACAAATTGCGCGGAGGTGCTCGGCGCGGCGGGCAGGAAGTCACGCGTGCAACAGTGCTCTGGCCCGCGAACTCGCCGGACTTCGCTATCGATTTCGTCCTGTGAATTCAGCGGTTTTCGCTCACGCACAGTGAGCGGTGAAACCGTATTGTATTATGGGATACTTTGGATTTGTTTCGGCGTGCTGCGGCGAAAGGCGAAACTACGAATACTACCGGTCTGAGATCGGATATCAAATTGGAGATCGAAAGCGGGGCTGAGCAATCGATTCCTTTCGCGATCGCAAGGTCGATAATTCGCGGATTTCCAGTCGCCGTTCGTCGTGGGTTCTTTCGTGGGTCATGGGTTCTTTCGGGGCACATACGTTTACGCCAAATCCCGTCGCGATGTGGGAAAGAGTTTATCACATCTCAGAGGAAAGAGTGTCTCCACATGTGTGATGGGAGTGGAAACGAGGGAGGAGGGGGTTGATGAGAAAGAGATGCTCTCATAAAAGTTTTGTGAGCATACTTACAAACTTCAAGTTAGAAGTGGATTTAAAATTAATCACGAATATAACTAGTGATTACATTTGAATACTCATTAATATTTTACCCAAATATAATGAAAATACTTTTGTGTTATTAAGCAAGCGAAGAGTCGAGGGGGAAAATAAAGCGTTGAACTCAGCGGGAATTTAGTAGGTACTAATAAATAGGGGCGGGTTTGGAAAAGCTAATATATTGCGTGCTTATTTTTATTTACCCCCAACAAAAGACACAAAGGGAGGACATTTCGCCAGATTACAGGCGAAATTTACCAAAATTTACTGGCGAAAAAAACCAATTGCACATCAAGTCAAGAGATGAAGTTTTGCTAGAAACGAAATAAATTGAAAAATAGCGGTAAATGATTATATCTGTATTTCATAATAAAAACAATCACAATAATAATATTTACACAAGTATATAATATTAATATATTCGGGTTTTAAATAAATAAAGGATTGAAAGTAGAAGACATAATAATTTTAATTCAGAAAATTTTTACAATAATTTAGAATAATTCCAAAACGTTAAAACTTGATCCAACGTGCTTCATACGTTGGCCGACGAGTTATGCTACATTTACTTAATACTACTATAACGACTGCACTAAATTATATCTCTAACTAAACTATTTTACTGCACTGAATTTTTCCTTTTTATTTTCAGAAGATTTATTAAATAATCTTTGTGAATTACATAGAAAACAATTCATACTTTCAACTAACAGCATGGTACATTAATAATCCCAATTTCTTTGAAATTTTTACCAACATTACGAAGAACTTCAAAACATGAACCATTTCCTTCGAAGTCGAGGGGCGAGTTAAATCGCTATCGAAGCGTGAAAAGTCAGAGAAAGACATCTGACCTGCGTGTTATTCTCGCAAAGGGGCCAGCCGCACGTGTTTGCCGCCTGGGCACCAGCGGGAGGCGACTGAATGGCAGCCTGGGGGTGGCGCTGCAGCACAGGAGGGGAGGCCAAGGCGGGGGCCGTCGCGCCATCGCGACACCCATCCACGGCGGGGGAGGCTAAGGGAATGCCCCGGGAGGCGAGCCACTCTTCGAGAAAGGCTGGAGGCTATGACGAAGAATATAGAGTTTGAGAAGCACTTTTTACTTTGACTTCGCCCTAGTCTTCTAAAAGAAATTAACAAATGAAGGCTCGTTCCAGAATGCAACGAGGTGAAAATCAAATCATCCTGACAGCGAAGGTATTTGCTGATTGGAAAATAAGAAACATTAACAAAGTTGATACCGCGTGTGCATTAGGGACGTCCGATAAATTCCCGAGACGTGAAGCATCCAGGAAATTAATCAAGGAAATTTCCAATGCACAAGTGGTATTTAATAAGACTATTATTACATGATTGTAATAATCTCCAAAAGAGCTTCAGAACGCGCAAAGTATTATTTATAAAACAAAATTCACGCTCTCAGACCACGCCGCATCCTATGACTGATATATCACAGCTGACGATTAGCCAGTATAGAGAAATAGTACCAAAAAACGAACAGAAAAGGGATAATTTTACATAATAATACAATACATACAATACTATTTTTGTCGATTATTTTTTCAATAGTATTTTATTTGTTGTTTCAGAGCACCGTGCGTGATCATTTTCAGGAAACTGTTTTGTGTTGTTTTGTTTAGCAGCTAGTGATGCAGGTCAGTAGTGTTTGCCTAATTGCGACTCACTGTAACATTACGTCTTTCATAATTCCATAAAGTTGTGTTGCCATCTAATTTGGGTAATTAAGGGTGTCTATTTTTACAAAATGTATTGAGACCAGTGTAATTTACCCCATACAAACTGATCTAATAATACTTCTCAAATACCAAAACAAAGTCTCAGTTAGTCGGCCCGGTGGCCGAGATCGCTAAGGCAGTAGTGTCGTAGTGATCCCGGACCGAAGGGTCGCGGGTTCGAGTCCCGCCTCGGGCATGGTTGTATTAGTGTTCGTCCTTTCACCCCTTATCATCACCATTTCGTTTCACCCTCATAGTTACCATAACGTTAATGCCAATAGTGGTCGCTAATGACCTAGCTGTTGATGCGACCTTAAAAAAAAAGTCTCAGTTAATGAATGATGTCAATAGTTTGGTCAATAGTTTGGGAAAATAGTAAGCCCAAATATATGTATCGTACCATGAACTAAAAATGTAGTCCAAATGTTTGGCGATCTTCATGTTTTTTTTCTCCTGAAATTCCACTATACTCCAATTATATTATACTCCATCAATACAAATATAATATTGAAAGGAAAAAATAAACTTTTTTGAAACTTCTGCACTTCTGATTGAAGTGTCCGACAGGATTAATTTTCATGAATGTTTTTAACTAAACAGTGTAAAATGGTATAAAACGTCATAGATGACATCTCTACTATGCATTTGAGTTCGACATTCGTACACCCCTGCAGTAACTGCCCTAGAGAAGCCGGGTGTCCGAAGCGGCCACTGAGCCGTCATCATCGCTCTCAGCAGCGGCCGTCCCGCGCCCGCCCCACCCCCTCCCCCTCCCCCGCCCCCGGGCCCATCTGCGCGGGCGCGAAGGGCCGCGGGGCCTCTTTGGGCTTTGGCGGCGCCGCGCCGCCGCACTTTGTTTTCCACTTCCGCCCTCGCCATTGAGGTGGGTCGACTTCCGGGCGTCCGTCCGCGATTGTCGCCGGGTCGGCGCGCGGGTGCCCGGGCGGCGCGGGAGGGGCGGGGCCGGGCGAGCGACGGTCGCCCGTTTTCGCCCCACAAAAGGCGCCGCGACAGTGTCACAGCTGCCCGATGAAAGGCTGCGCCAGCGGCAGCGCCAGCGCGCGCCCTCGCGAACAACTTGATTATAGATATTAAATAAAAAAGAAACGCGTGCGAATGGGGCTTTCTGCAGGCGGGATGGGCTGGGCGGGGCCGGGCGGGGTTGGGCGGCGCTGGGCGGGACTGGGCGGGGCTGGGCGGGGCTGGGCGGCGAACGAGGCGGGAGCCCAGGGGCGGAGGCGAGGCGTGGCGGCAGCGGTGGTGGGACAGGGGTGGAGGCGGGCGGCGACAGCGGCTGCAGGAGGCAGATGACACGACGAGAATGGCGAATGATGTCGAGAAAGCATTGAGAGAATGCGTCGGAGGGCGTCGGAGGGCGTCGGAGGGCGTCGGAGGGCGTCGGAGGGCGTCGGAGGGCGTCGGAGGGCGTCGGAGGGCGTCGGAGGGCGTCGGAGGGCGTCGGAGGGCGTCGGAGGGCGTCGGAGGGCGTCGGAGGGCCTTCATGATTTTGTGTTTACGGTGATTAGTAATTCCTTATGAAAACTGAAAGTAAATAAATAAATAAATAAATTAGGGTTTCTAGCGTCGGAGCTCTTTGAATTTAATAGTCGTAAATTTAAATAGACTGAGGGTTCAAATAATAAATACTAAATTTTGTGGTTTTAGAATTAGTAGTAATAACTTAAATTAGTAATAAAATGTAGAATTTTAGAGAAACAGCTGGATTAGCAAGTGTCCCACATGAATAACTAGATAATTCGAAGAAAGGAACGAGATGTGCCTCCCCCTCCCCTCCACGCCGAAATGGAAGTGTGTGGATCGGGCCGCTTGGGGCGCGAGGCGGCTGGCGAGGGCAGTAGAGAGGGCGGGGTGGGCGTGGCCGCAGGCGCTTTGACGCGCCGCCCCAAGCCAAGTCCATCCGCGTCGGGGCGCGGCGCGGGGCGGGCACCCTGCCATTAGCCCGCGTGGCGACAGCCAGGCCCGCGACGCGGCGCGACGCCCGCGTGCGCGCGCGCGCAACTGGTCCACTTTTGTTTGCTGATAGGCCAGAAACCACTAGTTTACTCGGAGCGGGCACACTTTGACACGCTTTCACCCCAAACCGATAAACAGAACTCTCCTTGTGACCATCTGACCTATTCTTAAGCTGAGCACTCCTGTGGTGAGATTCACATATGCTTCCAAGTTTTTCTAGCTTAGAAATATAACAATCGTTATCATTTATATCTCAAAATATCAATAAGAGTATTCGCGAAGGGAAACCAGTGTATAAGAAAGCATTCCCGGACTGGCCTGGACTTTTTTAACAGTACCTGTCAATGCTTCGAGAACTCCATAAATGTCAATACAATACTCTCTCCGAAGAAATTGTGATTATCAGTCTCTGGGTCCAAGAACTATGTTTTTATAAACAATGTAATAGGAATGTTCCTCTCTCTTCAATATACAATTCTTTTCAAGTTAGTTCACTGACATGTCTATGCGCCGTTCGGGGAGAAAGAAAGGGCTCCTTATGGGCAATAAGTCCTGGGAAGCGGTAAGGACCGCGAGCGACAATGGCAGGTCCTTTACGCGTCGATAGATAGCAGCTGGAAACAGGACGAAAGCAAAAATAAAACGCTAGCTCAGTCTCAAGAGAATATATAATATATTATTTACATAGTATAAGTGATAAGTATAAAGTTGTAGTGCTGCTGCAAAAGCGGTGAATTTTTGGTACAGCAAATCGTATTGTAGGTCCTTGATATAAAAAATAATAATGTTTTTGTATTAATAAATTACTTCTTCTATCAGGTTGTATAGTCACAATCTACGTTTTGTGGGTCCTAGACACCGAAAAATTGGTTAACTGCAAAACGTCTGTATGTCTTAACTGCAAATTGGTTAACTGCAAACGTCTGTCTGTGGTTCACGCTAGCACCTAAACCGTTTAGACAACTCTCTAAAATTGATAACCCTCCATCAATCTGATGGAACTGAAGGTCCTGTG
The DNA here is from genome assembly GCA_011170035.1 of Teleogryllus occipitalis. Classification (NCBI taxonomy): domain Eukaryota; kingdom Metazoa; phylum Arthropoda; class Insecta; order Orthoptera; family Gryllidae; genus Teleogryllus; species Teleogryllus occipitalis. The sequence goes on along the minus strand of BLKR01000249.1, from coordinate 604,127 downwards.
AATTTGACAGGGATATTTTAATTTTCTGAAGTACGGGTATTTTGGAGATAATGGATCAACATTTTCAATTTGTTTTTTCAAAAATAACTACAAATGGTTGGATTTTTTTCTTCCGATTGAGCAAAAGACGCCTAAAAATGTTGCAAAATTGTTGCATTTTCGATGAATTATCTTAATTTTTGAAAATTGCAAAGGTTCAAAATACTTCTGGCGTCTTCCTTCAAATATAATATTGAAGATAGAGATTTTTTCTAAATGAAATATGCACTTCAAAGATAGTTCTTTAAATTTGGTCAGGTCTAATTTTTCGAAAATATGAATAATTTTTAAGTAAAACAAAGGCAATTTAAAGTAAGATATTTTCTCAAAAACAGCTCCAGTTTTTATACTTTTTTTCCTCAACTACAGTACGCGGATAAAAATAATGCAGATCCGATTTCGTTAAACTCGTATTTTCGAAAATTTCTTAACATTTTCCTAGCAAAACTACTACATCAATGATAGAAATTATTTTCCAAAATGAAATCTGTTCTCAAAAAAATATATAAATATATAAAGTGTAAATATATAATATTTAAAGTAATATACATTCTCTTTTTGGAGAAACAAATCGCGTAATTTGTGCATGAGGAAAAGAGTTAAAAAAACTAAAAATGGCTCCAATTCCTTTCATCGGGTAGAGAAAAGGACGCTTAAAAATGGAGCCGATCCCACATTCTTCGTAGTATCGTCTGAATTTTCAAGTATCGTCTGAATTTTTGAAAATTACTAAAATTAGAAATAATCCAAGAAATTACTTACTCTTGTAGAATGTCTAATTTGAAGTTTTATGCTTTAGTGCAAAATTAGTTTAAAATATCATTAATTTTAACTAATTAGTTATTAAGAATTAACATCAATTTAAGAGTTGACGCGCCCGGAAACACGAAAAAATCAATCAATCAATCAACATTAATTTAAAATAATTTTCATTAATTTAAAGTCTCATTAATCATTATTAAATTATTATTTGATTAAATTATCATTAACCAAGTCCAAAGGATTTTTCACTGCCAGAACTACCCGAAATACCGGAATGATTTACTGATGACTGCAGTTCATGCTTTAATCTCCTCTCCAAACGCGTTTTAGGTGCTTAACTCCCTCCTTCCGAACACATGTTTCGAGAATCCTCTTTTAATGATTGGGAAAGATTAAAAAAACTCCCCCTCAGTACAGTAAACCGAGTCGCGGCGAATTATACCGTTACAAGTGCTGAACGGCGGGCCGGGAGACTTACGGATGTACGAACACACGTAGGTTACCCGATTAGAATATATATGCAGATACATTTGATTCAGCATGATTAAACTTTCTCAAATGTAATGGAAGTGCTGCTTTCCATTCCATATCCATTCACAATATGAAATATATTTGCATCTCGACTCAAAGTCTTTCGCAGTTTTCCGTTCATTCCGTTCTTGAGCCTCGTTTTAGGAGTCACTTTTACATCGTGAAACGAAACCAACAGTTTCCATCAAAGCACCAAAAATAGTAGCTATAATTTGCTTTCATTACGCCCCATCATGTCATTGTTCGCGTTGTTACGTTTCGGCCGGAAGTCGCCTACGAGCGGAGACCGCCCGGTGGAACGCGGGCAGCTTTTCAGAGCTGCCTCAATTTACATTCATATGGCGAGATCAGCGATAAGACACCACGGATTCTTGAATTACAGAAAATGATACAGCTCCGTAAAACGTTCTTCGTGGCACAGAAACAGAGGAAATTTTCTCCGCGCGTTCAACGAATAAATGAGGTAATGCCCGAGGTTTTCCAAAACCTCTCGCAACGTCCTGCACATCCCCATCAGGAAATTCCAACCCGGCTTTAACAAGTGGTCGACATCCGAAAATTGGGAGAAGTGTGTATCGCCGCCAAGCGCCCGCCGCCCCGGCGCCCATCCCACCCTCCAAGAAGGGGACGTAAATTTCCGATTCCTTAGAAGTCCTCGTTCAAATGAGCACCTTCACTTCAAATGATGCTCAGCGCCGATGGTACAGAGGCGAGGGGCGGGGGTGCCGGTAACTCGTTCAGTGAAAAACCGCCCACTACGACGTCTCCGCCGCGCAACCGACTGCTCCATATTTATAAGATCGAAAGACGATGCTCGAAGCGGCGGGATAGCGTCCCCACGGTGTTTACGGACAGTTTAGGGCCTGCGCGGCTAATGTGGGCCGACGTGGACGCTTGCGCCCCGAAACGGCACGGCAGCGCTGGCCCCAGGGCGGGCCACTCTTACACACACACACACACGATGCACAGTGAACGGAAATGAGAAGTACGTGCAACAACGTTCTTCAAAATAGTTCTTCACGCTCACAAATTAATATTGCACACTTCACACTTTCAACGTGAATGTTTAATAATCTGCCCGATTTTTTGAGCAATGGAAAAAAACTAGATTTCAACGTTTCAATTGTTATTTAATAAGAGCGGTAGTGATTCTTTGTTCTGATCAATATTTCAAAATTTTTAAATCGTATACACTTTCAATTCAGTGTTTAGTCGTGTAGGGTCATTGATTTGTCAACCATGACTATGCCAACAGATACCTTTCGCATCAGAGTTTAGAATAGAAATGTTGGAGGGAGAGACAAAAGCCACGAACAAGAAAAAAAAGGATCAGTAATGAATTATCATATTTTTTACTACCGCTATCGCGGTAGAGAGAAAGTTATGTAATGCTGTGCGAAAAACGGCGAATTTTCGCCAGAAAAACTCTTATTACAGGACCCTGGCAACGAAAAAGCGGATAAATCCAGATGCTAAATTTAGAAAAAAATCCTCTAACATGTAGTGTAGCGTGAATTCATGTTTTGTGCGTCCATGATACCGAAAAATCGATTAACGAAAAAACCTCTGTCGTTCTGACGGTCTGTACACCACGCTAGCGGCCAAACCGTTCAGCCGATTTTCTCCAAAACTGATATTCCCCGATCGATCTAGCTGATGTCACGGCCCTAGAATTTTAAACCGATATTTTAATTCTGAGGGATACTTTAAATGAAGCTCTTAGTATATTTTCAAGCAAATGGCTCCAACGTTTTTGATTTAACTTTGTTATTGGATATTGAGAAGGACATGGACAAGAGAACGACGCAGGTCTCGTGTTCGTTGAAAACCCTGATTTTTCGAAAATTGAATAAATCAAAATATTTTTGGCGTCTTCCTACAACTACAAAAATAATGTCATGTTCAATTTTTCAAGAACATGAGTATTTTTGCGAAATTTTGAGTCAAATATACGCAACTTTTGTTTTCTTTAAACGATTTTTTTTCTTAAAAACGGCAAAAACATTGATTAAATTTAGACCTTAGATATCGTAAAGGACGCTTAAGAGAATGAAGCAGGTTTCACGTTCGTTGAAACGCTGATTTTTCGAAAATTTAAAATATTAAACTTCTTTCGGCGTCTTCCTACTACTACAATTGTGAAGATACAATTTTTTAAAAATAAAAATGCGTTCATCAAAAACAGATTTACAGGTAACATCATGTTGAAGTTTTGGAAAATATGATAATTTTTTGTGTAATTTGGCTTCAAACTAAGTCAAACGCTCCGAAAATTGTAGGCTTCGTGAACGTAATTTTAGAAGTCTTTTCAGGCAGTTGAATACTACGTAAGTTAGAATGTCTATATTATTTCATATTTCTTTGTTTCTTACATTCGACCTTTTGTCCTACGTTTACAAATTCATCTTTTAGAAATTATTTAAAACCTTATTGAAATATGTGAAATAAAAATTGCTAGCCATCAGGGTATATCATATTGGAATGCAACAATGATATTCCGCGTCGCAACTTGCGAATTTCTGTTATTGTGAATTACGTCTGATTGTTCCATGATATATGATATATGTGAGCTATATGAAAAGAAGTTATAAATGTGAAATTTGTGGTGATATTTGCTTGAAAATATTTGGAGTTCACACCAAATGTTCCCCCAAATTGTGCTGATTTAGCACCACTAGTTTCTCGGCTAAGCCTTATTCTGAATGATATCCCGGAAGTGTTTCTCAGATCCCATTAGACACTGATCGCCTTTGGTGTCGCGGCTCTAGGAATCGTACAACACGACTCACCAGAGGCGGTGACCTACTCATTTTTTCGACTGGTTCTAAATAGGCTGCCTTCAGACGTCGGGACTGAGTCAGTATATTCATTATCTTATCCCCGTGAATATTCAAGCCAACTTGGATCCTATTTATACAATACTATCTCAATGAACTCATGCTACATTTTCCAGGATTCGAATGGTTATATTCAACGTCGTACGCTATGAGCGCCTTCTACTCCTTCCAGAACACTGTGCAACGGCTGTGGCGGAGGCAGCCTCGCCGCGGTCCAGATTACAGAGCCGTCCCCGCGCATTTCACACGATTAGCATATCGGCGTAATTATTCCAACAGCGAGAGGCCTCCCTGTACTTTGGGCAAGCGGGCAGCCGGCAAGCGCGGGGGTGGGAACGGGTGGGGCGGGGCGGGGCGGGGCGGGAGGTCCCCGGCGGCACCGACGACGCGGCCGGGCTCCGGAGGATGCGTTCCACATACCGCGGGCTAATCACAGCTCGAGAGCGCGGACGCTGCCGTGTAATCTGGGAGTAATCACTTGTCCCATTGAAATATAAAAGACGCGCGAGGGAGCAGCGACGGCGGTGGGGGGAGGGCCGGCCGCGGCGATCGGACGTGCCGGGAGCGGGGCGGGGCGGGGCGGGGCGGGGGGAGGAGGAGGAAGAAGGGGCGATCGGAGGCGGCGGAGGCGGGCGAGTCCGGAGGCGGTGCGCTGGCTCAGATTGGCCGCGCCGTCGCGTCCACACCCCTATTTAGGCGCGGCGTCGTGGTTTTGTTGGCGGTGTGCGGCTGCTTGCCGCCGCCATTGGGCGCGCCGGGCTGCGCCGCCGGAAGCGACGAGGCGCGGCCAGGCGCCCGCCCGATCATCGTAATTGTTGGCGGTGGGTGGCGCCGGGGGCGGCGCGGGGCGGCGCGGGGCGGCGGCGCCCGCGGGCGGAGGCCGATCGCTCGATGCGGCCAGGCGCTCACGAGGCCGATTTACGAAGACGGCTCGCCACCGCTCGCAGGCGGCGCTCGTAACTCAGCGGAATACGGGGCGAGCGCCCGCAATGCACGTGATGTGCTGCCGATGCGCAGTGAAGTCTGCTCGAACGGCCATCTCGGTTAAGCGGTCACCTCCATCGACGGTCATTCTTTCGTGGAACGGATTGATTTTCCCATTAGTCACGTGTAAATATTTCATTTCATCATTTCTCATTTCAGCGACCACCTAACAAAGTGGCCAATGTCCAGGCACATTTCGTAGTTTCACCTTGGTTAAGCGGTCACCTCTACTAACGGTCATTTTTTAATTGAAGAGATTGATTTTCTCATTAGGCACGTGTAAATATTCCCTCTTTTCACGACCACCTGACTAACTGGCCAACGTTCAGGAACGTTTCGTAGTTTCACCTTATTTAAGTGGTCACCTCAAGCGATTTTGAAGTGTATTATAACAAGAATCGGAAAATTGTTGGAGGTTGCTTTTGACTCAACATTTTCCTACGATGGGATGCAACATCAAAACTTCCGATGACATTCAGAGTCGCTTATCTCTCAGGGGGAATATTTTCTGAGTTTCATAAACATCTCTTAATGAAATAATATGCATTCGTTTCACAGCACTCCTGAGGTTTGATGGCTCGTGCTGCCCTCTGTGGGAGTACGTTGAGGCCTCGGCGCACGCCGCATGCGCGAACGCAAAGGTCATTCTTTCCCCCTTTGACAGACGGCCCTGCTGCACAGTTTCTATTGGACATGAATAACGTCTGGGTAATTCCGCGCGAAATCGAATGAAAAAAGCATGACCCCTTCCGATTCGTCTACAAATTTCTTGATTTGTTCAGTGTGTTGTAAAAAACCCTACAAGCATCGTACTTAGTAAAATTTATGAGCATTTAGGACGAACTTCAGAAAAAATTGAAATCTTACGTGAAAATCAATTCTAATTTAAGAAACGTGTGTCTCCTAGTATTAAATAGTTCAGAGGAAAGGTTTTTTGCATTGAGCTTCATATCATTTGCATTTTATACCAATGTTTTTACTCCTGAATTCAAAAGAGCAGTTTTTTTCAAACCTAAATTCCCAAAATACATAATCTTCGATTATCGAGTTTATTGACCCAAAATATTGCATAAACTCAAAATATTCACGAAAAAGAAAGAAAAAAAGAATTCACGTGTGAAACTGGAAATTTAAAAAGTTACGGGTGTGTAAATTCGAATTTGTTTTTTTTTTTCAAATACTCCATTTTTTAAATAGTGTACATATTTTTCACAAAGCGTAAAAATCTACTTCTCTAGATGAAAATTTATTGATTATTAGTTGAAGTAACAATTTTGATAATCATAAATTCACTGAAATCACGTTCCGAAAATTTTCACGTTTCACGAAAATCCTTTTTTCTCAGGAAATCCGCAAGCCTTAGACATTGATAGTATGATAAGGAACTCGAACATTAAAGGTAAAGAGATTTTTGAATGGATCCCGGCTCATGTGGGTATCATCGAGAATGAGCTGGCAGACAGATCCGCAAAAGAGACGTCACAACGTGATCAAAAAAGTAACCTTTCCATAATACCACAGGACTATCACGCCAACATCAAGAGAAAACTACAAGAATTGGACGGGCAGGAATGGAATAACAACGCCCGCTTCAAATTAAGAAGTATATATGAATACGATGATTATAATCCATCCACATCCTTCTGCAGAGCTGACTGGGTTGTGTTGAATGCAGAATATGCCACTCCAACCTCACACATGCCCATCTGAACACAGGGAAAACGGCTGTTATGTGTAATGTTTCTATGTATATTAACCATCTACTTCTGTGCCCCAGGTTTGAGGCTGACCGGACGAGACATGGTGTAACTAACGACATGTCAAGAGTACTAAACGACAGAGAACAATGCAGTTGGTTTCTCAATTTTTGGAAAGACAAACTTGTACAGAGATATATATGACAAATGTATAAACTGGTTAAAAATGTGAAGTGAATGTTTCCATCCTGTCATAACATTCATGTACAGAAATAATAATGTTATTGTGTATATGTCGCTAATAACCTTTTGTAGTTGATGCGACATAAAATAAAATAAATTAAAAAAAAAGAATGAATCAACTTCGGGAAGAAAGTATGGTATAGTCGAACTTGTATAATTCGAACTTCTTTCATTTGAAATCTTTAATTCGAATTTTCCCCTTGGTCCGTAGCATTTTGTATCTAAACAATGTTAAAATATCGTGGGTAATTCGGATTTTGTATCGACCTTTGTACTTCTATAATACAGGATTTGAAACCTTGGAATTCGCGACCAAGTGAGGCAGCGTTCGCATGTGGCCAACGTGCCGCACCCTTACCCTTCACCTCCAAGGGGAGTTTCCTGCGCTGTCTCCTTCTCGACAACCCCTTCGAGTGTTTCTGAGGTGTCGCATTTTAAAGATGAAGGTAAATATAAATTTCTTTAATCTGCAATTCGATATAATCCGGTGGCAACTAATTATATAAGTATGATACTATAAACAGCATGCAAATAATATAATAGTAATGGTAATAATAATCAATATAATTGTAATAATAATAATATAAAAACTAACTGAATGTTTGTACAATTAAGACCACACTGCTCTGGCACTGGGCTACACTTCACTATAACTCTTAAATCACTTCCTACGTTATTTCTCTGCTCTTCACTTCACAACACCTCATTTCGCAATATAACACTTAAGCATCGCTATATATCCTACTGTTCTTAATTAAGTCCCTCATTTACTTAGAAATACCCTAAATTAATCGCTTGGAATGAAGAGTTAATGCATTAATAGCTTGGAATTCATCAAATGCAAAATAAATACAATAAAATTACTCAAAACGGAACCTACGTTCCTGGTAAAATAGGTTTGGTAAGACATCTTCGCAAACAGTAGTTATTTTCTCTCTTTCATGCTTTGAATAATTCATATTCTTTGTCATATATGTCTTTCCACTTCTTTGGATATAAACGACCGTATCAGCATTTCGACTCGAATTTCCTCTGGAATTTCGTCTTAGACATGGTTACGTTCGATATCATAGCAACTAATAAACTTGATAGCGCGCTATTGTATTGTGTCCGGTATTCCTTATGATCAATTAGAGAGAAAACATCGCAGAATCAATGGTATAAGCTAAAATCCTATTTATTGCTCGTGGCCAAAAGACTATTATTTGCACGTGAGAAATTACACCTGGACTAAAGCCCACGTGTCATAATAATCTCACTTGCAAATAATGGTTCATTTGAGCCACTTGTCGAACACTTTACTATTTCTCTGTTCCAACATTATAAACGACCTTTTTCTTTTCAAGAAGTCGTTCATAAAATGACATCTTCTGGCACAGATTATGAAGTATTTTCCATTAACGATATGAATAATGGCGTCATCACACATTCAGCCAATCGCAGCGAGAGAATCGAGCCAAGGTTGCGGTAAACCGAAGAGCCGACCACCGTTTTATTGCACAGATGTCAAATTTATGTGACATTACAATAAAGTTCTTTCCAAAAATTAACTTTGATTTTCTTATAAATTTATTGAAATAAACTAAATATATTCAAACAAACTCGGTCGAGGAACCTGAAAAGCAAATATCTTTCTATCTTGCTACTTCATTGCTAGAATTAGCTCAATTAAAATCATATATTCATTTCACAAAAAAATGAAAATTTATTAAACAATTTAAAACAATTTTAGTATTGTATAACTTTACTCAATATAAAATTAAACGTTTGTCATGACCGTTCCAATCTTATGTCTTCGCGCGCTTTTGGACCATCTTTATCCATCTCCAACGCCGCCGTCCTCAGGTCCAGACACCATCTTCTCTCTTCTTTTCTCGGAAGCACACTTCAATCACCGTTCATCAGATCAATAAACTATTTGCTGCTAACATTCCAGTCCAATCACTGACAACTTCGCCCAATCCCTCAATGTCCCTCCAACTCGTTCACATGAAATATTTTAAGCTCCACTATCACACTTAGTGTTCAAATTTTGATGTTTTCTCAAAATCCATTCCCTAGTACGTAGATGCTTACAAGTCCCCAAAGAAAAAAAACTCCTAACATTAATTGGAGCCTTTTGACTGAATTGACTGATCCGTTCACGAGCACGGCATCAGTCAGAATGACTGTCTCTCGTATTCTTTCAGCCCTGCAAAGCTCGGTCCATAATTTCGATTGTTTATTTGCAGATAACATTTGATGTACTTTCGTACCTAGCCAATCTCTAAATTTCTTGCAAAACGAACTAGCCGTCTTCACGACTGTCACTGCTTTTTCGGCCAATCCCTGAATTCTATATAGAATTAACTAGCCGTCTCCGCGATTGTCACTGCATGAATATGTTGACCTTGACGACGGCTCGCTTACTGTTGCTATGCTAGCATATTCACATAATTTATCCCCTTTAATTGACGCCATTTATAATAAAGATTGTACAATATTCAGTGACATATTGGTATGTCACATTATAATCCTGTTATACAAAAATTATGTATGCAACTCGTTTATAGTTAAACAAATGAGACCCGCTCCATTATCTTTACTTCTCGGATAGCTCCTTTATGCTATCCAAAGATTATCTTCAGTTGTATCTCAATCACATAGACAGTTGGGCAGCATATTTAAAAATAAAACTGAATCCTACCGAAACAGCTATTAAAATATTCACTTTAAGACCCTATACACCTCCAGCACCGCTCACAATAAATAATGAACCCATTAACTGGCTCCCTCCAAATAGTACCGTCAAATATCTCGGTCTAAACATGGACACTAAACTGAACTGGAACCAACACATCAATAGTAAAATACAGCAAGCAAAAAATAAGATACACCAACTAAAACCCATCATTAATCGATCCTCTCACCTCCCACTCCCAACCGCCATATCCATCTATAAAAGTATCATTAGACCACTCCTCCTTTACGCCTGTCCAGTTTGGATCTCCGCTGCAAGAACAAACCTAAACAAGCTCCAAATAGTCCAAAACCAGTTTCTTAGAACTATCACAAATGCTCCTTGGTTTGTCTCAAACTCACAGCTCCACAAAGAATTTCAAATTGACACCATACATCACCATATGACATATCTCTCAACCCAGTTCTATCACTCCATATCTCAAATCCTACACCTAGACAACTTCAGACTCCGGAAAACTTCTCATAAAACCCGATTAAAAAATAGATATCCATACCAGGCATTCCTAACCAAATTTGCCGAAATAGATTGTTTTTAGAGGTGTCTGGAAAAGATTTCCTCACCCGAATTAGTTTTTAGCTCATTTAGAATCAATACATATGTAAAGTGTTATATGTACTGAACTATGTATGATCTGTAAAAATAAAAAAAGTAAAAAAATAAATGCTATCCAAGGACAAAATTTAATCAAAAACGTTCTAGCCATTTTTGGCTTTGTTTCGAAAATGACTATGGGGCTTCAGATGAAGTACCCCTCCAAAATTAAAATGTCGGTTTCAAATACAGTAAGGGCCGCGACATCAGCCAGATCGATTGGGGAATATCAATTTTGGTGAAAATTGTGCATACGGTTCAGCCACGAACGTTGTTCACAGACGGATGGACAGGCGGACAGACGTTTTGCCATCAATTGATTTTTCGGCGTCAAGGACCCTCAAATCATGTGTTCTGACTACATAACATGTCGTAGGAAGTAATTAAATGGTAACGAAGAAATGACTAAATCATGTTCCTATATGGAACAATATTTAGCCATTTCATTACCAGGGCCAGGCAATAAGAATCTTTCTGTGTTTCGCTGTTTCCCCCCACAACATTACAATACTTTCTCTTTACTGCATAAGCCATACAACAGCGAGGGAAAAAGAGAGCGAGAGAAAAAGTGAGAAGGAAAAAGAGAGAGTGACAAGGAGAGCGAGGGGAAAAGAGTGAGGGGAAAAGGGCGAGGGAAAAGAGAGCAGGAAAAAGAGAGAGGAGAGGGGGAAAGAGAGAGGAGAAAAGAAAGGAGGGAAAGAGAGAGGGGCGAAGAGGGAGAGAATGGGGGAGAGCGCGAAAGAGACAGAGAGAGCAGAAAAACGTCTACCGGTACTACTAGATATATTAAAAATCAAAGATAGTAACAATGATATTTTTATGATTAAAATAGACGTGTGACTAAGGCTATAATAAAATAGACTTAAGGCTAAAACAAAATATATTTAAATAGAAAATTTATGTTAAAGAAACCATTCAAGAATACAACATTGATTTGAATATTTTTTCATCAGAAGATATGAAGGCTGATTTTTGACAAAGGTGGTGAAAGTAATAAGTTGTTGAAATTTTTGGAAAATAGTTTAGTGAAAGAGTTAATATCATTTAAAATTTAGGGAGAGATATCATGTACTATCGTTTGATGAACCATAATTATATAAATTTTAAATGTCATTTGTTATAAAAAAAAAGTTGGGACGCTTAACAACTGAATGATATTTATATATGTAGAAATATAAATATGTTGAATGGATGGATAGAGAAATATTAAACAGATATTGCGTTATAGTATACGTTAGTTAAATATACAAATGAAATGATGTATTCCTTATTTTTAAAATTCTTTCAAAGGTTCTACAATGAAAGATGTAGATCAATGTTCTAAACCAGGATTTCCTACATGAATCACGCCCCAGGACACGATCTGTGGATTTCATGATTGTGGGCATGAACGCTACCAGTTCTGGCAGCCACTACGTTCGCGATGGGCCCAAAACACAGGGGAATATTTCAAGCACGCCTGCGATATCTCCCATACGCAGGAAGGTAGTCCGTGAGTATAGGTTGTTACTGACCGAACTGCAGCCCTCCTCCACTGCTACAACTATCGCCACCTGTTGTGTAGTAGCGAGCGTGGACACCTCAGCTGCGAATGTCTTAACAACTACTCTCAATAAATCCCTACGTCGACACCATCGGTCACTTTACACATATTACCAACATTCCCATGCCGCATGAACCATCAGTTTGGTCATGCGTGGAATATGCCATAACACGATGACACTATTGTCTGCATCTTAAACATGAGTATATTCGAATCACCATCAGTATCAATATTTCAACCTCTTTATACTCGTAGTTGCATGACCTACTTAGTGTCAAGTTTTATAGTCATCACAAAAGTAGCCATCATGGATATCAAAGGCATCGCCACGTTCATACACCGACATCACGGCCATCCATTATCATCCATCATACATTTTCATTGCCGCTGCCACTATTAACCTAACCCAACATTCAACGTCAACGCCGCCACCATCGCTGCTAATATCACGACTTCCACCATTACTACTGCAACCGTCATCTCTTTTCCAATCTCCTTTACCTCATGATGGTAGCATGGCACCCAACTCTGGCATGTTACTTCTGTTGGATATGAATTTACAATGGAGTCAAAAGTCATGTCACCACATGTAATTTTCGATGTAAACACTAAATACAAGGAAATACAATTTTCATAAGTACCACTATTACAATATGAAGAACTCTTAACATTGCCATTTCTGCTATCACTATTACAAGTCACCAGATATTTTACTTCTGTCAGCGCGACACCCCCATCAAATCGACGACGTGTAAGTCGGCGCCGAATCTCACGTTTCCAGCGGAGGAGTTGTTACGCACGCCTTCCTTCCGTGATTTGTTTGACACTTCCAGGATTGACAGCGCCCGGCCCATTAAATAAAATCGATGAAACCCAAAGCATCGCAGCCTCCGTCTCCTCATTGATTGATTGTTTCATGTTTACTGGCGCATCAACTGCTTTGGTCATTAGTCCTGCTAGTGTAGTGCATGTTCTTTTCTCGAGGGATGGTCTGATCTTCCCCCGCTGGATGGCGAGATCCGGCGCCGACCTACCGTCGGCTAGTGGGGTTTCCCCCTAACCAGGACTCTCTCCCTCCTGCGGAGCACCGCCCCCAGCCGGGACCAGCTCTAAGCTCCCGACCGGACTCCCGGAATATGTGGTAATGTAGTGCATGTTAGTGAAAGTGTGTGTTTAAGGGGAGAGGTGGCGCGGTCCGTGGCCTGTTTGCTAGGGTACTGCTCCGGCATTCGCTTGGTGTTGATCGGAGAAACCACGGAAAACTACCGACCAGAGCAGCCGGCCGCTAAAATTGTCCTCCAGACAGCGACTGAATTCCACCTAGCTGAAAAGCTAGTGTCGAAAATCCTGCCGCCGTCAGGACTCGAACCTGGGACCTTCCGGTCAGAGGCGCTGCAGTGACATCAGTTGATCCACTGAGCTATCGCTCCCGGTCCTCTTCGTTTCTTATCTTTGCCACCGATAGCAGCCCTGTCGCAGCCGATTTCACTCTGACCTCCACCTCCAACTTCTCGTGGACCTGCACCCCTCCCGCCGCCACCGCCTCCGCTACCGCACTGGGCGACGGGGCTGCAGCCGTCCGCCTTGATGGCTCTCTTAGGCAGGGCGGAGGGGGGCGGTCGCCGCGTCATTTCGGAGGATTACGCGCCGGCCGGCGCTGGGCAGTGGGTCGGCGAGCGGGTCCTCAGGGCGGGGGCGAAGGTGGGGAGGGTGAGTGGGAGGGAAGTTTTGCTCTTGTTGATGGCAGTGACAACAAGAAGCGAAGACATTGAAACGTGCATCTAATGGCCAGTTATTCCAAGCGCGCTTGTGTTACGCAAAAGTTGAACGCAGATGAAACATATAGGCATAAAGGAAGAATACTGGATGTGGAATTTATTAATAGAAGATAATAACAAATGACTTGTTCTTGTAGTGTAATACTTTATTAATTCACGATTCAATTTATTTAAAACTTTTGTCATCACAATTTCTTCATATGTGAATCTTTGCTGGAACCATCGACTAGGGGTGTCCAAGGAGAGCCGGCTCACAACTGAAGCTCATAAATGCGTTTCAAAGCCACTGTCGCAATCTCCAACACGACGTAGTGACTTCTGAATTCGGGAAACGTTTGAAAACATTGTGTAGAACGCAGTATATTCCAAGACAGCCATGGCAACAGGAACCCCACGGAAGGCTTCTATAGTTTAACGTCTCCGATAAAGGCGCAGAGTGGCGCCGATGAAAGCATCGGGGCATCGCGATCGCCGGAGCGCGGGCGTTGTGGGCGGCGGTGCGGCGCGCGGCCGCAGGCGCCCAAATCGGCGCCCGGGCGGGCGAGCGGGGCCGGTAGTCGCGGGGTAAGTGATTGGCGTGCATAACGACAGCGCCGGCCGTTGCCCAGGCCTGCGCGCCGCCCCTAACGGCTCCTAAGTGGCGGGTGGGAGCTGTGGCGGCGCGAGGCGGCGCCGGGCGGGGTGGCGCGGGGAGAGGTGGCGCGGGGCGAAGTGGCGCGGGGTGAGGTGGCGCGGGGTGGGGCGGCGCGGGGCATCGCGGTGCCGTACCGGCGCGGGGCGGCTTCTGGGCGAAGGAGGTTGCCGACTGGCCGCCCGCGGTGCGCCGGATAACACCCCCATATTGCTCTCGGGAAGACTGCCATTCCAAGGAGACTACAGAGCGGGCGTTTAAATGACAGTGTTTTTTTTTTCACTGGGAGATCTCGGAAGCACGCATCAGGTTTTATGAGCCAATGGTAGCCACCTGACGAGCGAGCGTTGGGTGGGGCAGTTCAATACAAGTAGTGGTTACGAAATGTCTGGAAGATTGTGAAAGAATGCAAGCGCTGTTATTATGAGAGAAGTGAAGAATAGCGGTTTTGTGCAATATTGATAACGATGCGATGGAATACACGAAAGTCTAAAATCTTGAGTGTACTGTTTGAAGTCTTCAGCTAAATAGAATATTTAAATATCAATATTACCTGTAAACTGAAGTGATTTAGTATAATCATAAATAACAACAACAATAAATTATGTAAAACGTTTACTGAGTGTTTTAAATGCGTTCAATATTCAAGTACCAACGTCAACTTTTTGCAAATAATATTTTGAACTCGCAACTTATGTTCCATTTGTATTCGTAACAGGCAGACATGAAAAGCGTGAAAAGAAATGAAAAATTAAAGTCTGTCGTAAGTAAATGAGAGCAGATCGGAAAGTAACGCACAATATTTTTTTTTCTCCGGTGGTATTGGAAATGGAATGGTGAAATTGCACGACGATAATGTGTGAAGATTGCGATATAGCACGTATTTTGTTTTCATGTGCAGGTCTAGCGCGTGTAGCCTGAACTACCAAACAAGAATGGTGAACACGTTACTGTCGTCACCTTGTGAGGAGCAGAGAAGCAAACCTTGTGGGCCAAAGGGCATAATCCTAATGAAATTCGCGGGGCCTGCATGGCATGTTCGGGGACGTCTGAGTGAAGCGTAGCAACTTCTCCAGGTGACGTGCATTCTTCCAAGAAGGCTATACTCCAACTAAACGAACTTACACGAACAGAGCATATTGAAATTGGTAGCCTGCTGGCAGAAATGTGTTGAGAAACATGACGACTATGTACAAAAGTAGGTCAAAGATGTAAGGTATTTTTTTGGTGTTTTGGTATCAATTAAGTTTTTTAAGCAAAACCAATTCTTGTGCTTTTCTTTCCGATATGCCCTCGTACATAATTCAAGAACTACGCATATTACAATAGTACTCCACACGTTCAATATTACGAACCTACAATTGTACCGGATGTAGTGCACGCGTTAGTTCCGCATTAGTACACTTCTTTTTGTATCTGTATATTTTTTTACCTGAAATAACTTTTGGAAACAAAATATAATATTTTGAATAAACGAGAAACATATGAGCGTGCTGAGACAAAAAATATTCCAAGAAATAGAATTACCCGAATAACGAAACTTTTCATCTCATAGAGAAACTGACACATATTTTTATCAGTTTAAGATTTAATAGTGAATATATTTGAAAATTTTAATATACCAATTATATTAAAGAAAACTTAATCTAATGATTACATTGCTTTTATTAAACAATATTATAATGAGAGCTAGACCAATTCCTTTAAAATTTGTAGGTAATTTGAATAATATTACTGCCACCTTATTAGACTGAAGAGATCCATTCTCTAGTTTATTTAATTTATCAAAAATTAATATTTGATACTTAATATTTGAACGTTTTTGTATAAAATAAAAATTATAAAGAAATTCAATTACCTGTCGCACATGCCTTAAACCCTATCGAACAACATTATTTTTCCACCAAATGGAATATTACTTATCTAATTCCTATAGAATGCCTACTTCCGTCAGAGTTAGAAAACAATATTTCTTACTAAGTCAGGCACTTAACACTGAGGAACAAAATTGTCTCAACCACTGAATAAATGTAACCGATGTCAGAGTATTCATGCATTGAATAGAGAAGAAAATATAGCGCTGTGAAGTGAACGTCATGCTGAAGAGCTTAATGATCGCTGATCTTCATATTCATTTTCGTGGTATTTTCAATTGATTCATTTTTAAATTGATCACACAACAATGAAATTTTGAAGTTTTCTTATTCCATGAGTCTCTCCAAAATGTATCCCATTATTTCCATATGTTTGGTGTGTGTGTGTGTGAGAGAGTGAGTGTAATTTACGATGAGACACATTGATTGCAGTTTAAGGCAACATACACCTTAAACGAAAATATTCTTCTTTCAAGGCCTATTGATCTCTTACAACTCCGTTTCTTGTAACGCCGATTTTCAGGAGGGGGTGAACTTGAATAGATTTATCTATCTGAATGTTGGTATGAAAAGTTACAAATAAGGAAACGTATGGTAATCCCAACATTTGCAGGCTGAAAGAAGAGATTTTGTCTTCTATGCAAGTGAGTAATACAGTAATGCATCCTCCATTAGCCGAACCCTAGGGTGACCCGATTGATCGAATATTTCGAAACAAGATTTCATATTCCGTGAGGTTGTAGCTAACTGGGAATAAATGCTATTTGGCGTACGAACGCATTAGACTTATAGAGATTTGCATTGTTTCTTTCATGAAAATTCAAACTAGACTTTTCAATATTTCCCAATATCAGAAATCTGAGACATGGTCCATCTAGTTATCGAGTTTCCAGTATGTATGCATTTGGTGTTATTGGGTAGGTAGTCCAACTTCGCCGGCCAGCTACCGGTGTCCTCCATGCCTGGATCTAGTTAAATTCCCTTTCTTGGGGGTAAGAGCTGCATGAGGCGAACAAGACGAATTTTCTTCCCCGTACTAGCAATATCCGCCAGCTTGAGCTTTTCTTTGTCACACAGCTACAGAAACTGGGACGATTTTGAAAGGAAAGTTACAACTCAATTTTTGCCTCGACCGGGGAGTTTCCAGTACATTACGAAGAAACTGGCAAGCGCCATTGTAAAGGTTTGGTGAGGAGCCGTGTGCATCTCCCGCGGTTCCGGTCGGCGCCGCCCCTCCCACGCACGCCCCGCGCCGCCCCGCGCGGCACGACGCAGCCAAAGCCCCCGGCAGCGGCCGCTGATTACAGGGGGGCGATCGGCGCGCCATCGCTCGCATCAATTAGTAATTAGGCCCGCTAATTCATCCGTTAATTGAGTCGAGTCGGTACGGCCGGTACGGCGAGGCGCGGCGCGGGGCGGCGACGGGCAGAGCCGCGGTGCCGCAGCCGCCCCGCGGGCGGGCCACATGTCAAAGATCGCCCGCCGACGCCCACGCCATTACGCGCCGCCCTCCGCGCACACTGGGTCCAAAACCAACTTCAGCAGCAAGTACTTCATCTTTCCCCGAGTGAGATTGAGGTTTTTTGGACGAAACCGGTATGTCGAGGCCAGAAAAAGACAAACAACAACAACAACAAAAGATACTTCAAAAAAATAATTTCACGCACAAAATATAAACAATTCTTTTCTACGATCGTATAAACGTTACCAATCATCATTTGTTTCATCTCCGCTTTTCGAAGTTTATTCGTAATGGAACCCCATTATTGTTAACAAGCTGCGATGTGGACACAACGCTGCTCTGCAGAATATAATTTTAAAGATGAAAAATTCGAAGATATTTTTAAAAAAATACCATTGAGAGAAAGGTGTACATCTAAAGGAATTGTTAACATGACTGAAAATGTTTTGTGGTTTTATTTTAGTGAAAAATCAAAAAGAGCATTATAAATGTATATTACCATCATTATAATAATGAAGATAAATAGGCCAATGAGTTTTTTAATATTTGTCGTTATTAATAAAAAAAATTATTATGAGTTGTGGCAATGAATTTCATTAGGAAAATGTTGTATTACGAGTTTATTATAATATGTAATGTGTTATTAGTTACCTACTAATTATGTGTAAATAGAAACTGAGAAGGGTTTAATAATATTGAAATTAAAATTGTTTTGCAGTTAACGAGGGCTTTATTTTCTTATTTCTGTTGCAACCTACCTATCGTGTATGAATTTTTTTTCTCACTGTGACATGCCGTCACCGTAAAGAAAACGCTTTCTTGCATGATAAAGTGACAGATTTCGGATGTTTTAAGATTACCTTCACTCGCCCCTAACAGTACATAGAAATCCATATTTATATAATATAATCGCAGAAAAAATTTAACACTCTGTGCGTGAAACACAATCTCTTACAGTCATATTTCGCGAACGAAACTTCAATTTTTCCATTCTAACAGTGTGCAAAAACTTATAATACGTGCGCGCAGCGTTTGCGAAACATCCGTAACGTTTCGCAATTGTCTTTGGTCTTGAAGTGTTTCTGTGCTAATTACATTCAACAGATACGATATTGACTCCAATCCATTTACAATTTACAAATGAGTTCAGAAAGTGTTTCGGACACGGTGTGTTAAAGAATAGTGTATATAACACGTGCGCGAAATGATTTGTGCATTTGGTATGTAACTTATTATTTCGCAATACTATACTGGTTGCATGGACATAACGACACAAAACAGAGGGATGAAAATTCACTCTTACCGGCCGACGGCCGTTAAGGATTTTAATGAGTACCGTCCCTTAAGAACAATGAAAACAAATGAGTGTCAGCTAAAGAGGGCGTAAGAGGCCCAACTGAAAACAACGTGTTTCTTATTTTACCTTAGGTTCTCTCCTACTATGTTCATACGTATTGTATTGTCGCAGCAATAAACGGCGATGTTTCGACAAAAAACTCTTAATGTATTTTTTTTAAGAAAAAATCTTATTGTATCTCCCTGATAGCAAAAAATAATAATTCTTGCTCTTACATATAGTAAATATCTTCCTCTAACACGTTGTGTAGTCAGAATTTAAGTTTTGTGGGTCCTTGATACTGAAAAAATTGGTTTACGACAAAAGTCTTCCCGTCTTTCTCTGAACATCTCTAGCGCCTAAACGGTTGATTGGATATCTTGAATATAATTATTTCATATTTCTTATTATTTTTAAATTATAATGTAAAATGACTACATTTTGAACTGAAGATGTGAATATAAGCCAACATTTTTTATCATTCTTAAAATGTTGGAATACATTAATGAAACATGCCTTTCGTTATAAAAATACCAAAAGGGAAACTCTACAAATGATATAAAATAGTTGAAATGCCTTTTATTCTTCACAGAATCAAGGAAAATATTTCTATAAGCAGCATTTAGACATTTCTTACCATATTTGGGAGTGTATAGACACATTTTGATAAATACTTGAAAATTAGAATATATACACATTATACCATTTTGTACGTTTTTATTTAGAATTGTAATATGAATTGTAAAAGGGAAGGCATTTTCCTTCTTCGGTAGTTCTTTTTGGTAGTATTCTCAAGAGATTTCACAGAAGTTGGGAAGAGTAAATAATGTCTCTTTTATATCAGCATATCTGTGGTATTAAATTGTTTCAACATGTATTGTGTTTTTAGTGAAATACTTTTAAATAAATAAGTTAATACGTTTTTGTAACCATCTCTCCTGGTGCGAATGCTCTCTGCGGAGCCACATGTTAAGGACGCCCTGGCCCACTGCGCGGTGCCGTGGCCCTCGCTGACGCCGACTTATCAATTAAACCGCGCGCCCGCCCTCCTGGCAATCACAAAGATCGGTTTAAAAAGCCCGAGATAGGAAATTGCCCGCCCGCGCACTTGTTCTATTCCTCGCCGTGCCCAATACGTAATCATTCCTTTTTCAAAACCTAATCTGAAACGGGCGTTGCGTGGGGCGCTGTTAATCTGCCAATCTCCCGCCCGTATTGCTGCAGTTACACGTCTCAAAGGGTTATTTCGCGGCGAGGAGGGGCGGACGCGGCGCTCGCGGGGAGGCGGAGGCGGAGGGGGGGCCAAGGCGGGAGGAGGGGGCTGGGTGGGGGATCCGGTGGAGGGGAAGCGGGAGGTTTGGTTTGGGCGGGGAAGCCATTTCGATACGGAGCCGGCCATAACGAAATCACCCCTCTCTGTTGGTTGGATCATTTCAATTGGTTACTATGGTAATAAAATGCGCCGCGGAGGCGGAGGCGAAGGCGGAGGCGGCGGCTTCCTGCGCCGTCTAGCGGCCGCCGCCGCCGCCGGGAGCTGGCGTGCCGAGCGGGCATGAGCGGGGACGGTGACGGCGGCGCTGCAGGAGACGGAGACGGAGGGAAGGCTGGGGCGGGTGGAAGGGAGCTGGCGATATCATCAGCCTATGTTGGGAAGAGGAGATACAGATTGCAGCCGGATGGAGAGATTGACGGGGGAGGGGGGGAGAAGAAGCTGTGCAAACACGAGGGGGACGGGAGCTGGGGAGAAATAAGCCAACTAACCAGAAAGTTCAGTCAAGAAATAATGGGTCGAATAATGCAACAGGACATGGAGTATTGAGGGAGAAGAGATGGATAATGGAATAAAGACGTTGCGATACAGATACAAATACAGAGTTTGTTGGGGAAAAAAGATAGTGGAATAAGAGATACAATGCAGCAGGTCAGAGGAATAGTTGAAAGAAGCAGATAAAAGAGGTAGCGAAGAAAACACCGCGAAGAAGAAAGGTGCACAAAGGGTAGCAGAGCAGAGCCGTGAGATAAAAAGTGATTGTGTTGTCTAGGTAACAAGAGTATTATCCACGCACGTTTTCTTGAGCCATCACTACGCCTAGTTGCGAGAGGAGTGGGGAGTTTGGTTATTTTGACAAAAGGCATTTTATATCGAATTTGTAGTTCGTTTTGAGATACAAAATAGTTTCTATTACAAGGGATCGAACATTTCTGGTTATCAAATTTTGTCTACAGAGCTCGTTGCTATAATTTTTCCTTAATTTAACAAATGTTGACATAGGAGTGGGGATAGGTATTTCAGGGCTCAAGAAAACGTGCGCGTATAATACAGGAAGGAACCTGGCACGGTGTAGCGGGACGACGACAAGGATGAAGCGACGGCTGCGGTGCAAGCAACTGTAGTTCTTACTGCCCATTTTGTAGCCATCCACAATGCTTGGGCCATTATATGAAAGACTGGGAGCATTTGCTGAGATCAAACGAGTTTCGGGACACTGGCATCTCAATACACAATAATGTGTGTTTTATTAGACCGTAAATGTCGACAGGATGTGTTTTCTTATTCCGTGCTAAGCACCTGGCCTCTCTTCAGGAGAGGATATCACTGAGAATAAACCATTTTGATGGCCCATATTGGTGTTTGGAGCATCGTTGTTATTGCGCCCGAATGTTATTTCGTAGAGCCTTTATGATCACATTTTAACAGCCACGGAATATTTCCTTTATTATTATATTTTATTAACACTAAACAAAATAAGATACATTCTTACCAATTTAGGTGGCTCAGGGCATCAAGTGATGTCACTACAGTGCCTCTGAGCGGAAGTCCAAGGGTTCCAGTCCCAACGGTGGCAGGCTTTTCGATACTAGCTACAGAGCTAGGTCAAATTTAGCCGCTGTCCGGAGAAGAAATCTAGAAGCCGGATGATTCAATAGTTTTCCATGGTTTCTCCGATCAACACCAGGCGAATGCTAGAGCAGTATCATAACAAACGGGCATGGACCGCCGCGATCTTTCCTTCCTTATCTTATCCTAACTTACTGAAACTACTATCCCTCAATTACACTTACATGCACTATACTAGCACATATGTCGGGAGATCAGAACGCGACTAATGACCAGAGCTGTTGACGCGCACGGAAACATCAATGAATTCCTAATTGTATTTCATGCAATGCTACCTAGAAGAGAATTGGAAAATCGAATATAATTCACAGTCGTACAATTTCATATACTTTACTTTAAAACAATATTTGACTTGGAAGTTGAACAAATAGGGGTGCCATAGAATGTTTTTAAAATTTTGTTTGTTTCTTTCAGTTTTGTGGTCTTTTTCTTAGACATGTTTAAAGAACAGCAAAAAAATGAAATATCATGCCCTTTCATTCGCGCTAAGATTTGCATCTTATCAAGAAGTGAATCAATGGACCATAAAAATTAGATTTACAATATTTGTATTGCAAACGATAACTACGATAAACTGATGTCAATGATCATGGCGGTTTAATGATTTCTATTTGCACTAATTATACAGGAAGAGTCATTTCTGGTGAAACAAAACACGCCACTATCTCCTCAATTAGAAGGTAAAGGCAAAGATGCCCCTGCGCAATTGCACAAGAGCCGATGAGGCTAAAGAAGAGGTGAAGCTAGGGCTCCACCTATCCTTCGCCGTCGCCAGAAGGAGGAGGTGTTGTGGCGACCACATCGCTCCGCCCACCTTCACCCCCGGGAAACATCCTGGTACTCGCTTGGAAAGGAGGCTGAGTCGACCTCAGAACCGCCCTGAATGGAAATCACCAGATTAAAATCCCAACCTATGTACTTTAGTTCAGGGAGTTCTACCACTCCTTCTCCTCGGCATTATATGATCAAATGTTTCTTACGCCATTTTGTTGAGAAACGCGTCTACACTATTCAATTTCTTAATGATTTACCTTCTTCTATAACGCCCCGAAGGTTGTACCTTAAATGAGTCGAAGCGCTGAGGCTATTTCTAAATATTGCCGTGAAAAGTATTTTTTCGGGTACAAACGACAAGAAAAGCAAATTTATGAACTTCGAAATTAGAGTGAATGAAACGATACTAGTTCTGTACAGCGCGTGGTCCTGTGATTGTGTAACCTCTCCAGCCGGCCGTCAGAATTACGGTGTGTTCGTCCGCAAATCACTTCCGGAACTCTCAACAGCGCTTCGATTCTTGGAAATATTCACAAAGTTCCGATGACGTGCAATTTAAAAAAAATATTTCTACGGGAGTCTACGTTCCGGGAAACAAAACGGCAAAGCACTAATTTATTGCTAATATTACGAAGAATGCACTGGTATGTTTTTTTTTCAATTGAAATAACTCGCTTGTAAAGCACGTATTATTTATTTTGCAACCTACTCAGAGGAAGCACCTTGCGCCACACGCCTAAACGGCAACAAGGAGGGAGAAGATATTAAATCTAGTTTCGAAATCTTTGCACACTAGTGTAGAACAAAAATTTCTAAACGATTCTATTGGTGCTGATCATCTGAAGAGCTGAATGGTTCGAAACCGCCCGGCTAGAGGCAAAACAGAATCAGTGAATCTACGAATAATCAGTTCGTAAACCAGAAGTGCATCGAGATGTTTCTGTGATTGATTTCACACACTTTTCACGTGGCAACACTGTCCACCACCATACCCATTTGACAGACACAAAGCAATTTTATTCATGATATTAACTCGCTGAAAACGAGGGGGATATCTTCGTCTTAATAAATTCATAAAATACTTAATCAATACATTTTTAATTTGGAGATTTCCATGTTTACGAGATTTATCGTATATTTAGAGCAATTTCGAATTAATTGAATTGCGTCTGTTGCTACTTCTACTGAAAAACTATTACTAACAATCATGATACTAATAAAACTCAAAATATAATTTTATCTCTATCAAAAATCCATGTCATTCTCGACATTGTATCGCAAATCTTAAAAATTGCGACGGTTTTCAGTTTTTCACAACAGAAGCGCACCACTTGACTACGGCAATAAACACTGATATAAAATACACTAACTTTAATTATAATATACTTTTAAAAATATCCTTAACTGTTTAACATAACACATATATTTGTGGTAATTATAAAGTATGATTTTTAATAAAAAATGCCGAAAATTTGGAAGCGACGGTGAAAGAAGGAGATAAAGGAAAGGGAGATTAAGGAGTGTCACGTAGCGATAAGTAGCGCTCCTCTCCGATGTGCCTGCCATTTCCACCAACCAATTGCAATTCCCCACGCCTGAGCAGACTGGGTTGCACGCTGAGTGGTACACTCAGCATTATAGAACCGGACACAATACATTGGTTCTTTGCCGTTTACTGTGGACAGTTGATAGTGAAGACTCAAATCAGTGTAAGTGAATAATGTACGAGTGTGAATTGAAGTTCAATCCTGGTTTTATTCATGATATGCTTAGATCCTTGAAAGCGCTCGTTAAAATTATCATGTGATGCTGTTCAAACAGAAACCAATTATTGCGTTGGCCATCAATGTTGGAAGACAACCGTACCAAGGAAATATAATAAAGGAAGAATGATGTGTATCAAACAGAAAATTAAATTCTGGTGTCAATTTCTTTACTGTGAAAGATTAGTAAATGTTGCAGAGCGTGAAGAATTGTTGATTCCATTCCAATGATTTTATGAGTAATGGCGGAAATAATACGAAATTCTGCTGTGACCAGAACGAATTGTCTGTGAGGGGGAATGTATTTGCTAGTGAAGTAATAACTCCCCTTTTGTACAGAAGAGGCTCTCTGAAAAGTAAATGGTGCATGAGAAATTAGCTACGAGAAGTATGTAGCCGAGAGTTCTGCAGAGTGAAAGAAGTGAAAATAGTTGCAGTAGATTTGGAACTCCCACTCACGTTTATGAGCACATACGTTCGACAATAAATAATCGTTTTTATATTTTTATCAAAAAGCATTCCGAAGGACAGTCGGTTCTTTAAATAATTGAAAGCAAGCGTAAATATGCACAGACCTAATGTGAATTTATATGAAAATCGGCAAAAATTGATCTTTATTAGTCAATTTAATGGACAGTGAAAACATTTCCAATTTGTAATTCAAAAACATTTATGGGTGCATCATTCCCTCGAAATCATTGAAGAAAGTGAATTATTCTAGAGAAACAAAAATAATGCAAGAATTTAATGTGCATTAATCCTTAAATATTGCTTTCTAAATATTTGAAAAATAAATTCTGCGTAAATATTCAGTGATAATTTAATAAAATTAGTTAACTCCAACAAAACATTTATTCAAAGAAAAAATCCTGAATTTGAATCAAGGTTCTGCCAATGTTTTCAAAACATCTCACTCTAGATGCTTTAAAGAAATATTTAATTAGCATCTCATTCATAGCTTCACACACTGGAATTGAAAATAGTGTTGTTAATTAAATCATATTCATTTTACTGAACTATTTGCCCAAAAATGGTCTAAATTTTCGCAATGTCCAAATTATTGACCTAAGTGATACTTTACTTTTTGGACAATGTGTATAAAATAATATATAGTATTGCTTTATATTTATTATAGACTTCTAGTGAACCCTACAGATAAGTAGCATTCCTCAAAAACAGCAAAACTTATTCATTTAATTTTTTAAAGGAAGTAGTGAGTAGCAAATATCGAAATCAAGTAAAATGTAATTTAAAAGAAGAAATTTTTCTGAAGGTGATAGCTTGTTAAACTTTGAATGGTTATTCGTACGAGAACTTACATCTCTTATATTGGTAGAGATAAATGCATTTTAGAGAAAACATATAATAAGATTTAGAATTTGTTAAAAGAATTTTAGTGTACCTATGCTTATAAACGGTACTTCCTCATCAGACATTTACAGTATATATTAAGGGTTTGAATTCGATTTTAATTTAAATAAATATTATTTTTAGATCTATCGTGAATATCTTAAGATTTTTATTGTATTTCTTTTGGTAAATAATACACTGAAAACTACATACGTTGAAAATGTACAGTAGGAAATTCAATACAAAAAGAATACCGAATTTGAAAATTTCTTGCCGCTTGTCTGAAATTACGAACGGCAAAATCGATGACAAATATACCATGCGTGAACATTTCAAACGGAATACGTCGAACAATCAGGATAAAACATGCCAACCCGTTTACAAATCATATGAGTGGTGTCATCACCTTCGACCTCCATAGCACTTCACGGAAAAGTAAACACCGCGGCAAAAAGCAAATTACGTCAACTTACATTTGTGGCGGCTAGCGAGAAAGTATCCGGTTGTGCAAGACGGCGCTGATCTGTGGAGACAAGGGAGGGCGCGTGCATTATTCCCTTTGGCCGCGCGCTCGTCGCGAGGCAGCTGGCGCCAAAGGGAATGGGCGATGCACGGGTTGCATCACGGCAGGCGCGCGCTCCGCGAGGCCCTCCCGCGCCGCCGCCTCGACGCGCTTACGCCCAGTTGCTTCTTTCGAAAGAAATTCTGCGCAATATCAGTCAATCAATCAATGATGATCTTATTTTTCATGGCGAGGCCATGAGTCCTGCTCTTTCGCCGGGCCACGCAAATTCCGCTACGCTCCTTTCACACTTGGCAGAGAAAGGAGGTATCACTCGGGCGACGAAACAAGCTATTTAAACTTACCTCAAACACTTATTTTGAGCTTGAGGATATTTTGCATGCAGCAAATCTATAACATGGGACTCCCGGCTTTACTTCCCCTCCGAAGGAAGGCGTACGAAGGATTTTTTCGCCCTTAAAAATCCACAGCTTTGATTGGGTTTGAAGCCATGAACTTGGGTATAACCGTTCAATACATTTGCCGTTACACCACCGAAGCTACAATACCACTTGCAGTAAATATAACATATACAACGCTAATATACCATTTGAAGCAAATATTAACATAATACAACTTTATTTAAAGGGAATTGGTTATTGGCTTGGGTTATTGATACAGAAATTCACTATTTTATTTCCATTTTCTGAAGCAAATTCAACGGAACGATTAAGGCTAACAAAGCATCGTACAGAAGAGAACGCTTTCGATATAAGTAGCATTTAGAAAGACAGTGAGTACATATCTACAATAAGTTAAGGAATTCTTAAGTACAATCGGATAGATGTGATAAGGAAAGTTGAAAATAAAAGCAAAAGCAAAGAGAGACCACGTCTGAGGCAAGTACAAATGAAACGTCGAGATATCTGAGTGAAAGACTTTTACAACTTTATATCCATGAACTTGTTCTACATGTGACCGAGGGAAAACGAAAGGAATAATTAATACACTTATAATGAAACAATAACGAAACAATGCAAAGCTTAATATTGGCCGTATCAAGTATAGTTAGAGATGAATGGATGTGAGAAATTGAAGTGGGAATCATTTATTGTGTATGAGATGTAACTGAGGTGTCCTTCCAATGGCAATTCTGTACATGATATTGGCTCTCTCTGTGAGTCGTAAGTCGAATAACACTCCGAGGTATTTGGCCGTGGCATTCGCGGGAATCCATGCTATTTGGGGTTTTGGTAGGTGAATGTGGGTGTGTAAAGAGGTCGTTAAATAGTGAATACTTTTCCTTGACCCTTGTGTTTATCTTAAAATGCCAGTTTTGTGTCCAATCAGAAAATACGGTGAGATGATTTTGAAGAACCTCTATTGCTGTTTCTATGTCTCGGTTTGTGAAGTAGGTTGCTGTGTCAACTGCAAAGGTGGCAACGGATGTTGATGGTGTGTTGGGGACGTCGGCGGTGTAGATAAGGAATAAGGTTGGGGAGAGGCTCGAGCCCTGTGAAACTCCTTCTTTAATGGGATATGGTATTGAGAGAGCGCCGGAAAGACGCATTGAAAATGTACGTTCTCTACGTAAATCTATCATGCGTGTGATTCTCTATTTAGTGTGGTGCGGTGAGAGGATGCATTTTTCAAATAATTTTTCCATACAAGAGAGCAAACTGATTGGACGGTATATTGGTGGGTCGTCATTTGGTTTTCATGGCTTGGGGGTAGGGGTATTTCCATCTCTGGGAGAAGTACGGTGTTCACAGGGCTGTATAGAATACTGTTGTAATGTGTTCATGATTTTTAGCTGAAGTTATTTGAATAAGTATGCTGATTTGGTTGAAATCGTTTGATACTTCGGGAGATGCGAGAGAAATATATTTAATGATTTCGATAGGAGAAATTAATTTCGAACATTCTGCAACTGTTAATATTAGTCTTGATTAAATTTGAAAAGTGGGTGGGGTGTATCCAGAGAACGTCGGAGCTTCAACTGTTGGACAATGAGGATTATAAGTGGGGAGTTTCTTGCGCGTAAATAGTTAGTTTTATTCTTTGTATGTCATTAACAAGTGATATTTCAGTCAAAGAATTTTGTCTCAGGGGCCAAACTATGTTTCGCGTTCCAGCCACCCACTATGATATTTGTAATCACTATTTCATTTGTGAGTAAAAGTGCTTCACATGACTTCAAATGAAGTTTTTCGAAAACTCAATAGATTTCTCTGAAAAAGAGCTTCAAATATCGCATTTAAAGTAATTTTCGTAATTTACAGTAAATTTCGCATTACAGCTTAATCGTCATTTTCTTAAAAACGGCTTCAAAATTTCCATGAAAATTTCTATTTAGGACGAGATTTTACTGTCCTTTAATATTTTTACAGTAATATTTCTGTTCTACAATTAAGACATAATGTTATTCTTCTACAAAGATTATTGCATTAAAGAGATTTTGCAGTTTGTAGAATTCCATAAGGGCAATAGTTTTTGAGAGTGTAACTGTGGTTTGAGTCTGTCAGTCTTATTAACTGTTATTACAGGATAACTTTTGGTGACGAGTTCTTAAAAGATTTCATCTTCTGTGAATAAGATTGATATATTTCTTAATACTACTAAAATAGTTGATGTGGATGGATGACGATATGTATGGTAATTAGTCCTTCTGTTGATAGGGTTTCTCGTAATGTGGTGTAATCATGGATTGTGTTAACCTTAACTTCTGTACATGCTCCTCTGACTCTACTAATATTTTAATGTTCAAGAGGGTCTTTTATTTTTCCTAGATGTTCTTTGTGCACAGGTGGATCATAGATTGGGGGTATTTTTAATTGTTTTGATTAGAATTGCATCGAAAATTGCATCGGCTGTATCAAGAGCAAGTGTAAGGTGTAAAAAACCGTTGTTTATTGGAATGTTATAAGTTGGCACTTTGTCGGAAGTGGGAATCTTGTTGTTTGATATATATTATATTCAGGAAGAATATCATGGGGCTGTATTATTGGCCTCTTTAGAGCAGGCTCATGCATGGTACTTATCTGCATTATTGGTTGTAGCGACGTCTGCTGGGCGAGATCTTAATAGGCCGACTGGCTAGTCGTAATTGCTGTTGTTGGTGAGTCACAGGAAACAGTGGATGATGTGGCATATAAGACAAACAGTTGTTAAGCGACTCCAAGGCGGATGACACTGCCACTGGTACAGAAGGGCACTCGGCGTTTGTTGTCGTTTCCGTGGTCGGGCGTCGAATGAACTGTTATGCTTATACAATTCATTCAATTCTACTCAATATATTTTGCGCTGTTTGAAGCTCACGTGGGCACGTCGCCGCAGGTGCGACGACTATTCCCCGTGAAAAACTGTTTTTGAAAAGCAGTGATAAATGAAACTTCCACAACACTGCACTATGTCCATCAACAACACTAATTCACTGAGCGGCCTGCCTCGCCCCGCAAAGTGCTTCTCTGAAAACTAAACTGCGATGAGCTATTGTAGCGGTTTGCGCTGGTCGGCAGCTAGGCTACGAATGGCAGATAATTTGAGAAGAAGAAGTTCTCGAGACACATGAAGGAATTTTGTTTTAAATGAGTTTTCCTTGAAGTAAATACTGTTTGACTGAAAGCTTATCAGTAATACAATATTAATAACAGCAGTAAAGCGCGAGAAATTAAACTGATAAAACATCATTACGAATAATTTAAAAATGTATACGTATTTACAATGTAACGAGAAGTTCGATTCGATTAAATATTAAGTGTCATTTACCCGATTGAAAAGGAAGTCTTGGTTGCAATATTAATTGTGATGCATGTTTCAAAAAAGTAAAAAAAATAACAAACTTGTCTTCACTTACCAGATTATACGCCATAAATTTACAAGTAAAAAGGCTAAAACACTTAAGATAAATAATTTTTTACCTTTACCTCGATAAACTAGAAAAGAATAATATTTAAAAAAATAATATGAAGTATCGATATTATACATGCAGTACATGCTCTTTTATTTCTTTAAATATCCTCAGAAAAGGAATATTTTAGAAAATTGGTGCGTTTAATTCATGAATATGGATAACTAGATTTGGAATTAAATTCGGTGACGTCCGACATTGAAGAAAAATATTCAATTTAACGAAATTTATATTTATTTAAATATTTAAAACTTATTTTATTCCATTTTACCGGAGTTGTCTCATCCGGCAGCGCACGAGCCGAAAGTCTGTCGTCTTAACACCGTTATGCACCGCCCCAACTCCGGGGCAGCGCTTCGCGGCGGGGCGAACAGCTGGCTGGGTCGCCCTCGACACGCCTCCAAGCTCCCACCGAGGCTTCGAAGGAACATTTAAGTTTTGGAGAGGCTGCTTTGCATTCTAGTACAGTACATATTGAATCGCTAACGACTTATCTTCAAAAATTGAATGTCAAATACAACTGAAGAAGTCGTTATGTTCACAATTATTTTTCCGTCAAAATTCAGCTACTGAATCTTGGTAAGTTATAAACAAAATTAAAGGGACATTAAGAAAAATGCATATGAAGAATATTCTATCTAAGAAACCGATTTTCATTCAAGATTACTTTCTCGCAAACTACCTACAAACAAAATACTTAAGCACATACAAGTTCACATACAAAATACTTTATCCGATACTACATATGTAGTATAGAAAAAATTATGTAATGCTGCATCGAAAAACGGTGATTTTCGGCAGAAAAATTCGTATGGTAGGTCCCTGATTTCAAAAACGTGGATAATTCTTTTTCCTGTATGTAAACAATTACTTTAACCCGTGTAATCAGAAATCACGTTTTGTGAGTAATTGGTAGCGGAAAATAAGTTTACGGCAAAACGTCCGTCCGTCTGTGAACATCGCTAACGGCCAAACCGTTAACAGGATTTTCACCGTTTGATATTTCACCATCGATCTGGCTTACGTCCCAGCCCCTCGAAAATGCCCCCAAATATTTTTATTTAAATTTCTTTCTTGAATAGAGAGAAGTACACTAAAGAAGATGGCATAGGATCGATTTTTGCTATTGACTATTAACTAATTGGAAATGTCTTAATCTTTTAGATCCCTTCACACATGAAGATTATTGAAAAAAGAGATTTTTTCTTAGATTGTGCTAAATGCACTGAATAACATGACGGAAACGCCATTTTGTTGTTGGTATTTGTTGTCGACTATGTTCTGAAAGCGTGTTTTCGAACAAGATATCTGAATTTTCAAAAATGTATTTGTTTTTTAATCAAGGACAGCATAATAAATACAATTTTATTCAATGAAAACGTCAACCTCCCTTGAATTGAAATGTTCTCTTAATATTTTTTCGCATAACATTTTGTAAAAAGTTTTTAATTAAATAAATGAAAATGTGAATTTTTGTGTCTTTACGCACGTAAGATTTGACTTGTGGAATGCGTCGAAATAGGTTACCATGGGAATAATTTTGAATGAACCATATGCTTATTTAGACGAGATGTAATAGACGAAACATGGCAACGTTTGAAGTTCGAGTTTCAGTCTTTCTGTGTACTGAATAACATGGTTTACGTGTGGAATTTGGAAATAAACATATGGTATATTTGTCCTCGTAGTTCACTACTTACGTAGTGACTATTTCAAGCGCATTAGTTGAAATCACTTTATATTTGTACTAGGTTGTGTTAATAGGCTGTGTGGTGCATTTGATTGCAAAAGAAAATATTGCAATGCATGTCATAATTACCTTAGAGTTTAAACTTCCTAAAGAGAAACCGCGAAGGGATAAGTGCTTGAGAAATGAATATGAACAACGCTAGAGT
Source organism: Teleogryllus occipitalis (assembly GCA_011170035.1). Classification (NCBI taxonomy): domain Eukaryota; kingdom Metazoa; phylum Arthropoda; class Insecta; order Orthoptera; family Gryllidae; genus Teleogryllus; species Teleogryllus occipitalis. The sequence goes on along the minus strand of BLKR01000249.1, from coordinate 571,983 downwards.
CTCACTGTGAATGATGAAGCTACATTTTGCGTTTGTCGTAACATTTTAAATCGTATTTAGTTTTAAATGGTTGATGAGTGCCCCTCTTAAAATATCAAAATTTGTTAACTATGGCTATCTTACAATTTTTTCACACCTGCGCAGTTATCATCCAGAAAAACTCAATAATGTAAGAAAATATCCTGAAGAACTTATACCAGATAAGAATTAGATTAAGGGGTATGAAGAACATGTCATATTTAGTTATGAATTTTTTATGTCAAAATATACGACTTAAGCTTGTAAACCTTAGTGCTTTTTTACTAGTTATAGTACTAAACAATGTTCTATGAAAATATTGGGGTTCCCAAATGGTTTCCAATTTTGTCTCTAACTGATGAAAAATAATGTCCTAATAAGATTAGAAAGCTTCTATTCTATAAAAATGTAAGTTATTAGCTACACTTGTATTAACAAATATTAATTTGAAAATCAACAATAAAGTCGTTGTCTTTAATAAGCCACGCCTACATTCAGAAATTATTCTATAGATCTTTAAGCACCAGGAAAGCTGATGTATGAAGTGTGATAGATGAAGCAAACTGAATGTATGAAATGTGAAATGAAGCAATTTGGTAAGCCACCTTGTTTTCTTATTGAAATCTGTTCTAAAAAAAAATAGTTCTTCAAATAAAATGATATACATATTTTTAATCTAGCAATTTCAGAGTCGCTTATCGAGTTTTCTTAAAGGAAAGGTTTATAACTCTTTTTCTCAAAAATTAGCATTAATTTTTTTGTTTAAATTTTTCCTAGAATATAGCAAGAGACACTTGTAAAAAGATACAGAGATTTTTCTGAAGTTTCTTTAGAACGTTCACATGACACTAGACTTTCAACTTCACACTAGCACACATGCCTTCTAAAGAATCATAGATCTAGAAACTTCATATCAGCATTACCCCACATCGACCTAACTTTTTAAAAAGTTATATTATTATATATAGAAGAAAAAATCTACCTTTTTCGGTATCAGAGATCCCAAAAAGGGGTTTTCTCTCGCAAAATCGACTCTATTTCTTGCAGCATTACATATATTTCTAAGAGAATTTTAAAAGAGAAAAGAAAACCTATTCCATTACCCAGGAACGCCAAAAGGTTGAGTATTTTTGTTAAAATCTTCACGTAGAATGTTTCCAGCATTATAACTTTTTCTATAGTAGGTCGATTATATTAATACTCGTTTATATACGAGAATATATGAAAATAATATTAAAACGATTACTTGTTTTAAAGAATGAATTACGTATATTTTAACGAGCTTCTTGATGATGCTTCTATTGATGAATCACTGAATCTCCTCGATCCCAAAGTCGTGAATATGCGTACAACTGAGGAAAGATGTAGGCGTCTTATCTCGGCAGATAAGAGCAGAGGTTTTTACCATTGTCTTCCAGTGGCGAATGGAGTGATCACGAGGGGTGAATGAAAACACGACATAAACAATTACGATTAGGATAACATTCAAATGTGGTGTTTGGTGGTATGAGAAACACGATTTACGCCACATACGCAAGATTATAACACCCGGTATTGCTATTCGCAAAACTCTATCCCACAGACCAGCTGAGATGGCTTAGTGACAACTTTCTCCGTCAGCTTCTCTGACCGGGAGGTCCAGGTTTCGAGTCTTGGAGGTGCCGGATTTGTGACGCTATGTAGCTACGTCTAATTTAGTCGCTGTCTGGTGAGAAATTCTTTCGTCCAGCTGCTTTGATGGGTAGTTTTCTCTTGTTTCTCCGATCGCTAGCAAGAGAATGCCTGTGCAGTAGCCTACTAAAGGGTCACGGAACGCGCGTGGTCTATCCTCCCTCTTCCTGATTTTATCTTCTCCCCTTACATGTACTTATTTTTACAATGCACTAAATTTGGCGGTAAAACAGTCGGGAGCTTAGATATTACTCTAGCTGGCGTGGTGACCGGCGGGGGAAATACTTGGAGGAGAAAAGTCTACAATCCGACGTTCGGTCGGCGCCGGATCTCACGTACCTGCAGCGGAGAAACGCTGTCACTTTCTGCAATGGCATACAATACACACGTACTAATGACCATAGCAGTTGACGCGCCGTTGAACACGAAATACACTGGAACCCAAAGCCAACGTGTCCACGTATTTAGACGCAGCTCCAATCCCCTGCCCCACCGCGACTGGCACATTCTTTGGCCTGTTATGTGGAAGATTAAAAGCCACCCCGGCCCGCTCTCATCCGGTAGCGCACGCGCCGGAGGGCTTACCGTTAAGCTGGAGCCCCGCCCCCAACGCGGGCCGCCTCGCGCCGGGGGCGCCAGCTGCCGCGCGGCTCTTCGCGCCCCGCCCTCCGCGGAGGCGCCCCCGAGAGGAAGCGGATGTGGATGCGGAGGTCCCGTTCGGCGCCGCGCGGTGCCGCTTCCGGGGCCCAGAGGTGACCTCCCCGCCGCCCCGCGCCGCCAATAGCTTCACACTCTCGGAACGGTGGCGATGAGCCCCGGGGCCACCTCAGCAGCACCGTTTTCCCATTCGAATAACGGGCAATCGACGTGATGTCCGGGTTGGAACGGACGTTTTATTGCTGGAAACCGGCTGCCGAGCGGTGCCTTCTAACACCCAAGTAGAGACTATAAGTGCTAAGATGATACACTTCACAATAGGCACTTAGCGAGTTCGTAATAAACGAACTGGAAAGGGACGTTGAGGCCTGTTCATGAAATTCGATACGAAAACTCTTCGGGACATTTCTTAGGATGTACAACGGAGTAAAAGTGGTCGTTGATGAGAAAATTACAAGATTGCTATAAATTCGAAAGGAGAAGGTAAAGAACTTGGAGAACCTCGTTAAGCCAAATGTGCGGTCCGATATGATCTAGTGAGACAGGCTTTGAAACTGTGACCGCCGTGGAGTTGGAATGGAAATTGCCATGATATCTGATGAGGCAGCGGGGCGCATACGGAGAGACGCACGCTCGCCAAGGTGCTGCGCTTGCCGCCGCGCGCCGGCCCGGGGCCACGCGGCCGCCCGCCGACGGCAGTTCGCCGCGCGCGCCGGGGAACAGCGGGCAAAGTTGGCGGCGGCGATAAGAGACTTGGGGAAAGTTGAACATGACAGTTAAAACTCATTCGTGCATATATACGACGTTGCTAAAGACGTACGTTGAAATTATGATGAACGAGGACTTTAAAGACTGAAAACATATTTTTTAGGATATTGCTTTTGGACGTTCCCTGTTCCTATGATAACATTAAAGTATCTCCGCACGTCCCAACCTTCCCGACTGTAAGAAAATTTGACAGTAATATTCTCAAAAATAGAAATATTTTTCCGCACGTCATGGTGCATTTCTAAATTCTACGAGTCCTAGCAAGTCCACGCCGAAATCTGTGCAGTAACGGTGAGTTTAATGGAAATGTTTGCCGTAGAAATTGTAAACGTCTGTAACCCACAAGTGATTCACGGACGGAGCAGAACCATCCAGTGTTATGTCTTGTGAACCACATATGCATCACAGGACAGTGAACGTGTTAATACACTATTAATGGCTTTTCAGATTCTATCTAACGAAAGTTTTGTGCTTTCTAAAATAAATCTTTCGAATATTCCTGTTTTCTTTCCAATTTACTTTGCAATTGGTTTACGTGGCAGAAGAAAAACTTTTCGAAGCTTAGAATTGTAGTGATTACATTTTTATTACGACTCTCTCGAACTATCGCATTTTTAGTCATTGTTATTCCCATTATGTTGGTTTCAATTTATTGGATAACATATTTAAATTACATAATAAATAATCAATTCATTTATATTAATGTATAAAGCCACAAATAAAATATATTTCTAAAGCACGGTAAACGTTTAAAAAGCAAAGGAGAAGAAATCTTTGGAATATATAAATGCAAGGCGATTGTGCGAACTGGGAACACTAAGTAATATAATGATTTTTACATTTATTATGTAATAATTTATAAGTTAAGGAAATGTCCATTGAGAAATAATGAGAAACAATAACATGATAAAGAAACGTATTTTTGAAGTGAACTATCCATCATTACTGCATTAATCGGGGTGATTTTACGTGGTCGTCAGAGATAAACAGTCATCAATGAAACGTTAAAATGACATATTTGGAAAAGTCTTATTTTGACTTTACATGAACTAATATGATGAAAGTAACTGAGAGTAACTGAATGGGAAGGATACATATAAGAAAGAAAATATTTAAGCCCCTCGATAACCCGTACTCTCGAGTTTCTAAAGATTACTGTAATCGGAGTTTTTATCACATTATTTTCCATGTAGTATTTTCCGTCGATGTAGATGAATAATAATGAATTCGAAAGAAACACCTATTATTATTATAAAAGCAGGTTTACCACCAGTCCAATTTATCGATCTTGTACTAATTCTCGAGGAACGAGTACTTTTCTTCAAGTCGAAAACGTTTTCTATACAAAAAAAAGCATCCCCGCCCTCCACTTAGGTGCACATTAACATGCGATCTCCGCATTTTGTGAAATCAGACCCCGAATCGTAGGAAATGAATAATATCGACTTATTTTACTCTGTGAACTGTGTTATCGAGAAAGCTTGACCCGTGGTTATTCCTACATAAATGAATACATTACAGAGTTACCTCCCGTTTTCCCGAGGACTCTACGAATTCCCAGAGTGAGAGACCGCCGATATGGAGGGCCGATAGGCTTTGGTAGTTCAATAGACGCCCGATCGCGGCGCTACTGTGCCGACCCGTCGAAGTTCCCGTTCAAACGAGCGGGAACTGGGCGAACTTTATCTCGAAATGTTCAAGATTAATTCATCTTCAACAAATGTTTACTGAATTGAGCACAATTAGTTCATGAATTTTATGATTACTACAATGTTTAATGCCTCCGGTGAAACTTATGTTAAGAGATTTATTAAGAGACTTAGAGACTTATGTTAAGAGACGAGTATTTGAAGGTATTCTAATAAAATATGATACAAGGACATGTAGTTCTAGTCCGTTAATGAATGGATTGTGTGTAATTAATTATATTTAGGAAGTGATATTGTACATGTGGTCCAATGATGAATGAAATGATGTGTGAATGAAAAAATAAAGAAATATAAAAACATTTACCAAGAAAGAGAAAAACAATACGTTACTTAGGATTATGGAAAAATAATAATAATTTTGTTGAAATTAGGTAGGCCTATGTGCTACCCAATAACTAACAAATTAGATTTAGGCTAAAATTAAGTTTGTTTTAGTTCATTTCAGCTAATTGTCAAGAAAATCCCTCCTTCTCAAGCCGCAAGGCAGCGATTTAATTGTAAACCACTTTAGTAAATAAATTCCCGCCTCCTCAGGGGTACTGTGAAGGGGAAATATAAAGTGTGCTACAAGTGTTTCACGAGACCGGGCAATACAAATGTCTTGCATATTAATAATAGGAGAACTCGATATTTCATGTTAGAATCGCTCCGTTCACTGGAGAAAGTTATTTTGAACAACTATGGTGTTCCGTTTTGACGCGGCTAAGTCAGGACATCCTCTACGAAGCGCTTGTTCGAAAAGGCGCATTCCTAACAAGTGCTCGTCGGTCTTGGAGGCGCCGGCGACAGAAAAGATGCTCGACACGGCGTGGTGGCGAGAAAGGGCGTTCAAGTGTATTTACTTCTAATTCAAATGAACCGCTTTTAAGATCTTTCTGTTGCATGGAGAAAGGCGTTCTGTTTATGTATTGGGGGTGGGGCACTTTTGTTTCAAACGAGATGAACCTGTGCATGTACTGCCCTCGGCCTGTTGCCTCTGAGCGCGCCTGCATCTGGTGCTGTCTTTTGGTGCGGGTGAGTCGAAGCCCTTGTCCGAAAGGGCGCGCATTCCTAGCAAGTGCACGTCCGGCCTTGGAGGCGCCGGCAGCGGCGGCGGCGGCTGCGCCAGCAAAGACGCGGCGGCGCGAAAGACGGCGCTTAACTGCCGGGCAGTCAAAGGGCGGGCGGCTCCCCTGGGGCGGCGCCGACGGCCGCTGCGAAGCCCTCGCCCTCGCCCTCGCCCTCGCCCTCCCCGTCAGGCCGCGCTGCGCCGCGCCGCGCCGGGCGCCTTTGCGGTCGCCGACACTTAAGCGCGTCCGCGTCGACGCGCCGGCCCCCGCGCGACGCAAGGGCCCCGGCTCGGGGGCGGGGCGGGGGCGGGCGCGGGGGCGCGCAAAGGCTCGCCAAGTGTCCGCAGCAGAGCTCGGACCGCTCGCCGACCATCATAAATTAGACGCGCAACTCGAGCGCGCCGCGGGGGCGCTCTCTGGCCGCGACTTCGCCCTGCACCCTCGCCCCCCGCCCCCCCGGTCGGACCCACAGTGGGCCGCTCCCACGGCACAGGCTCCACCCACTGCACGCAAAGGCTACCCCGAAACTTGCCCCGTTCAGAGGCAGCGCTATTTCTGAAAGCGACAAGTTTTGGAAAACATCCCCGTACATTGGCTAGCGCATCCTAAAACAAAGAGAGAGAAACAACTACATTACTCGGCTCCCTTTTCAAAATAGAAGAAAACGGGAATTAAGTATTGAATATATTTTTCGAAAATAAACCTGCGAGGCCCATTTCAAATCGTGTGTGGGAGAACGCCCCTCTCTGGCCCCCCTATACACACATCACATGTCTCGTGCAGTGGGCGGTCACTGTGCCCTCTTTCCTATTCGCCTACAGCGCACTGCAACAGGCGCTACGGCACGACGGCACACTCGGCGCAGAGGGATGTGGCGCCTTGCGGGACGCGTGGGCTCCGGAGGGGTGAGTATCCTCAGTGTTGCCGGCGCGTCATCGTCTTTGGACATTAGTCCGGTGAGTGTAGTGAATGTGACAAACTGAAGGTGAAGGTGTTGCTCTCTTTCTGGAACGTGAAATACTGCGCCGACCTATAGGATGCCATGCGGTTTCTTCCTGTTCCAGGTATCTTCCCCAGCGGGGCACCGCCCCAGTCGGAACAAGCTCTAAGCTCCTGACTGCTCTCCACATATGTATAGTGTAGTGTTTTGTAAGTGTGGGTGGGTGAGGGGCTAAAGGACGATGAGGCAATGGGAATGGAAGAATCACCCGCGATCTGTGACTTGTGTATTAGGGTACTGCTCCGGCTTTGCTTTCATATTAGTCGGAGCAACCACGAAACACTTCCTATGAAAGTCGGGCGCTAGAATTCTCTTCCAGACAGCGACTTAATTCGATCCAGCAATAATTTCTTGACATTACGCATTCACCTTTGCAGAACAATTCTCCTTTATTTAAAGAAGGTACTTACCTATTCGAGCTTTTTTTTAAAAAAATAGGAAGTGCTGCAACATTCAAACCAGCTCCACCTAAGTTTTGAAATATTTATGTGAATATTCACTCTTTATTTTTTGGCGAGATTTGTTAAAATATTACTAAAGGTAATATTTATCTTTTACACATAAAATAAATTATATTATTAAACATTTTGTTCCTTCTTACAGTCACCTCTTTTGCATTCAGATGGCAAAATTCATTAACAAACGCAATTTGATTTTATTGGGTAATAAGTGTTCGTAAATGTTGCAAAATTTTGCTGTTATATTGCTGATACTTATAAACTGATCAATCTTACAGAGCACTATATTATCACGCTCTATTTATCAAAAACATTTTTTTGGAATTTTGAGACAGTATTTGTAATTTGTGAACTGTGGATTTGGCTTTGTTATTTCTGAGCACTTATGCATACATCTTCTGCACACGGACAAGATGTTTGACGTACCGTTCTGAAATTGCACATGCGAAACAGCCTAAACGATTTTCTCCTCCTGGATTTCAGTTTTCAGTGGACAGTTGGGTTTTGTGGTGACAGCAGTTTTGGAGGACATTGGGGGAACAGGAGGAGCAGTTATATTTCTTATTCAGTATTTTACAAAGTGAGACCCTTTTTAACCTTATAGTATCAGAAGGGAAAGTAATGCAAAGTTATTAAGGAAATTTAGCCCTTCTGAGGATCCATACTCAGTAACTTGGGTGATCAGGTACCTGCAGAAACTCAAATCTATGTAAAATTAAATTGAGAGAATTTAGGCAAAATAATTATCCATGGCGAAATTAAGTTGACTAAGTTTTATGTGAAATTTAAGCTCAACGGTTAGTAATATTACAATGTTTACATGCACATTACCAAGTAATGTATTATCTTGTAACTCAGAGTGCAGGGACTGACCTTTCGAAATTAGCATCCAATTCGAAGGTAATTGCACCGACTTAGGTGGCTCAGGGCATCAACTCTTATCCCTGCAGTAACGGGAGGTCCTAAAGCTCGAGTTCCGGCAGGATTTACGACACTAGGTAAATAGCTAGGACGAAATCTGCCGCTGTCTGGTCATCCACTGGTGGAGGACCTGGTTGGGGAAAACCGCAAGCTGAGGGGGAAGGTCGGTGACGGATCTCGCCATCCAGCGGCGGAAGATTACCGCGAGCTCCGGCAATTAAAAGAACATGCACTACACTAACGGGAGTAATCAGTTGACGCTACCGGAATCACTAATCAACCAACCAATGAATGAAACAGTTTGTGCATTTAAAACAATGATTTACAAGGTGGCGGTGTGTTCGCCCGGAGGCGTTTTGGCCCATTTGGCCCAGTGTGCGCCGCCCCCGCCGCGGGCCGGCCTTCGCCGCCGCCTCAGCTCGACCTTCCCAATTACTCCTCCTGGCCCAGGCGCCGCCTCATTCTCATGCTAATCGAAAAGGAGAGAAACGATGCCGCGCGCTCTCTTTTCTTCCTCTTTCCTCACCGCTCTTTGTGGAAAAAGACAGCGGGCGGCGGGCGGCGGGAGGCGGTCGCGGAGGAGGCGGCGGCGGCGATCACAGAAAACCAACAGCTTTTGCCCTTTTCACCTAATAGACGTCAAAAGGCACGTCATAACGGCCCATTTATGTGCCCCGGAGCAGGTAGTCGTCCTTTGTTCGGCGCAGAAACAGAAGAAGATTCGGCCGCGCCGCCGGCGTGGCGTGGCGGCGACCCGCGCGGGCGACTCCGCTCCGGACGCGTCCGATTCAACTTGCCTTTTGACTTCTCCTTTAGTGCAGGGAGGAAAAGCATTGGAATTACCTCAAGAACAAATCCCGAAGTTTTGGTTATAAAATCCGTGCTTAAGATTCTTTTGAGTTGTAACTTCACGCACATGTCAGGATTAGGTTCTGTACTTCTGTGTCACGCATAACTCAGTCGCATTAACAGCTTTTGGCTGAAATTTGGTGTACAAGTCAATTTGTGCCGATTTGAAAATCATTAAGATACTGAAATTTTGACGGGTTCTTTACATGAAGCTCCTGTGAAATTTTAACATTTGTTCATATTTCCCCTCTGCAGTACCCCTGAGGAGGTGGAAATTTTTTTTTTAAAATGGTGTGCAATGTGCTGCCTTCCGACTTAAGCGGCTAAAAGGGGGCTTTTCTTAATATCTAACACACTAACTTAATTTTAGCTTAATCTAAAAGTGAAATTAATAAGTCGGAGCTTTAAAATACCTAGCTTGAATCCAAAAATTGTTGGTTTAGTACATAGGGTCGGAATAAAAATTTTCTAGAAATGGATGTATATTTTCTTACTTTTTTTTGCTCGAATTGAAGAATGCACATTTATAAATATGGAATAACTCTAATTAAAAGGTCTGAAATTTTCAAAATTGAAAAAATTCTAATTTATTTTCGAAACTGTCCTAAACTCCAATACTAATTTTTGCAGATATTTAAATGATGTCACGCACTTTTTTACTTTCTCGTATACGTACATGTATACGAAGTAATATATAGAGAAAGTTATGTAATGCTGCGCGAAAAAATCGGTGAATTTTCCACAGGAAAACTCGTATTACAGGGCTCTGGTAAAAAAAAGGAGATAAATCTAATTGCTAAATTAAGAAAAAGAATCCTCTAGCATGTGGTGTAGCCAGAATCCATTTGTGTGAGTCCTTGATACCGAAAAATCGATTGACGGAAAAACGTCCGTCCGTTTGTCTGTCTGTTCACCTGTCTGGTGTATGTGAACAACACTAGCGCCTCAGCTCTAAATTTCGCATTTTCAGAAACGCTCAAACGTTATTTTCCACGAAACGGATCCATTTTTTTCTTTAAATTTTCTGTGGATAGTGCTGACTGCACTGTTCAAGATGATTTAAAATTAATTTTGCCGTAATTCTTTGTTGTCGTTTTTTCAAAAATTACACAAATATAATTTTTTTTGAAATATCTCTCTGGCTATTACATTTATGAGTAGAAGAACTTTAAATTACTTCCAATAATATTTTTTTCAAAAACTCAACAGATTGCGGTGAAAAAGTTTGAAATTTCGTATTTACAGTAAGGTTTAAATGCCAGTTTCTTTAAAACGGCTTCAATTCTTTCAACAAAAATTTCCATTTAGGAAGAGGTTTTATCTTTCTTTAATATTATTAAAGTAATATTTCGGTTCTACTATTAAGAAACCGATAAATTGTGAAAATTTTCAAAAAAACGTACTTTGGGCGGCAGCTGGCAAGAAATTTGGGCCAAAATGTAAAGCTTGCCATGACCAAAGCGTATACAAAATAAACTAGAACGAAAAAGTTTGTGTCATTCCGTAGTACCCCTAACATATGAGTAGTGGTAGAGTTATATTACAAAGTCAAGAGAAAGCGTAGGTATGCCACGTCTTCCTACTAGTTTTTATTCGTCGAAAACTATGAAAATCATAAACGTCAAATTATTCCCTTTTCGCTTCGAGATATGGTCTCCCCATTGTTTAATAAAATCTTTACTTTCAACATTGAACCAACCAAACATTTCAAGAACTATGTAGTATAACCTCGCACTTTCTGGCTGCCTCTTGTGTTTTTGTTGTCTTCTAACAATAATATTCAGGTTGCTGATGAAGAGATAATCACTAAGTTTTAGGACACAGTTTAGTTACTGCTTCCTAGAGACACAGTGAGAAAAATTAGGTTCTCACGCCGCTAAAGTTGTATTCATTCGCTTTTAACCTTTCCTATATGCGAACGGAAAGAAAAATACTTGAAATCTTCTCCTTAATTAGATGATCGAATGATTATTATATCATCTGACTGAAAAATGCTACGTTAGTTTCTTTCCGGTTTCTCTTCTCTAACGTCCAGAACATTGTGCTTAAGTGTCGAAGTGATGAGAATATTTGCGGCGGCGATGGTGTAGCGGTTAGCGTATCGGACTGCTGTACCCAAGTTCGCGGGTTCAAACCCGATCGTGGATTTTTAAGGGCGAAAAAAATCCTTCGTACGCCTTCCTTCGGAGGGGAAGTAAAGCCGGCTGTCCCATGTTAGTAGATTTACTGCATGTAAAAGATCCTCAAGCCTAAATGACGCCTCTGAGCTAAATTCAAAATCGCCTGTTTCGTCGCCCAAGTAATACCTTCTTTCTCCCATGGTTGGTGAAAGGAGCGTAGCGGAATTTGTTCGCAAGGGTTGTAAATGACTTCCTGAGGCTGCAACAGCGCTTCCAGTCTTGAAAATCCGCACAAAATTCTCGTGGCCTAGAGGTTGCAATGAAATTGGAAAATTTCAACAAAAAACAGTTTCTATGGAACTCTGTGCTTAGGAGTCCAAAACGGACGGAATTAATTATTGCTAAAGGAATTAATTATTGCTAATATTATGAGAATCATGATTGGTTGATTGTGATTCCGGGCATGCCAACTGCTAAGACCATTAGACCCGTTGGTCGGGAGGTGGCAGTGATCATGCTCCACTGGATGGCGAGATCTGGTGACGACGTACCACCCACCAGCACGGCACCACCCCCGCTGGGACAAGCTCTAAGCTCCCGACCAACCTACCGGCACCTGTGGTAGCGTAGTGCATGTGTAAGGGTGCAGTCGCCTGGTATTGATAGAAGAAACCACGAAAACTACCGAACAGAGCAGCCGTCCCCTAGAATTCTCCTCCAGACATCGACAGAATTCGGCCTAGCTGGTAAGGTAATGTCAAAAATTCTACCACCGTTGGGACTCGAACCGATGACATTCCGGTCAGAGACACTGTAATGACATCAGTTGATGCACTGAACCAACTCTCCCTATTTTATAGTGAGCACGTTGATGTCTATTGATCATTTGAAATAATTCATCCTGTATTATTTGTTGAAACCGTCACCAAGGTAATGTAAATATTCTTTATTATTTCACCCCTTCATGAAAATATTCTCTATTTCAGCAAAACCGCTTCGTACATTTGCAAAATGAAGAGAGAAGGAAAGTGTTCAATGAATACTATGTTGGTACGAATTGTAAATAAAGTACGAATGTTACGCGAATAATAGAAGGAAAATTTAAAAAATGACAAACAGTTTCGATTATTGTGTTAAGAAGAAAATAGTCATAACACTAAATTACATAGGCCACGTATCTACAGTTATAATTATATTTAAGCTACCCTTAGCTTCTTAAGCCGCATGATAGAAGTATAAAAACTGTACGTCCTACAGATAAATAAACTTCCGCCTCCACAGGGTTACTGTGAAGGGGAATCACGAAAAGTAATGGCCTCAGGCGACCCGCGTGTTCAGTCAGAAGTTCTTGGCCGCCTCATTGAGTTTCTCTTTCGCGTGTTCGAGGCCTTTTGATTGTCTCTGGTAGACCCGGGTTCCTGGCCACTGCGCACCCTTGAGGCCGCCTCAAGTCCACCCCTCCCTCTTCCCCTCCCCTCCTCTACCACGCCCTCGGCTTAACGAGCTGTGCCATCCCCAACTACCACACGCCTTTGTTTCATTCCCAGAGATTTCCTTTCGCAGCCCACGCCTGACAGGATGAAATGGGTTCGGCTACTAGTCCATTGGGGGTGTGGCGTTAATACGAAAAGGGTGTGGAGGATCGCGTAGGCTTTCAACCGGTAGCTTGAGATGAAACGGAGTGTTGGAAGGTAAGATATTATTTTTGGCGAAGCCCCCTACTTTGGGAAATTAAATGTTCCTGTTCGCTTGATTGGCTGTTCCATTTCGAGCTTCCTCTAAACTTTGTTTCATTTTCCCAAATTTTATTTGTTGGTCGTCTACCGCATTTTGTTTTTTATACAAAAAGAAACGGGAAAAGTGTACATACCTGTATCATGTGGAAAAGAAATAACTATTTGAGAACGATAAATTTATAAAATAATTAAAGATTATTTCACTCTATTTTTCTCTAACATTTTCAACAATTTTGTATCGTCAAAAAACTAAGGACCGCGACATCGTTTATTTCAATCAGGAACTCTATGTTTTCGAAAATTCTGAGTGTATTATAGACTCTAGAGTTGTTTGTTCACTGTCAGGCAGGCAGTGGATCTGACAGACTGAAAGACGTCTTGAGTAACATATCTTTTTCCTTATCACGAATCCACAACACTGTATTACAAATACTAAAAAAATGTACATGTAAGAGGAAGAAAATGCACTTTTTTCTGTATCAGGAACTCACAAAACGTGTTTTGTTTATTGAAAGACGCGGAAGAACATTTTTTCCTGCAGCATTTCATAGCATTTTTTTCTATTAACTACTAACTACTGCAGTTAGTATAGGTAGGCTTTTCAGCATTTTTAGGGTTGTAAAATTTTAAGTTTGTTTTTCTAAAGAATATTTAGATAAAACATTGATTCCATTTGTCTCCAATAACTGTTAGTATCTGGTGAAAATTTCGCGAAGCCATGTGTTTCGCAGTACTAGGAAATGATTAATTTGTAGTACAGAACTGAAAAGTACCTTACAAAGTGTAAATATATTAGCGCTGATTTAAATATATATATATATATATATATATATATATATATATATATATATATATATATATATATATATATATTAGAACCTTTTTTCAACGCTTTCATAAATAACAAAACTAAACATAGGAATTAATGGTGATGGGTAGATTTAAGTACTGCAATTCTCATTAAGAGAATTTTATGCATTGGTGAAAAATGAGCGAATTCGAATCCTGCCTGTCCCATCGGGCGTTAAGCGTTCCCCTCCCGGTTTTACTCTTTTTGCTTTGGTTTCCTCCACAGCGTGGGGGCGGGGATTTATTATACACTTTTGGGGGCACACAATTGTGCTATTGTCTTGTGGCCTGAATAGTTAAATGAGGTCTTTTCTTAATTACAAGCTATGACTACTTAATTCTTACTTAATGTAATTGAAGAATTGAATGTATGAAGTGTGAATGAATTAAAGAATTGAATGTATAAAGTATGCTCTTTGACGTACCTAGTTTCAATTTTTAATAACTTTTGTACTAAGTGATTGATAATGTTATTTTTAAGATTAGATATGATATTTTTCTGTTTTTTCTTTCACGCAAACTTCATATATTAATCACATGATGTACATAAACATTCAATCAACCCATTTACTCCCAATGCACTCTTTTGCTTCACAGAATATCCGGTCTGCGTGGGGTTGGAGCCAGTGGAAATGTTCCAGATAGTGAAGTCGCAGACTGCTGTGAGTAAAGCATTGGCATTTTCACTACTTCTTTGTGAACATGAGCCCATCGATAATAAATCATCGACTATTATATGCCCCATACGTGCTCCCTACCATCCCGAACTGTCCTGTGAGCCCTTGCCCAGAACGTGAGAGACCGTAACTACACAAGCCTTCACCTACGAGTACGTTAGCGGACGATCATGGCACCCACCATACACATTACTTGTACAATAGTTATTTTGGACATACGAATCGTAAGACATTTTATTACAATATGAGATATCGAACGTTTCATCGACTGTGTAAAAGTTCCAATAAACTATAACTTTCGTTTTAATTTGTCTGTTCGTTCTGCGAAAGCTGACAAACTTATAGTAATAGTAGTTAATGCAGACCTCACGACACTAACCACATTTTCGCAAAATTATAAAGAATCTATGCGAATAACATGTTAATACAAACTAGCTGACCCCTTGCAAACCCTCCATAATTTGAAATTGTTTTAAAAGTGATGACGGTTTCGTAAAACCCAACTTCAACAGCCAGTCCCTGATCTGAGCCTTAAGGACATTTTACACGGTACAGTATTCATGCAGATTTGACTTCCAGAAAGCGTACATTTTGTTTAGCCTGCGTGATTTATGCCAGAAAACTTTCAAGCATGTCCGATTTTTTCCATTCATTACATTTTGACTCAGAACAACAAAATCACCCTCTAACGACGGAAAACATCCATCTATTGCAATGTTGTAGTTAGGGTAGATAATATTCTTGAGATTTTGTATATTGGCTTAGGTGATTCGAGGCTATTCTGGCGAGTTTGTTTTATTGACACGTGCAAATTTGTAGTTGTGCAAAACTGTCCCTTCAGAAGCCATGATTTGGAAGGTTTCTTTTTGGGCACCTACTAAGCAGTCGCAGCCATAATGTTTGAAGCGCCGATGACGATCTTTCAATTTCCCACCTCATGTTTTAATAACATTTAAAAAAATCTTATACGCCCAGACGCTCCGCGAGGCGGGGAGCGGGGCTGGGAGCGGGGCGGGGAGCGGGGCGGGGAGCGCGGGAGCGGGGCGGGGAGCGGGGGGAGCGGTGGGAGCGGGGCGGCGAGCGGGGCGGCGAGCGGGGCGGCGAGCGGGGCGGCGGGCGGGGCGGGGGCGAGGGCTTTCGTCGAAACGAGCGCGGGGTTAACGGCGGGGGCCGCTGCCTAACAGCGCCGCTCGGCTCCGCCGGCTGAGGAAGGCGCCGCGTGTTTTGCGGGGAGCGCCGACCCCCTCGCGCCCAGGGATCGCCAAGCCCCTCGGCCCGCGAACGCCGCCGCCCGCTGTTATACGCGTTGCCAAGGGATAAAATATTCAGGATTAATTTATGTTTTAAAATACTAAGGGTTTTTGTTTAGCTCGAAAGTTCTTTGACTTTTCACCTTCCACTCAACCAAATTCCGTGAGTTTTTCTTTAAATAAAAAATAGTAAATCTTAGCTGGAGCATTACCTGCTCTTATTAACTTGGTACATAACACTCACATTAACACTAGAGGCAGGGGTGTACGCTTTTGTTATGAAAATGAATTTGTTCACAGCTTCAAAGTGTATAAGAAATAAGCTCTGACATAAAAAACTTCCTGCGCTTTAAAAATAAGTGTTCTCTCACGTGCCCAATCGTATTCTCAAATCCAGCACATCTTTGCGACAACTTAGTAGTTCACAAGGACGAAAATATTTCGTTGGTTTTGAAAGAAGCGAAAGTGAAACGCTCCAGACTAGAGTGTATCTCGTTCGACAGATTTATTGTCACGAGAGGAATATGATGTATATTTAGTAAGTACCGAAATAGATTCAAGTTATTCAGCTGCTTGTGAATGATGTTCGCGGTTAAAATATATCTTCCGTATCAATGCTTGCGAAAAAGTGATCTCAATCGATTTACGAAGCAGGAATAAAAAGGTCACAATCTATATTTTTATGTATTCTCGGAAAAAATCGGTTCTCTTGCATATAAGTTTTTGAAATCTGTATGAAAGCTGTAAACGATTGACGACAATGGTCGCTTTTCACGAGCATTAAAAATACATATGACATAGATCGCTCTATATCAGTTATAAAGGTGGCCATGAAATTTAGGTGATCAGTTGGATGGTCATTATTTATTTGCCTATTCGAACGTTCAATTATTAGAGAATTGGTTTCTGTAATCCCCATTCACTGATGCATTCGTCGGGAAGTCAGCTGTTTGGAAGCATGCCGGGCGGTCAGTCTATCACGTGACCTTCCGCCCAATGATTCCCTTCTTCTACTTCTCTATAATTAGTCGGACAGATCGCATCGATTGCCGATGTCATTCTGTGGACCTGCCATTTAACTGCCAACAGCCGTATCATTTGCCTATTTTACCACTTAATTCTTCGGACCGGTTCGAATAATTTAGACGACTCACAGAAATATTAAATCAAATCAGAATCCTTTTTCTGACGCATCTTGTTTCATGTATAAAATCAGACATAAAAATAGTTTATGAAGACATTGGCTTATTTTTATTCAGATTAGTGTTTAAAGAAATGTTGTTAGCCTAGAGATGTTACTGGTACTTCTACAATTGGTATGTCATATGCCGCTAGCACATTTCTAAAGGAGCAGAAATTTTAGGCAAGTATGGCTTAAATCATACTGGCGTCTGACGGAGAAAACTAACATGTTATGATTCTTTTCGTAATATTTGGTCAAGAAATATTATTTGAAATTATTCTTTTCATTTTTAGGAGAACTTTTTAAATCTTCTTTCAAGCGATTCTAAAAATTGGTATCGATATGTAATTTATTACGAAGGTTTAGGATAAAACTTGGTGAAAGTGTTGATGGAATTTATATCACAAAGTTTGTAAGAAATCTAGTAGAATTTTCAATTTGCATAGATTGCGTCTAATAAAAAACTACTGATAAATATCCATATTGTAAATAATATTTCTCAAGTTGATCACGGTTTTCATCCTGCACCAGAGAACTGCAGAATGGGTACGATTTGCAACTGATTAGTTATGTTTAAAAAAAAAAGAAAGAAAGAATTAAATAAATAAGTAAAAATAAATATACGTAAATAAATAAATAATCTTTATGAGATTCAGGGCATTTGACCTGCTCCTGCTCTTCCTCCTGAACACTTTTAAAAGTAAATGCAATACGTAATAAATAGGAGGTCACTTTTCGTCCTCCCAAACATCATATGTAGTTTCAGGTACTAGATTTTGCGTAAGATAGATATAAAATATTAGGTTTTCTAATGGTCGAGTTGTAATAAGCAAAAGAAAGTGCCATGTATTTCATCATTAATCTATTCAGAAAAGCTAGTATCAGTTATTGATCACTAGGGAACGGATTTTTATGTAATTACATGTTTTACAGGAACTAGATACCCGCATTCAATTATATTTTCGAGAGTTTACAAGACATTCTGAAGGAATTAGAACTATATTTTACATATTTTTACATATTTGGGTATAATTTCATATTTTTACATACTTCTCGTCTTACGACACATTTCTTACATGTTTAGCTATATTTTAGTATATTTATAAGTCGAAACGGAATATTTCAGATGCGCGTTTGCAATATTTGTTACAGAATCATCTTTCTTAAAAATCAAATGTAACGCTGCTCCGCTTCCATTACCACCATGTCTCCGCCATGAATTGTTAAACTTACCCCCCACCCCCACCCCGCTTACTGCGTACTTGCGAATCAAGGATGAGCGGATTTTTATGAATAAAAGCAATTTCCACCACGTGCTTGCTCATGTTTCAAACAGCAAATTCGTTACTCGATCGAAAACTAACAAATATTTTTTACAGAAAATTGTCGTACCACGTTGTTCAATTTGGTAGGTGGAATATAAACCCTTTAACCCCCTCCCCTGGGATACATCACTCGCTACACAGTACTACAATTCACTTCTATATCGTCTCTTCGTAAACAATCAAAACAATCAAAACTTCGCAAACAAACAAAAACAAAATACTATGAACGTATTTTATATTTCGAATAAAATTCTTATATGTGGTGAAGCCTAGTGTACAATTACTTCAGTAGACATAGAACCTTCTTTCAGCCTCTCCAAATCCTTGTTAAGAACTGTTCGGCGACGTTCTATTGTCGGAAAATGCTTGTAGAGAACAATTTTAAACACAATAATGAATTTTTATTTTACATATTTCTATACTTTCTTACATGTTTTGGAAAAAATAACAACACATATATGTACATATTTTGCATTTTTTATTACAATAAATTCCGTTCCATATTGATCACCAACGTTCCGTCACTAAGTCCGGCGGGAAACTAGATATCACCCGTCAGGTTGCCCAGGTTCCGGCGTTCCCCATATCTATAGCTGGCGGTAAGCTTTGGGGAGACAGGAGGGGGCTCCGAGCCGCCTGGACCTCAGTTCAGGTGGCCCCCAGTTGGGCTCTCGGATTCGTCGTAGTAGCGGCCCGATGCTCTGGGCATAGAGGAGGGAATTTGTTTCCGGCGCATGTGAGTGGCGCATTGTTTAGGCTCCGGTACTAGCCTGGAAAACTAGGAGCTCTGGGCTAGCGGGGCGGCCCTTACCCAGGCATTGTACAGCGGGATTGCCGTGAGAGCAAACTGGGTTCCGGCTGGATCCGGACATCAACCCGTCGGCGTCTTCCGCGTGGATGGGGAGTGAGGATAAGAGCCGCAAAGGCCAAGGTGCCCACTCCAGGGACTTGTCCCAGTCATGAAGCAAAGACAATGTGGTGTTGTAGACCGCTTGAGGTTTCATACATACATTCATACATAATGAGAATAACAGTTAACGCGCCCGAAGTCACTAAATAATCATCCGATCAAATCCTCCTCCCACTTTGTCGATCGTCGTCACCCCCAACAGGGCTATTAAAAAAATACCTCTCTTCGGTTTTTGTAACATCCATACTACTGTGGCGTCATGCGGTTGCAATAATACACAGACGAGAGTGGGTTAAATAATTGCTGGTTTATTTACTAAGTTCCCCCACCGAAACAACCTTATTTACACAATTAAATTAACTTAAAAAGATCCCATTACTTCGGACTAATTTGTCGCTGCGGCTACACACCACTACGCTCGAATATCACTTACATTCGATGGCGTGAATCGCCGCATCCTACTTACGGACTCGTCCTTGAGTCTCCCTGTCCTTACGGCAAACACATTGCCGGCCCTATCCGCGGCACGCACCCAACCAGGCATTTGCCGACCACCTCATTGGCCAGATGCGACTCCTCGAAGACTCGAAGCGAAAGAGATCGGAGCGTCGTCGCGTCCGGCGCAGGTAGCCCCCACCCCTTCCGCACCGCCTCCTGGCTTTTCCCCCAATGTCACATTCGCTCTCACTATAACAATGGCTACCACGTGGACGCCTAAACGTTTCGCCAACGTCACGCGGCCGCTCGTTGAAATGTGTTTGTATCCACGACGCTACACTACTTATTAACATACCCCTAAGTTATACCTTGTATTTCGAAACTTGCCTCACCTCCCTTGCTGAGTGACTTTCATTAAATTTGGGTAAAACCTCACAGAAATCTCTTAAAGTATTAAAATTGAATCACTAGATATAATTATGATTAATGTTAACATTAATTTCTAAATTGCAGTTAGTATTACAATAATGTATTAAAGATCTTTCTTACATCTACTCCCTCTTATTATTTCACTTATAACTAAACCTTAATAGCGTACGTATTTCTTTCGAATTACCTCCAATTTATTTTATGTTAAATGTTTGAAAAAGGCCACACGGAAGAGCAGGCTTAGTGTGCTGGGCCTCGTCACTAATAAATACAATAGAGACCATTTGTATAGCGCAGCGTTCAGCAATCGCGTCAATCGTCGTTTAGGTGAAAATGGAAGTTCCGGTCTGTGGCAGCAGTGTGTGCGCTACATACCTGTAATTTCATATCCTGTTGATTGTATTTAATCGTTCAGAATTGCCCATCAGCGACTGATCTGTGTGTTTAATGGTATAATTTAATAAATGTAACTAATACCGTATATACAAATAGTTTTATTTATAGATTAATACTACCCACATAATGCTGCATCATGGGAATATAGAATTAGTAGCACACCCTGCCGCCACCGCGGAAAAGAAATTCTATATTGCATAACCTTTGTGATCGATTGACAGTTGCTATAAGTCGCCTGCTAAATGGGACGGCATACCGGGCCCCCTATCGTTTCGAGTTCGAGTTGGCGCAGGCGATGTACGCCTAGGAGCTTCCGCCGCGCAAACCCTCCTCATTTCGAAATGCGAGGGCCCGCATGCCGTGGCCGGCCGGCGGGCGCGCGCGCAGTCTGGCAACCCCTGCGCAGTTAACCTGGTGGCGCAGCCGCGGACAGCGCGGGCGCGCAGGGCCGGGCCGGGCCGCGCTGCGCCGCGCCGGGCCGCGCGATCCGCATTCATTAGGCGCGCGAGTTACGGGCGCGGGAGCATCCGCGACCTCCCGCCCTCCCCCTCCCCCCCAACCCTCCCGCCTGCAGACGGATTCCGCCGTTTAATCGTTACGCTGAAACGTACTCCGGAAAATTACAGTAATACACGGTCATTAAAATTAAACGCACGCTAGAAATTGGCTGCAAAAATGCTGGCCTTTTATCTGTAGGCGAGCTGCTGAGAGAGGCTCGAGCGGCGCCCATACAAATGCTAATGAGCCGCCGGCAGTGACACGGGGCGCCGCGCCGCGCTGCAGGCGCTTCGACGGCGAGGCGAGGGCGGAGGCGGCGGGGAGAAGGCGCAGCCAGAGCCTTCACGTTCAATTGATTGATTGCCTTCACATTTTGATCATTTTCTGTACATGGGGTCCCTTCCACGCAGGCACAGACAGCAACGCTCTTTATTTGAAGAACTTTGAAAATACATGTTGTTCCTCCGACTGCACAACTGTGTAGCATGCTTTAATCGCTCACGAAACGATTACGCATGGCTGTGGGTCGAATTGTTTTCCTAACACCCGATAAGCCAATAAATACGATACTACGCACTTAGGGTTGTCAATGTTTCTAATAGTAAGTCATAAATAATGTAACGGCAAGTCGTTATTCTAGCTAAGTCGAATTCAGGTCGCGTGAACTATGGTTGCGTCGCGCTAAGGTCATTAGTACCGCGTATGTATTGCGTGTGGCAGCGTTTCTCCGCTGCAGGTGCGTGAGATCCGGCGCCGACCGAATACGTAATTTCCCCCTCCACGTATTTTCCCCTCCGGGCTCCGCACCAGCTAGAGTAAGATCTGAGCTCCCGACTATTCTACCGCTTTATGTAGTAGTGTACTGTAAGTGTAAGTGCGTGTAAGGGGAGATGATAGGACCAGGGAGAGGAAGGATAGATCTCGCGCGTTTCGTGACCCTTTAGTTAGGCTACTGCTCCGCCATTCGCTTACTATTGATCGAAGAAACAAGGGAAAACTACCCATCAGAGCAGTCGGTCGCTAGAAATGTTCTCCAAACGCGGCTGAATTCGACCTCGCTTTCTAGCTAGTGTCGAAAATCCTGACTCCGTCAGGACTCAAACCCTAGGACCTCTCGGTCAGAGCCACTGCAGTGCATAAATTGATGCACTGAACCACCTAAGCCTGTATATGCGATGTTACAAGCAGACCAAGAAATGCCTTTTACATTCACTTACATAGGATTACGCCTTTGAACTGCTCTCCTGTAAAATTAGAGGGATGTGAGAGTTCTTTTAACATCCGTGTATAGATTTATGATCCCAGTGTGTGAAAATATTAATATTATTGTATTAAAAGCTAATGAGCCATCGTAGACACATGAATCCGCATGCTGCAAGAGCTGGTAAAGTAAAGGGGCGAAGTTAATCGTCAGGGACACTGAGGTGCAGGAATCTGAAGGGGCGTTGGGGATAATGGTATAACAGGTCCGCGATATATGTTAGAGTGCAGTAGTGTCCCACAGACCGGGAGAGACACTTTCGTACTTGCCTTATATTTGGAAGTTTTCGCGCCCCTTTGAAATTCATATTCTTCACAGTATTGTGCAACATTTAGTTGATTAATTCTTCCTACAGGCGAGAATCGAAAAATCAGTGAGATGACAACGAATTTCACACTAAGCAAAACAACTGTGGTGGTTCTTCGAAATTTAAACACCGTTTTGAATGAGTGATATGATACATCAATGTTCTAAAACTTTCCTTGAGCATTAATTTATATTTCAATATTTTTATGGCATTATAACACAGCTTAATAACACAGAATGCCTCTTTTATACGGACACATAACATGTCAGAAAAAATGTCGTAATAATCGTTCAAAAGAACAACTTACCGTGTATATGTTATCGTTAAGTGAAACAAATTAAGAAAGTTCTTGTTTGAACCATCAGAAGCAGGCGCAAACCACTCTTTCTTAAAAGTCTGGATTTCGTCAGGTAAACAATGATTCTCCCCTCTGGGAAAAGGACAATTTCTAACTATTTCGGTTCCTTAAAAAATGACTCATCAAATCTTGGAAGAAACATTCAAAAATGCGAAATACCCAGAAATTTTGTACGATAGCTCTATTTGACCAAAGTATCTCAAAGACCAATGATGGTCCACCTTCGTTGACTGTTCTTCCTTCCGAGAACAGTTTTGCTTCCTCTTCTTTCAATTCTCCCGCGCAACCCGCGATTTACCTTCGAATTAATGAGAAGGCACTAAAACTTTTACAACGCTTCCTCAGGGACAACACTGCTCTCTAAACTGTCGATAATAAGGACGGTTCACTCGAATTCGTAACCGCAAAAATCCCGCCGTGAAATATGCCAAACACGTAGTCGATATTTTTCCGAACATTTCCGAGCTATGAGCGACCGCGATCACGCTGTGATGTGGTCTTTGGAAAGGCGCTAAGTAGCGGGTCTTCGCCGGCGTGGAAACGATCGTCGATGGCCCCTTTTACACCTCCACGAGTGGAAGGTTTTTAAAAAAACGCGCGCCAGGCGACGTCAAACCACGAGCGCGGGCATGGCGGGCACCCTCGCCGCCTAATGAGACGCCGTCTCCCGCGGCGGGCGACGCCGGCCGGGGGAGGAGCAAGTGCAGGTTTTTCCCGGGACGAGGAACGAGCGAGAATGCGTGCGTAAGAAACATTTTCGTGTTTTTTGGGTGCATTGGAGAGCAGCAAAGCACCTGTTAGTGAGCTGCTTTATATCGCTTCCTGTGAGTCGAAACGCGCCGGAAAGTTCAGCAGATGTTCACGAGCTCGGAAGAGAGGGAGCTACGGAGCTTCGAGTTGAGTAGGTGGCGCGTTCACTTACCACCTCTCGGCAACGGAGTTGCATTCCCCGTTGTTCCTGAACGTCAGTGTGGTAGACGACACGTGACATGAGTTCTCGTTAGGTGAACCTTGCAGCGTCCTGTTTTCATCATTGCTTCATGTCATAATTCACGTCTTTCAGAGCGTCCATACTCATAAGTTTCCGTCTTTTCTATATTGCTGCAGTATTACATGATAGGAAACGGGCTGCTTACTTTGATGGTCACTCGGATCTTCTATGATGTATGTAAAGTAGATATAAACTACTTACTGACAAGGCTGAATCTGGTGCTACTAGCCATTAGAGTGATTCCATAATTTTAGATTAGAATAAATCAAGAAAACGCAGTGCACATATTTAAAATCAATATATTTTCTTGCAAATTGAAGTAATGTAAGAAACGTAACGAATCTCATCGCATTGAACATAGAAAATCATAACGTTTAGTACTTCAAGAAAAATGAGTGGTAGATGACGAATAAATGAAAACAAATGGCATGTGACATGAACATTTGCGTAGTGAATTCTTGGTTTTATGAATCACGGGCATGATAACGCTCTACCATGATGGTGAGTTAAACATAGTTACCAACGGAATGACTGTAAGCGAAAACATTCAAAATCAGCAATAACCGCCGGGGCCTCTGTCCTTGCGCTTTGAGGCAGAAAAGGCCGCTCCACAAGGGAAGTGCTTATTTCTGAACTGAGGTATCCCCAAGAAACATAATTTTTCACGACGGCAAAATATTCAATCTCAGATGGATTCAGACCACAAATTCAGCTATTCAAATACAATCACCATAAAAATTAATAATAATTAAATTTATAAGAATTGTTTTGTATTTGTGGTATTAATCCATATAAAACACTTTAACAGATATCGGGAAAACTTATTCAAATTCAGCTTTATAGTTCAAGATTAGATTGAACAGTTTTTGTTTCAGTAATACTGTTTTTGAACACAGAATTTTCTAGCGTGTTGGAGAAACATCATAAGAATATATTGATACGTAATACTGGAAAACAAACGGAAATGAACGTTATCTCGAAAGGGCGCTGATTGGTCGCTGAATGTCATCAAGCTAAGCCAAGTTTTGTATTAACGTTCAAATTTTCAGTAACTACAATAAGATTAGGGACAATCAACTGCAACTTTTATCAGGATGCAGTTGATTTAACGTCATACGCAGTTTCAACTTTTTTTTACGTAAAACAAATAAATAAATAGATGAACATTTCGCAGATTTTTCAGAAATGTACAATTTTAATGTATAACGTATAACTTCTGCTCGAAAAAGAACGAAGAAGTAATACACATCTGGTCGTTTGCGTAAAGCCTCCCACATTCTATTTACATTAAATACCAAACTTCCGTTAATGAAAAAATTAAATTCTTTTGTTCTCCTTTACAAATTCAGGATCACCTATTAACAACCATTTTAAAATGCATCTTTGCTGAGAGAACCATCACTGTAATTACTACCTATTTGTTTGCACTACCAAAGAAAAATAGGAACATTACTCTATGAAACGTACACGTAAATTCTGCATTGTCAGGCACGCCTTCCAGAAATGATTGAGACGTCTGTATGCCGTCTCCAAGAGATAAACCGCAAGCCCGGCCGGCACCGCCCGGGCGGCGAGGGCCGAGGCGGAGAGAAGCACCGTGCAAATCGCGGGCGGCGCCCTTCTCTCTCCCTCCGCTGAACGCGCCATTAATCCGTGGACAAGTTCCTTTGTTACGGGCGGACGTGTTTTCACACCCCGCGGCGGCTAATGCTAATGCGCGGGAGCTGTGATTTCCGCGCCTCGGGCGGCCGGGCGTCGGTGTCGGGGGCGGCGCGGGGCGGGGCGGGGCGGCGCGGGGCGTTTTTCCAGATCCGCTCCCAGCGTGTGAATCCTCCGGCGCGGCGCGTTGTTGCCGATCGTTGGGAAGACGACGTTGCCTGGCGGCTGTTTGTCAGCCGTGCGACTTTCCGCACTCGAAGCGTCAAATTACGTTTGGAGTAGGCGTAATGATATCCTCTGGGTATTGCGCGTGATCTTAACGATGCTTTCGTTGTGAGATTTCTATCTTAATTTTCGTAGTATATATTCGCCAGTAGTTCGTATGTAATGCTTTGATGTAATCTACGTTTAGGTTCAATTCACTAGAGCGTGGAATTCGATGAAAATCATGAAATGCAATTCTAAAGAGCAAATTCGTGGAAAAAAGGTGCAGTACTAATGGAATTTAAAAACCATACTCTCTTTTAACATAAAATAGCTTTGTTTTCGATTGAACCTGGGAAAACTTTTGTGCTAGTAATTGAGAATCAGCTCTAAGTCATTGATCATTCTCTGAATCAAGCTACAATGTTAGGAGTTTTGAACCCTTAACGAAGCACACTTTTGTTTTGTTTTTTATTCTCCTATTTAAATATAATTACATTTATCTATTGCTGTAAATTACAGTAAATACAAAAAGTACTATATTTCAATGAAATAGAAGTAAATACGAAGGTTAATATAATTGGTTCCGTTATTAAGTCGATAAACGTGAAAAAAATAACCGCGACAGTCATGTTATTTTCCTTATAACCTTTTTATGAGAAAAAATAACAAACAAGGAACACGCTTCTCCAAAATGGGCACTCATACGCTCTTCATCTGCAACTCATCTTTCGATTGTTTTTAACAGACGGTGGACTGTTAAATCCTTATTTATCCCCGACCGTTAAAAGTGACTTTTCGATCCTTTATTTGGTTGCCATAATTGATATAACTGTACGGAATTCCGAAAAAATGTTATTTACGGTTTTCAAGTGCTGTTAAATACTATCTTGCATGTTATGAATCTTGCATGTTTTATAGCCGTTAACCTTTAGCGCCCAGATCCCAGTCCATCGATACCCCAAAGGCAAAACATTTGGCATTGCTGGAAACCGCTGTTTCTGAAGCCACTGAAGCCGCTGGGGAGGAAAGTGGCAGCCTTAAGTAGCGTAGCTGGCACAAGGTGCGTCCTTCGAGGGCACGGCACTGCAAAGCGAAATTATTTATTTATTGGCATATCCTGGCACGTCAAATGCTACGGTCATTAGTCCCGTTAGAGTAGTGCATTTTCATTTCTGGAGATAGTGGTGTTCCCTGGCTGGATAGTAAGATTCGTCGCCGACCCACATGTTGTCTTGCGGGGATTTCCACCACCTGGAATCTCTCCTCAGCAAGACACCGTCCCAGACGGGGAAAGCTCTATGCTCTCAACCGGTCACTTTACATGTGTGGTAGTGTAGAGCTGTTATGTGCTGTTATGTAGTGGTGTTAGAGTGTGTAAGGGGAGAGGAAGGAAAGATCGCACGCGATTCGTGGCCCGATTGTTACGTATTGCTTCGACCTTTGCCTGGTATTGATCGGGGAAACCACGCCAAACTACCGATCAGAGCAGCCGGCTGCTTGAATTCTGCTTCAGACAGCGCAATGGCTGAATTCGACGTAGCTATTTTTCCAGTATAGAAAATCCGCCTGCCCCGGGACATGAACCCTGACTCCTCCCGGTCAGAGTTGCTGCAGAGATAGCGGCAATGCTAGCCCAGCCGACGCGGCGTGCAGAGACGGAGGCAACCAGAGCGGGCGGCGCATAAACCCTGGCGGTGATGCGGCGTTTTTTAGGGCGCCAGCACTGGGCGGGGCGGGGTGGGAGGTTCGCCCCGCAGCGATGATGACGGCAGAGAAAAACGCAGCCTCTGGGCGCTGGTGGCCGGCGCCAGCCACCTGTTGAAAGGAAGGGCGCGCAGGTTTTTCCCCACGCCACGGCCCCCGCCCAGCCTCTGCGCCCGGCCGCACCCCGGCCGCACCCCCGCCGCGCCGCGCCGCGCCGCGCCGCGCCGCGCCGCGCCACCCTCCGCTCGGTGACATGGGTCACTCCGAATCCCCTCCGCCCCCGGGGCTCAGAGCTGTTGTGCGATCTGCGCTCTCCCAAACAATTTTCGCTGACCAGGAGACGAGTACTAGACAGTGGGCGGAACACGTTGCTCGGCCAACTCAGGTAGCTTTAGTGAAGAACTAGTGGCCGGCAGCTGCAAAAATGCTGCTGACATGTGTGTGCAAAAATGGAGTCCAGGAGAAGCAAACATTGGTTTTTCCTCAAACGTGAATACTGAAGCGTGTCCCATCCTCGTTGCATGATATCAGCTGTGTCGTAAGCAGTGAGCTACTGAGTATGGGATTATACTCGCAAGATCAAGTATGAGAAATTGCACGTAATACTTTCCTTTTCCATTAAAAATCGTAGCTGTTTCATTGTTTTCGTACTTTTTCTCTCTTCGTGAGTATCTTATCAAAGCATTGACACTTCCCACATGGACAGAGGCTACTTATTTTGTCCATCAATTTATGTCTTAAAATGAAAATAGTAATGTAGATAAATACTAATAATACGAGGGGTGGATAAGAGGGAAAGTCAATAATTATTTGCACTCAAAGTTAATGATGAGTACTGTACAAAATGTATAATGTGGCCACTTCCAACATAGGCACGATGCTTTTCAATGTACTTGTTCCATCACAACACTCGCTTTCCGATATCCTCAGAAAAAGGAATTTCGATTGAGTAGCAAGCTATGTATGTATTGCTTCCTCATCTGTGGATCAGAGGCAAATCATCGACCTCTTAAGTCATATTCACGTGAACCAAACAGGTGTCAGTAAGTCATGACAAGATTGGAACTGTATTCCGGGTGCTGTGGTATCTCGAAAGAAATAATTTGAAGAGTTTAGGAAGCGGTAAGTGGATGCGCGTTTTCTTGCAACAATATGTCTTTCGAGAAGCCATCTCCGCATTCTCATATGGAGAATATGATTAACGTGAATATAGTTTGCCACTTCATCAATAGTTACTCATTGGTTATTCAGAATCAGGTCATGTACTTCCTCAATATTGGGATCAGGAATGATGAGGTTGGTCACCTTGCTCCTGAACGTTTTTTGACTGCGTTTGAATGGTTCAATCCAGTGGTATACTCGTCGCCAAGGAAAAGCATTGCATTCACTTGGTGCTGAAAGTCGTTTGAGAATGTGAGTTTTGGTGCACATTCAGATAGAAACGGATTACAAAAACATGCTCTCCTTCGGCAAACGGAAAATGTAAGAACCTCGCAACAACACAAGCGAATATTAGGTGATCACGCTGAAGCTAATCAACGTGAACAGTCTCCTCTCAGGGCCGATAAAATGCACAAAGCTGTACAATCAACCTAAATACGATTAGAAATAAAGTGCTGATACTTATTTACTTACATTCATATAGAGCGTATTTACTTACACAATATAGGCTTAAGGTTCCTGCTGAATAGGAACTCCTTAAATTTTTTAAATCGAATTTTATGGTTATATATATATATATATATATATATATATATATATATATATATATATATATATATATATATATATATATATACTAGCTGAAGTACCCGGCGTTGCTCGGGCAATAATTACAGTAAATTATTATACAGGAAGAGGAATTAAATCTTTTCATGCCCTGCGGCGGGACCTATCTCTATATCTTCCATTGTATCCCTTCTCCGCCCTACTCCCTGCCATGCTCTGCCCGGCCACGCCACGATAGCTGTCTTCTCTTGACCCCCATTTGGAAATTTCCAGATTACCTTGCTCACTTTTCCACAAATAATGACATTTTTCTTATTTGAAGTTCCAACTTCTAAACATTCACTTTATAACTAAAAGCAATAAACAAATCTAAACTACAAAATAAAATACTTGTAAAATTTTTAAAAATACATATAAAATTTTTGTGGAGTTTTATATATTCTAACACTATCAAAACTGTCACGTTGTAAAACTTATCCTATTTTTATATTTTTTCTTATATTGTATTCATAAAAAAGTTTTGAAATTGATCTGTCAACTCGTGATCTTTAAGACACTTACTGTTTTAAGCTGAGTATAACATGCGCAAGTTCATGCACGGGTACGGTAGTAGGTAGATCCGGAGTAATAGTTATAGATGTCATAACGTAATTCATGATTCATAGTCATAAAAATAAATGAAAATACTTGTATCTATTCTGAATCATAATTACCAGTTTTTATAATTCTAAAGATGACAAAAATATATATGTTTAATGTCCTGTGTGATAGTAACACGTAGTATAAAACTTATTTGTTCAGGTAAATTAATTCATCATACGGCTGATACAATAGAAAACTAATGATCCACCAACATTACATTATGTGTAATTAATAAATTGACAATGCACTGAGCCACATAACAAAACAATATTTGCATCATAATTTTATCTCAAGTGATAGAGATTATGGATCCTGAAATATGAATAATAGAAACCAAAGTCTCCCAGATATTATTTGCTTAGACAAAAATATTTATAGACCAATTAATTTTTGCTTATTTTTTTAGAAATATTTGAATGAACTCATTCATTGGGAGCAATTGATATGCAAAACAACTTTACCGATTAGTCTTAATATGTAAATGATCATTCCTAAATTACATACCACTGCCCAGAAATTCATCCCATATTGAAGAAAAATTTTTACTGGGTTTACAAAATCATAAATTACTTTCCATTTTTCCAATTTATGCAGGAGAGCTGAATAATAGAAACCAAGAACTCCCAGATTTATTTATTTGCTCAGACAAACTTTTTGTTAGATAAATTAATTTCTGCCTATTTTTTATAGAAAAGTATGGATGAATTCAATTATTGGGAGCAATTGATATGCAAAACTAAAGCACATATTAGTCTTAATAAATAAATTATCATTCTATAATTATCTTCCACTGCACTAAACTTTTTCACATATAGAAGAAAAAAGTACAACAGCAATTGATATGCAAACAACTCTACAGATTAGTCTTAATATGTGAATGGTCATTCCGAAAATACATACCATTGTACAAAACTCCTTCAAATGTTGAAGAAACACTTTTACTGGGTGGACTGAAGACAAATAAACATTTTCCATTGTACCAATTTTAACGTGAGAGCTGAATAATAGAAACCAAGAGCTCCCAGATTTATATATTTGCTCAGACAAACTTTTTTTAGATAAATTAAGTTTTTCTTATATTTTATTGAACAATATGGATGAAATCATTCATTGGCAGCCATTGATATGCAAAACAATAGCGCAGATTAGTCTTAATATGTAAATGAAGTTATTGAAGAAAAACTTTTACTGGGTGGGCTGAAAACATATAAACATTTTCCAGTTTATCAATATGAACATGAATACTGAAAAATAGAAACAAAGGACTCCCCAGATTTGCTTAGACGAAATATTTTTAGATAAATTAATTTTTCCCAATTATTTATTGAAAAATATATATGAATTCATTCATTAGGAGCCAGTGACATGCAAAATTAAATTTCTAAATTTCTTCGCATGTAGAAGAAAAAAAGTACAACTGCTATTAATATGACAAACAACTGTACAGATTAGTCTTAATATGTAAATGATCATTCCTAAATTACACACCACTGTTCAAACTGCCTTCGCATATTGAAGCAAAAAAATTACTGCATGGACTGAAAACATTTACACATTTTCCATTTTACCATTTTGAACCTAAGAACTGTGTAAAAAGTCAAATTGAGAGTCCTAATGAACAGCTGCCCTACTACTTAGAGAATTATTCACATTTCTCCCCTTCTTGCAGTATTGTTTTCAATGGGGCGAGTGAGTACTTCAGCAAGTCGATCTTCCCGATCTGACCGATTCAAAATTTTAGTAGACTGCCCATCTCTTGGCATTTGTAATATATTTTGACAATTGTGACAGTCGTTTAGTAAAACAATTCAGTTCTCACAAATTTATGTTAAAGAAGACGTTTAGATTGTGTACGATATGTGTATATTATACATTGTACATTACTGTATATTATTTTACTTTTTATTCTCTCAACCTACCTCAACTTTCAAACTCACAATGATTTCTTGCCACTTAGTATACAACACGGACAAAGAGCAATACATGAAGATTGACATTATTTACTACTTCAGTTACGGCTTCCTTTCAAATATTCACACAGGGACATTACATAACGTTATTCAAACTCTAATGAATTTCGCAATAATTCTGGACATTGACGAAATCAGTAGTAGATCTCAGACGTCATCCTCTGGTGGCGCGCAGCTTAACTATTGACATTGATGCACTCTGGAATCTGTGATGTAAGGCTAGGCGAAAAATGTCCAGAAAAGTAATTATTTTGAAAATATATTACCGTTTATGTTTATGAATCATAGCCTATAGTACTCCAGGCCTTTATAGAATGCTAGCACAAAAGTCATCAGCATTGGTTCAGTAGATTCAGAGATTACCGCGCTGGAAGACAGCACACTTCTCTCTTTATATATATATATATATATATATATATATATATATATATATATATATATATACACATATGTGTGTGTAAAAATAATCTTAATTACATGACGCAAAATGAAACAAAAAATGAATGCCTTTATCTTGCTTACTTCGTGAATTGGCTATTTATTTTTTCACATGGTATCACTTGGAACACGTTTCCACTACAATATATATCACACAGAATATTGTATGTTAAATAATGCAAAATTGTGTATACTTCAGTTGGTGGTTTGAGAAATTCAGACCTATATTTCTTATAAAAACACATAGGGTTCTACTCTACACAAAATATTTAAAATACAAAATTACGGGAGGATTTTTTTAAATTTAAGGTCGCTTTGTGAATGCTCTGATCAAATAGCGACAATTGTAATTTTTTAATCATAGGTTCCATATCTTTGAGAATAACGGGAAGGGAAACACACATACGGACAACATGAACAGACAAAAAACTTCCATGTCCCGGGCGGGATTCGAATCCGCGGCCCTTCGAGCCGAGGCAGCCACAGCCCTTCAGCCTTCGGGACCTCTGCTATTCAGGGCGGCTGCTGGATGGCTATGTGGATCGCAATAGCCAAACACAATTATGGAAAAAGCTATATTTTCCTTTCGTTTTACTCCGAGAGAATAATATCTTACTAAACGTAGATCAAAACCCTAGGACAGTAATGGTGTCCTTAGAAGTGAGTTTTCTGAAATTATAAGACTCACGAAATTTAAGTAGTTTGTACATTGAGTTATATATTTCAAAACATTGTGAAGATTTTTGGCATTTTAAAAACCTCGAAGATACATTGTGACCTTTGCAAATTGTTAGCTCAACATGAGCTTAAAATTCCAAAAAATGTAGTTTAGGAGGAGGAGAAAACAATTAAATGCGATAGCGCGCCAAATTATGAAAACAGAGAAAACGTAGTTTTAATACGATTTTTAAAAATATGCTTTTTGACGGAGAAGCACTATTATCTTCTCAGTTCTCATGACTGCTCGTCAACAAACAGTTTTCACTCCATCACTTGTTCCAGTTCATTGGCATAAGGAAACGTCAGATACTAAAGCTAAATCCTCAGGCGAACGTCCCATTGCATAGTGACTTCCGGTCTCTGAAACTGATTGAAACCCGGCTCCACTCTCGTGCTGAATTAAACCAAGACATCTACCAGGTATGAGGACGTGATAATGCAGCCTCTTTCATCAAATCATTCGTGCTCTTTTGTTACTCCATATTTTACAATTATTCATATGGATCAAGGCACTTTTCACCGTCAACACCAATGGTCCAGGCGTTGGAGGACCTAGTAAGATCCTACAGAGGAGAGGATGGGTGCGAACTAAGTAATTCATGTTATTGAGTTGCCTTCCAGCAAATCAAATAAATTACAAACACGTTAATAATGATAATTTGTAATAAGACATGTGAAATAAGATTTTATTTATACATTAAAATTTACATATTTAAGAGTGCATACAACCTTCTTTAAATGTTATTCAAAAGACTTTTTGAATAACATGTGTAAAAATTGTTAGTCATTATTCACATAGAATACATCTTTGCACCATTTGCGAATTTGAAATTGAAATGCTTCAAAATCTTTGGGTTGTAATGGTTATTCACACAAAAATAGCTTATATCTGAAAAAGATAATTTAAGTTTTGAGCGCTAAAATAAAAGAATTATTTTCCGGGAACATAAAACAGTTTTATTTATTTGCACCATATTTTTAATCAATCTGTTAATTTAAATGATACGTTTTTGCCCAAAAGTATTTATAACTGATTCGTTTTCTGTAGTTTAGGAAAGGAAAGCGTTGTTCATATACGACCATTGCTTTGTTTCGGAAATTTGATGAAACAACCACCATGTTCATTCACTTCGTGAAAACTGGCATATATTTTACGGCCAGGCCTACTCGTAATCATTTTTAAATCGTGTTTTAGTATCTGTCGATGTAGAAAACAGTTCTATTGTAGAACGTTTTCCACATCGACAACAGAGAGCGAGAACTACATCGGAGCAATAGAAAAAAATGACGTCCTTGTCATATCTCTAATACAGAAAATAATTGATCACAAACTTTCAGAAAGTGATGCTAAATATTGCTAAATGTATCATTAATTCAAAAATTTATAAAATGTATCTTTCAATTATTTTGCAACAACTTATTGTGGGGTCCGTCGTTGAATCTGCTCCGGGTGTTCTCTCCGGGTCCCGGAAAGGTAGAAGTATGTAATTGTTAAAAAGAAGCGAAACAAATGAGAAGTAAGCGAGACATGGCGAATGAGTATACTTTTTTAAAGGAAAGATATTTCTTATTTACATTTTTTCTTATAAAAACTTTGTAAAACGAGAAGTATTGAACAACACACGGTCGATATCACAAAGAAAGACTTGGTTGTTTATTCAAACTACACTATCAGAAATTACACTAAATCTAATGTACATTTAATGTACGATTGTACATGAATTTTAATGTACCTTGTACATTAAAGGAAGGTTAACGTAATACATATACATTCAATTTAATTATTAAATTAAAATTAATGCAGACTTAATGTACGACTGTTAACTTACTTCTCTACATTAAATTTAATTGTACACGTTCATTAAATTTAATGTAAACGTACAATAAAGTTACTGCACATTAAATTTAGTTTACATATATTAAAATTACTTTCATGTTTAGTTAAATTAAACAGTAAAAGTAATGCTGAAATTTCTGAGAATGTACAACCCTTGAGATACTTGATCTACATATGCCTAATGACGTTGATAAGTATTGTAATGTTTCAGGGTCGGCACAAAACTTGCGGCAGGTCGTGGGTGAGGTCTGCCGACTAGCGCTCCTCGGCGCTCCTCGGCGCCCCGCCGCGCCCCGCCGCGCCCCGCGACGCCTTCACCCCCGCGTCGCGTTATGAATGGGCGATGGCGCCCTCGACGACTGGCCCTCACCCGCACGCACACGCCAGGGTGATTCAGAATCACGCCGCCTGGCGGCGACACCGCCGCCCCGCGCGCCCGTAAATCTCCGTCCAGCTCCCATCCCCCCGCCCCCGCCGGATGCCGTCCTGCGCGCGTCTTCCCGCATGCCCATCTCCCTCCTGCGCTCGCGAATAAATCTGGAGCAGCGGCCGCGGACACCTCAATGGCCGAAAGATATGCCGGCTCCTTCCTCGGACGCGACCCGGGGGACACCCGCCGTATATATATCTACTCCGCGGCCGCCTATTTTACATTTATGGGCCAAGACATGACATATTTTTGCTTGCGCCTTCCAGCGGAGTCGGCCTTTTAAATAAACCGCGAACGCACTTGTTGTCAAGGGCAAGCGCCGGCAGACTCCACCTTCTTCCCCTTCGCTGGCCTTTCAATAAGTTTTGGAAATATTATTGCTCTATAATAAATTCAACGTCTATTCTTTCGGGAATTCTATAGAGATGTTCTTGGGGCGCCCGGCAGTTCCTCTGTGTTGAGGAGCGTCGTATATCACGAGGGAGAGCGCGGCGCCGTGCGGCGGGGCCATGAGGGTGCTAGGAGCGCGGCGCTGTTTTCTCAACGCCCTTCGTCGCCCCGAGCTTCTGCATACTTCTATTAGGATGATTTAGAGCACTGGCTGTCCAATGGCCCCCGGAATACTTTTCTAACTGAAGAGGACGGTGTCTTGGAGAAGATCGCTTCGTGTTTTAGCCAGCTCTTTACAATGTCAGTCAAAAACTTAAAATGGCATTTATTTCTCTTTTCTTTTAATCATCTGTATGTCATCTGCATTGCAAAAATATCAGAAAACCTAATATACTTATTGCAAATATTTCCCTAAAACGTGAATAAATAATGAATATCTCATATTAAGGGCTCGGGTCTAGATAAACTAGTCTAGAAAGTCTACATTTTCGTCGAAATTAGGATAATCCTACTTATGTACTCACCATATCGATTACTATATTTTGTGTAAATAATGAGATGCTGGTGTAACAGATGTTTCTGTACTGTGAAACTATTTGTTCTTCACTCTGTGGCGAGGGAAGTTGGATTGAAACCTTTATCTTATTTTACAGAACGAATTCTATGTGACATAGAACTATCTAGAGGCAAATATTTCGTATAACCAATGAGAATATTGGTTGTTAAAAAAATTGTTGTTTTGATAATTAAATTTCTTAGATATATGTATTTGTGTTATAGAATTATAATATAAACATTACGTATTATAAGAGATATTTATAAGTTATTGTAATACGAGTACTTCAAATTTAAACTGCGTAATCTATTATTCAGAATGGCAATAATATAAATCCAGAATGAATTTTCTATTTCGTATTATGTCTATTATAGTTAACCATTTAAACAAATTGTCCGCTAGAATTCAATAAATAGACAAGCGGGAATGTCGTAATATTGAGACTTGTTGTTTAGTACAGTCAAATTACGTTACTCCAGTTAACATATGTCTTTACCTGATAAACAAATTAAGTAATGTATAAAACATAATAGATTATGTGTGTTATTTCTATTATGGAATTTCTAAGAAGTTAAAACGAACGATTTTTTTTGTGAG
Source organism: Teleogryllus occipitalis (assembly GCA_011170035.1). NCBI lineage: Eukaryota > Metazoa > Arthropoda > Insecta > Orthoptera > Gryllidae > Teleogryllus > Teleogryllus occipitalis. Next base: position 535,277 of record BLKR01000249.1, on the reverse strand, counting down.
GGGGGGGGGGAGATTCCTAAAGAAATCTGGAGATGATTCCGTGAACATTTGTAGCTGCGGTGTGTCAAAGAGAAACGCTTTTCCGTGACAAGGGAACGGAAAGCATAAAAAAATTGTAGCGGGTTGTAAAACACCGAAGAAAAACTATAAATGTCAGAAGACTTCGGTCCCACACATACGTAGACTAAAACGTGGCTCTGGTGACGCAGAGGCTGACTTACGAGGGAGGAGGCCCTCGCCGCACCGCGCCGCCCGAGTGCTGAGGGCTGCGGACGCAACGCACCAAGTGGACGGAGCCATCTGCCAGCTCCTTTCATAAAAGTTGGCAAAGACGGTCTACTGCGTGGGCTTTAACAAGTTTGCTGACAGCTAGATATGCAGAAACGTGTTAATTAAAATATAAACGTATGTGGTTTAAATTTGAAATTTATCTAAGAGCAGTTCCCCATGGAATGGGATGGGGAAAATACCAAACGGCAAAAGTAACTTTCTACACCAAATTTAATACCCCAAAATACCAATTTCTACAACCAATATTTTAACCAAATACATAAGAGTTTAGAAATACACATCACAATGCATATTACAATTTGTTGAAAACGAAACATTCAATTTGTAGGGTCATTTTAATAAAGAGCATCAAGGGTCATGAATAAATATCTAACCTTAAGAGTAATTTTGTTTTTGTTTTAATATACAAGTTCAATAAAATTAAAAGTCTGAATTGTATTAAGTTTAGATTTCAAAATTTACTGTGCGGAAAAATTATCCTATTAGATATTTGTTAAATTATTTCTAGGAATACGTCAATTCCCAGAACTAAGCATGTCCCAGGAATATATCTTTTTATTTCCATAAAACACTGACAAGTTTCTCTCAATAATTAATTTACGGGTCTTTCAAATACCGTACCGTATTTATGATAAAATACCGTATTTTCTCGTTCAAACACACTATTGCTATAAGTAATTTTGCATTTATGAATCTTAAACATATGTTTGTTATTATTTCTTCCTACAAGTATTGTCTAAGCTGCCATATATTATTTATGATATTTGACAGTACAAGTCTTTTAATTTACTTCCAGGAAGGTAGGTGATTAGATTTACAGAAATGTGGTAACAAGAAGGATGACCGAGTGTGAGGGAAAACGGGATGACAACGCCCATCACAAATTCCACTGGCGTGATCCCTTCGCCCGCCGCCGGTTGCTGCGCACAGTGCATTTGCGTGGCTGCGTTGGGCGCCTCTGGCTGGCAGTCCTGTGCCTGACCGCCGCCGCCCCTCGCGCGCTGTGGGGCGACAGGGGCGCGGCCGAGGGGCGCCGGGGCTCCCAGCGGCGCCGCAAATCACCCCCTGCGGCGCGGGGGCGGCGCGGGGGCGGCGCGGGGGCGGGGCGGGGGCGGGACGTCTTCGGCGTCGGCCGCCACCGCGGTCGTCGGCGCCGCGTCGGCACGGGGCGGGGGGAGGGGGCGCTTGCGGGGCGGCGCTAACGAACTCTAATTGAAGCGGAGGTAATGACGTAATTGCGCGGGGCGGGGGCGGGGGGCGGCGGGGCGGCGGGTCGCGTCGGGTGACGCCGTGAAACGCGAACCGCCGACGCTTTGATGTGCAGGGATGCGCCGCCCCGCCCCGCCCTGCCCCGCCCCGCGCCGCCCCGCGCCGCCCCCGCAAGCCGACACCGGGGCTAAGTTTACAAAGAGCGAGCTGCCGGGGTCATTATTGCCGGCTCTAACGATGCCGCCGCCGCCGCCACCGCCAGGGCCGACGCGAGGCGCGGCTCTCGGCCGTGTGTGTGCGGCTCCTGGGCGCGGTACTTCTCACCGCACGGACTTGTCTTAGCCAAAGAGGCGCCCGATTCTCAGTTGGCCTACATGCGGAGGCGGGAGGTGGAGGCTCTCAATGGCCAGCGGATGACGTGCGCCTCAGAAACCTTTTGCAGCTCCTCCTGGGGAAAGGGAGAGCCAATGATTGTCAATCAGCCGTAGAGCATTATATTTCCGGTTTGTAGCTAAAAATTTACAAATATAAAAACAATAAAATATTTATTATTTACTACATAAGGATGACACACAAATTTATTTCTTCGCTTTGTTGATTAGAAAAATGATGCAAGGCAAGGTTTATTACTTGCACGAATTAAATTCATATGGAAGGCCGATGATTAATAATAATAATAATAATAATAATAATAATAATAATAATAATAATAATAATAATAATAATAATAATACGTTAAGGTCTGAACTTGTGATTTAAAAATCTCACTTAGTAGTTCAAATTTTCATCTACATATCCTGTAAGAAGAGTCGGTCAAATAAAAGCACATTCATTCCTTTTATGAAGCAATACATCTATCTAAATAACCAGAAGAACTCTTATTAGAAAAGTAAGATGTATATCATTCAAGATGGTTACACACACATCCAATCTCTTTTGTAATTTAGTATCTCAAAATCACTCCCAATTCAAAGCCCGTTTCTGAAACTTTCGTGCAACAAAAGCCTTTGAGGCTAAAACGATTAAATAAAAATGCATTGAGAGATGAAATAGAAATATCACGCACCCGATTGTCTTTTCGAAAGTTGAAAAAAAAAAAAACGCGCGAACAGATACAATACCGATCGACGAACTCTTTTCATCCCGTTCATTTCTCGCCACGCCCCCGAGGCGGCGCCCCGCAGAAGCGCTCCGGAGGCCGCAGAGGGCCTTGAATGCCCTTCATTCCCGCGGCGGGGGCTTTGGCGCCGACGGCGCTGCCCGCGGACGTGCGTGCAATTAAGATGCATGAAGAAGCAGAAATGGCCGGTAAAAATGCCTTGATTTACAATGCACGTGCTACGTTCCCCTCTCGATCGCCCAGGCCCCGCGCCCGCCCCCGCCCCCGCCCGCGGGCGACGCGCACTGAGTCACGTGCCCGAGTTGTGATTGACCCATTGTGTGCGATCGGCGGCCTGGAGGAAAGCGAGGAAACGTGCATAACCCTCCGTACGCTCGCTTCGTCGGAGGAAAGTCTTTTTCAAAATTCAGAAATCATGAATTTCAAACGGGGTTTGGAGCAGGCGAAGGTCATTAATGGGTAAACTGTGTATGTGAAATGACGCATTATTTCAAGGAACGAAGAATGTTTTGTATTCTACTCTCTTCCACATCACAGGAAGCTTAAAACTGCCTGATAGACAATACCTTGATTGGGGATTTGTTTTTTCATGGCCAAGGAAAGAGGTTTTATTTTATATTCCACATGTAATCCACCTTTACTATTACGCTATTTCTTTCAAATTGAACTTTCGCATGAAGCTAAACTTTATTCAACGGAATATAAATATATTTTGGATTCCCAAAATTGTAACACTCCTAAATAAATGTGTTTTTATATAAGTTTTTTAATCTAAGTCAACTTTCTCAATAGCAAACAATTCAGGAATTGTAAAGTAAACGGAAAAAGCTTCTAAAGGTTGAGTGTTGTTAAAGTTATTTCAGTTATATGGAGATTTTACTACAATTTATTGTAAATTCTAAAGATTTTACTATAAATGGTAGTAATTACGTTCGATTATGGTATCCGTATAATATTTAATGTGTATTAAATGTTTAATGCTTCGAAAGGTTGAACAATAACATTTGCAAATATTTTATTGTATGAAATTACTATTACGTATGTAGGATTCGTTACACTTCGTATTTCAGTTGTTACTATGCAGGGTAACTAACGCAGATAAGTGAAAAGTGAAGCTGAGAAAACATAGGTCAGCGCCAATTTAAGACCGAGATGAGGCTAAAAGTGTGTGTGGGGATGAGGGGCGAAGCAGAACTGTACCCTAGGTCTCATTCCCCCCCCCCCGAAAAAGTTTATGCAGCACTAAAGAGTATTTCCAAAATCTGTTTGACTACTATTATGAAATTGTTTATTAGGTTTTTTTATGCTCACGATTTCGTTTTGTTCACTGTGTACTCTTTATTTATTTACACTGGGTAATTTTAATTACTTTTGATTTTTTTAAATAGTACTTAAGTCACAATTTCTGACCGCTACTAAGCCGATAGAAAAAAAAATGAACCAGGATTTGAAAAGTCTCTTCCACCTTCACCCCAACAAGGAAGAAATTCTTTTTAGACGACTGCAGCATACGCTCATCCTTCAGAGCTTGCAGAGCGTGCTAAATGTTCAATTTTTAGTACTAGTGCTAAAAGTGAGACAATGCTCAGATGTTCAATTAAATTTCTGAATGCAACAAAGATAACAAAATAATTTCGTCTCACTCCCTCAGTTACTACTGACCTTAGTGCATAATTAGATTTGCATACTTAAGTAAAAATAAAATGAAGTGAGTTACACTGTCTAATGTCCTCGTGTATGCCACACATTGTAAAAGTGATTTTATTTTGCTCGTGGGACTGCTCCATTCGGCATATCGGTCTCGTGTCGCAAACGTTCCTATTCGCAAAATAAAATGTCACTTTCATCATTCGTATCAAAAATAACAATTATCAAGGTTCGCACATCTTTACATGTCATGCAGAGGTCTTCTTCAAACATATTTAAATGCATGTGATGTCACACGTGATGTAGCCAACCAAAGAGAATTTTTGATCATGTGACATCCCTCAAATATATTAAATTGGCGCACCCGTGCGAGAACTCTCGCACGTACCCACTTATGTTCCCTATTTGTACATTTCCATATTCAGTCTGTAATATATATTTTTCTTCAATCCTCCGTCAATTGTTCTATATGTCTCCTTGTAACTGATAACAATACAATACACCCTTATCAATACAAACTATTCTTATTTAACTTTATTACCGAGTAGAGCGGTACACCCGTGTAATTCAATCGCGTAGAATTTCAAGAAATTAGTTTAATTTCACATTCAGTTGCAGACTCTGCCCGTCTCTGAGCAGATGGGGTAATATGGGGGTAATATCGGTAATGCTGGACAAGCAAAAATGTTATTGAATGTTCAAGATCTCATCCTGTTGATTACGATGTGAGGAACGTTAATTTGAGGGCATTGGCCTGAACATTTCAGTTTTTAATGCACTAGTACGCTTCGTTTAGGAGTTATTTAACGATATAGATTCAAAAATGCTGCCGAGTATTACGGGTTGCATTTGGCATGAATAATTATATGATTTTTTTTTAAAACCATTATATTTTTAAGGTCAAGTGCAATTCGTCGATCTCCATTAAATTCTCTTTCTTTAGAGACCTCATTGCTTGCGTGCGAGAGCTGCAAAAGTTATGTATACTAATGAAATAATATAGGAGACGATTTAAGCTAGCTTAAATACACTATAATTTAAATACATTGTAAATAGCTTCTTTTAGCAACACATTTGAAATAACTTAATTACACCAAATAATTATTTAATGTAAACTAGGTGAAATCCGCTCATTAAATGAGAAATATGTGTTACATTTACACTTCCTTTCTATATTTTACAGAAGAAGTTGCAGACCCACACCATTCTTTTTTTAATTTTTTATTATATTTATTTATAGTCTCATCAACTGCGAGGTTATTAGCGACTATTCAGTAAGTTTACAATAAGGGGTTTTCATAGCATGGTTACATACTGCTTTACATTTTTACAGTTTAGTTCAGTGAATTACATTACAGTTTACATTGCACCAGTGGTTGGAAATATTTCACATGTTATGGTAATATACACAATACATACACTTAAAAAAAACAGTATTACAGTTCGTTAGAGACATTAAAATTTAAAAAAATTATATTTTTTAATTTTATTTTTTATTTAAAAAAATTTATATTTTTTTGTTGGGTGCTTGAATTAAGTAAATCATCAACATTAAAGTTCTGTAAGATCGATTGGCGGGATTGGTTGAACTTAGGAAATGATGAACTGAATAATGTGTAATATTGTTGTTTGTACATTACATGTATTGCAAATTGGGGGAGTATTCTCCACACCATTCTTATTCCTACAAAATACTGCATAAACTCCCTCCCTCCTTGAAAGCACTTTGAATTTTTGACTTAAAATTTCTGTATTCAAATAAACTTGTAAGATATTGTAATATATAAGAAAATAAGTTGAGATGGATGATCTAAATGGGCTAAGCACATCACATATTATTGTACTTTGATACGAAAACTGGCCAATTTGAAGTTAAGCAACACTCAATATTTTTTCTGATAATATTCGTTAATACTAGTAATGATATAAATGATTTGATTGATTTCATATAGTTTTCAGGAAGAAATAGCAAATGAAACGATTGCAAGGAGGATAAAGATTTTAGAACTTTATGTATAATACAAACCAACACAATGAAAAAGTAACAAAATTCTTACACTCTTCTAAATTATTAAGCACGGGACAATTTTTGAACAGATGTTCATAGTTTCTGTACAGAAACTTGAAATCCCAAACTAGAAGTATAAAAGCCAAACGTCGCGCATACACGGTCTCTACGTTTTCTGCACGAATCGCCACAAGCCGCCGCTAGGAGGATCTAAAGAGAAACAACTGAAGTGAGCCGTCCAAGCACTGTCAATGGAGGTATATCTGTGCCTGCGTTCTGGCTATGATCTTTATTTGGTATTAATTAAGCATGAGGAGCATAGAGAATAAAAATAGGAAGGAAGAAATTGGGAAAAAGGAAGTTTATAACAATATATCACTTCATACAATCGCACTTTGACACTCCTAACCACAAAATCGAAAAGGCCCATTACCGTTAGTGAATGATTCTGTCGCTAGAGGCGCTTGAGTCAAACTGTAGGCTTTCTGCATGAAAAATTATGAACATGCTCATATAGAAAACGTTGCAGTCTGGACTGCACGTTTTCTGTACGAAATCTATTCAGTGTATACCGGGCTTCACAGATGCTTTTTTCAGATATTAGCATTCTGCGCAAACATACCGAATTATTTTACATCTTAAAGTAATGTGAATCGCAGCTAAAACCTTATATGTTACACTAAATCATTCGTTTTTTTCAAAACTGACTATATTCTTTTTAATTTTAATGTCTAAATAATCTGGATTTTTATTTGATAGTATTGTATTCAATATTTTTTTACACTGAATTTTATAATTTGCCCATAGTAAGACGGTTCTCACGAATCTATGAATATTTAAGATGATCTGCCAATATGCACAATATCAATAATAAATATTAGATTTCTGTTTTAATTTTTTACGTAAAATAAAATATATTCCTTTTCTTTCTACTTTTGCCCTCCTTTGTTTATATGTTAATTCAGTAATTAACAATTCTTATTTTTTATAAATATTATTGTATTGCTGCCTAATATGTAATGATATTTCATATCCAACATATTCTGACACATGAGTATCAACATAAGAGTGATTGATACTTACGTTGTCGAATGCAGTTCGTACGAATAAACGATTTCTAAAAACTTGATCTAATTAAGATTTTTTTGATTGCCTAAAACTAACTACTGAATAATAATAACTACTAAATAAAGACAAACCATGAGCTCATTTGTTGCTTTCGTATTTGCTGATTCGTATCGTTTTTATGATAACCGATTTTGGGCGATTTCGATTAAATTGTTACTTTTGGATGATCAAGTTCTTTATCTATTGGTCAAATAAATATAGTACTTTATTGCTCACGTCATAATTCTTCGCACGTTCTTGATACCTTCTCGAATGATCCGAATCGTAGGAAAATTTTCAAATTCCCGTGGTGTCTTCTATCTTCTATCGTCGTCTAGTTATCACCTACGTCAACGCTATTATCTAACGCTATTATCTAAACGTTACTGACAGAGGAATATTACTGAATAGCAGTAGCTTGTAATACTAATTCTTAAACAAGTTCACGGAATGATGACTAGTATGTCTGTAAAAATTACTCTTCCCTAAAAATCCACCTCAGCTGGGTGCCTCGACGTTACTTCCTAACCTAATGAATTCTTTTGCGATTAAAATGAATATTGATGTCAACTCTAATATAAATAATATTTCATAAATTGGATTCCTTATTCACTATTCCAATATTCTATGTATATAACGTTATCATAATATCGAACGTTATTCTAGAATGTTTCAAAAATAATAATGAACAATATCATTTCCACCTAAACTTGACATCGGATCCTTCTTAATTAATCACGCACACATCTACTAATGCGTTTCCATCTAATGCGAAGACCAGAACATACCTAGTATCTGTGATCCGTTCGTCTACGTTCCGGTCTGTCTACGTCTACGCTATGTACGCAATTTTCCAGCTTCAAGGGTTTTTTCTTTTCCATCTACGCGATTGTGTCATATGAAATCGATGTACTTATAACCCGCAACTGCTGTTTATTTACATTCATTACCATAGCAACCCGTCTACGTTGCCTATACTGGAATTCTGCATTTACAAATAGACTGCAATGAATATTATTTTAACTGTATTTACAAAGGAGGGTCTGTTGGCTTATCACAATAGAAACAAATCTCTCTGACATTGCCGTGCCATAATTGTACCTCTACCCAAATACTGTTTCTTTCTATCTCTTCTAACCAGTCTTCTTCCATCTCTTCTATTTCTTCATTCTTCTTCTTACCAGAGAGCCTCGACAATGGCTCTGTGGTTAGGGCGCGGCGGTAATGGGCACTATGCACAAAAATTAATTTGGATATTAATGTGTTAATCTAATGAGACACAAATTGTATTATGTTAGCTGACTACATAGAGTTAAGTGTATAACTATTATCAGTTTGACAAAACTACAGCCACATTTTGCCAAAGGTAAGATAACAAAGAGGTAATTGGCTACCGAATTGTTTAGTTAATAAGTACACTCAGAGCATGATTTCTGGCGGAACGCGACGGAACGACGTTCTGCTACCTCGGTAATTTTTATTTTATTATATTATAAATATATAACAATTTCTATTAAATAAATAATTAATTTGGGCGAGCTTTCGGGGACCTAAAATTTTATAAATCAAGCACTGTGTATACTAAATAATTATGATCCCAAACTGCATTTAGGTGCTTGAAAAAAAACTGCTATCAATTATAACTAGAATAAACAAGAATTAATCATTCAATTACATTCAAATACACAAAAGCTCAAGCACGTATAAATTCAGAATCCATTTCATCTCTCTGAAATGCAAGTACACAAAGTCTACTTTATCACAGATATGTATTTTTATCGAGTATAATATAAAAACTTAATAATGGTATTAACTTTTGAATCCCAACAGAAAATTCACTACTTCGTGAAAAGTAATGCAAAACATACGATATTTACTCGACTTCAAAACTGAAGTTAAAAGCCCAAATTTTCAAATACATAAACTTAATTTAAACTAAAGTTTTATGTTGTTCTGGCAATATATATATATATATATATATATATATATATATATATATATATATATATCATAACTCCACTAGCTCTATAGAACAATACAAAATATTCATGTCATATGCAATCCATATCACTCGGCAGCATATTTTAGTACATTGTTAAATAATTCCTGAGCAAAGCGTTCTAGGGCATTAAAAACTAAAATTTTGAGTCCACATGTCTCAATGAAACGTTCCTCACATCGAACTCTACAGGATGAGATCTTCTTGAATATTCTATTACGTTTTGCTGGTCCGGCGATTCTCGATATTACCCCGCCTGCTCACAGACGTACAGAATCTGCAACTGAATGTAAAATTAAACTAATTACTTGATATTCTAGGCGACTGAATTACACGGGAGTACCTCTCTGCTCAGTAATAAAGTTAAATAAGAATATTTTGTATTGACAGGGGTGTGTTGTATTGTTATCAATTACAAGGAGACACATAGAACAAGTGACGGAGGATAAGATGGTCTTGAAAAAGGAAGTTTAATATGGAAATGGAAAAATAGGGCGCATGGGTGGGTACATTCGAGAGTTCTCGCACGAGTACGCTAATTAAAAATCTATTTCTAATTACATTGATGGAGGTGTCTGAAGAGTGTCACTGTGTCATCCGGAAATTGTGCAGTTGGGATATTTAGTTTAGGGGGATCAACGACGTACAAGTTGAAAAAGGTTGAAGAAAGTGGGAAGCCTTGAGGAAGTCCATATTTTATTGTTTTAGAATTTGAGAGGTGGTGTTTAGCATTTGCCGAATGTTTTATTGTCCAGAAAACTATTATTGAGCGAATATACTGTGACGTACCAATGTTAATTAGTTTCGACTTCAGAGCTTGATGCCCTGTTCGGTCAAATGCCTTCGTGATGTCTATGAAAATTGCTATTACATTTTTTTAAAATACTGAGTATAGATGTTCTGTAATACGGAGTAATTGATGTTGAGTGGATATTGTTTCCGTGACTTGAAATTGTTCCATTGGTATAGCTTTTATTAATTATAAGTGTTTGTTTAGTCTTTTTAGGATTTATTTCGAAACTCTTTGAAAGGGTTAGTAACAAGCTTATAGGGTGGTAATTATTGGTGAAAGCTGCGTTTTTGTTTAGTTTAGAGATGGGGATGATAATTGCATGCTTCCAACCCAGTGGGAAATAGCCGGTTCTTAAGCATGCGTTTAAAATGTAATATAAGAATGTTATTGTTGGCGTTGGCAAATTCTTTAAAACTGTGTTATTAATGTCCTGTGACCGTTTTCTTGGTTGGAAGGCTTTTTATGATGTTATTGATTTCGTTCCGAGATGTGTATTGAATTTTTGTGGTGAGTCCCATGAATAAGTTCTCTGTCTGTTTTTATTATGGTGTGTTCTGGAAATTGAAATTTTGGGTCATATAGTGTGAATGTCGATGCAAAATAAACAGTAAGTTCTTAAGATTTATATGATGAATAAGCGCTACCTATCGTGGTTATAAAGGAGGGATTATGTTTTTCTTCTGTAGTATTTTCAGGTGAATTTCCAGAGCGATTTGTTGTTGGTGTTTAGCGTATTGAGTACGTTGTGAAATTGTTGATTTTTGTGATTTTTTAAAGGTTTTTTGACAAAGTTACAAATAAGATTTAGTTCCCTGTTGAGTTCTCTAGTTCTAATTTGAAACCATGATCTGGTTGTTTTTATTGCGTTTTGGATAGATTGAGGTAATTGACTGTATGTTTTTTTATTAGTGTTGGATAATACGGTGGGTTGAGATATTTTTAATAGAAGATAATTAGTTCGTTCAAAGAATTAATTGATTGATCTATTTCCAATGGAGTTCCACCGTCGTGATTATTGGTTGAGCATTTTTTATGTTTGGCGTTGACTTCATCTAGCAGTAAGACATTTTCCATGGGATGAAATACATTTTTTAAGTTTGCGTTTTGGATTTTGGCACTTGGTGGCTTATATACTGATATTATTTCCCATAATTGATTGCTTATTTATATTTATTGCGATGGCTTCAATGCCTGGGGAGTTGGGGAGCTTTGTGTGGTAGTGATTGTAATATAATTTTAACGCAAATAGGCACCTTTGGTTTCAGATCTATCAGATCTGTAAACACTGTAATTTGGAATGAACAATTTGCTTTTTTGATTTAAGTGCGTTTCAACTATACAATCGATGTCTACGTCGTAGAGATATATATAAAGTGAACTGATTCTGTCTTTTTATTGTTGAAGTCATTGGAGTTCCAATTTAAACAGGTTCCTTTATTGTTGGGTTTATCAGTCATTGTTATTCGTAAAGTACTCGATTGTGGAGTTTTGTATGGTGTTGATTATAGATAGCATTAATGAGATGATGAAATGGTTAGTTGATTAGTGATTCCGGGCGCAGTCATTAGTCCCGAAAGTGTAGTGCATGCTTTCCTCGGGAGATGGCTGTGATCTTCCCCGCTGGATGGCGAGATCCGGCGCCGACCTACTGCCGGCTAGCGGGGTTTCCCTCTAACCAGGATTCTTCCACCAGCGGGGCACCGCCCCAGCCGGGACAAGCTCCCAACCGGTCTCCCGGAATTTGTGGTAGTGTAGTGCATGTTAGTGTAAGTGTGTGTGTGTGTGTGTGTGTGTGTGTGTGTAAGGCGAGAGGATAGGACAAGGAAGAGGAAGGAAAGATCGCACTCGGCCTGTGGCTCGTTTGTTAGGGTACTGCTCCGGCACTCGCCTGGTGTTCATCGGAGAAAGCACGGAAAACTACCGATCAGAGAAACCGGCCGCTAGAATTCTCCTCCAGACAGCGACTGAATTCGACCTAGCTGAAAAGCTAGTGTTGTTGATGAAATAGATGATATACGAGGTGATGGTATTTGTTATTGTGTTGATTATCGGGTTGTAGGTGTGAGGTTCTTGTGATTGAGAATGTGGTGGGGATGTGTTATGAGAGTTTTGGGTGACGCTTTTGGATTGTTTTTGGAAGTTTGAAATATGATTGAAGTTCGGAATTTTGTTGGTTTGAGTCCATGATGGGAGTTGGTGTCTTGGGTTGGTTTGCGAGGATTGATTTGAGGTGGTTTATATTTCTATTGACATTGACTGAGGTTTTGATTTTTCTTTCAGTTAACTGTTTAAAGCAAATATAATGTCCGCTTTGTGGTTACCTGTACAGTTGAAACACGTTGGAGTTTCATTGTTCTTGGAACACTAAATAATGATTCGCAGAACGTGCAGTTGATGAGGTTGCGGTTATTTTTGGTGTGTCTGAAATCCAAACATCTTTGGCATTGCTAGGGCCCTTTTGGTTTTTTTGGCGTCTCTCTACATTCACTCGATATGTTGGTTCGGTTCCGTTAAATTCGGCGGCCACAGGTGGCTGTGCTTTTGGAGTCTAGTTACTTTCAGAATTGAAGGATACTGCTGTTTAAAGTCTAGTGCCATATCAGATTCTGTTATTTATTGATGAAGATTCTTAAAAATCACTGAGAATTTCTTTTTTGATGGGTCTTTGAAAGCTCATATGAGTTTGTTTTAGATATTTAGCAATATTACGGAAGTCTGTTGGTGTTTTGGCATTGATCGTGACTTTGTAATATTTAACGTCTGATTAACTTTGTTTTTAAGTTTCTTAGTACTACAGTATTAAAGGTTCTTAGTAAGTTCCTTAAGGTACTTAAGTAAGTTCCTTAGCAAGTAGAGAGCTTAAGTTCCTTAGTAAGTTCCTTAAGCTGCTAGAGCTCGCGGGCACAATATTTTTAAATGGAGTAAATAACTGAATGATCAATAACACAAGACAATACAAAAGAAAAGTATTCGCCAAATTATTTCTGCCCCTTGGCAACAATGTTTATACAAGGCAGAATTTAAAATGAAAGTAAACATGAAATAGCAATACTAAATAGTAAAGAATATACACATAATTCAAGTCTCCATTGTTTGGTAGAACAAATCTGGCGAACATATTTTTATATGAAGCTTCCATTCCCCGCTCGCGCCGCTTCAATTTACGCGTGAACACCCCTTTCTGGATCTGAAGGAGAAATGAGGGCTGAGTCAGGGGAAGTTGCCGTGCTCGTAGGAGCGTCGGGCTTCCCAATCGCGCAAGTAGCTCGGGCGGGTAATTTTTGACGTGCCTGAAATAGAACATCACACATGTTAGGGACCCAAATGTTAGGGACCCAAAAAAGGATTCAAAAAAACGTTTTCCGTTGTTATGAAAACTTCCAATTATTTATTGACAATCAGTATTGTGCAGATCCCTTACCATGATGTCCAACTCTTAGCCCCCGAGAGGCGGACCCGATAGGCATTTTACAGGGGAGGAAGGCAATTCAAGTCATAAGTATCAACCGCCTCACAAATATTTTGAAGCAAAACAATGTTAACTTGAAATTTTAAAAAAATGTTTATTCGTAATGGTAGAACTTCTTTGGGTGTGATCCCATCAATAGGTAGTAATGATCAATAAGCAGGGTCCAATCAATAGGTAAGATAAATTGAGTATAATAATTATAATCAATTTATTAATATTGAATTATTATAAATAAATGTTGGCTTTGGGGACGGAACATGTCTCTCTTAGATTTTCCCCTGCCCCACAAAAAAATAGGATACCATGTCTACATAGGTGACCTTTGTCTACGCGTTGTTTACGTGTAGATGTAGGCTATGGAACTTAATGCGTAGACGCATATCACTGGATAAACCTGATCATAACATGTACCAAAGTGTGTAAATTGTAATGGTGAACACACGGCTACTATAAAGGCAGCATAGCTTACAAATAAGCAGTTAAAAAATGTAACTGGAATCAGGCGAATCAAAAATTTTCAATACACGAACCGCTAAATAGGCAATACTCCGGTCACCAACCGAACCAGAATGTTCAACTTAGCCATCATACACCTCAAAAGTTGCCTCTTCTACTGCTTAGCCCAACGACCTTGCATTCATTCGCTTATCGCACTAGTCAACCGCGGAGGCCAGATAACACGAATGCTCCTCCAGTTCTCCAAAATATGAAAGTATTGAATCAAAACCTAATTCAAACTATAATAAACAATATTATTTCTGCCATTAATCCACAGTTAGAACAAATGGCTGAAAGACATATCTATGCATATGAATGACTCAAAATAAAAAGAAAACTCTAAACTTGTAAACTGGAATGCAAATGGTCTAACGTGTCAAGAGAACGAATTAAGGTACTTTCTGCAAAACAATGGCATAGATGTTGCATGTATTTAAAAAAATCTAAAACCGGGAGAAAGATTTTTGACCCCAAATATTTATCCCACCGCAATGATAAAATTTCTCTAACGGCATCAATTCTCATCAAAAGGTTAATTAAACATTCAGTGATATAAACCCCGCACTCAAACGAAAGAGAAACAATTATACTCAGAATCGAATTGGTCTCATCTTATATATTTGTAGTTGCAGCATATGAAACCATCTACAAAAAGTTTCCGTTAAGCTTCATGAAAACATAAGTTTGTTGGTAGAAAACAAATAATACTTGCCTTTATACCAACGAAGCCACCAAAAGCAGTAATTCAAAATCATTTCTTGATTTATCAATTTTTATTTATTGTTTATTTATTGTTTTGCAATTATAATTGCTCTGCAGCCTTTTCACTTTATAACCGTGCGACCTTCCTGAAACACTGTTAGCTTAAAGGACTGGAATATGTTTATATATAAATGTATATTACTACCCCCGAAAGCCATATTATGCCGAAAATCACTGATTTGTTTCACCACATTAACCCCATTAACAAGAGAGGGAGATCAGATGTCCTTTAACGACTGATTGTTTTTAAAGGATTCAATTTTTACGAAGCTGAAAATCATTGATATTGCTTATTCATTTTGCAGTAAATACGATATCACTTTAACAAATATGATCTAGAATTTAAGTTATTACAGCGTCTTTGGCTGCGAGAAAAAACAAATTCGAGAATATTCACTCGAAAACTGAAAATTCAAAAAACAATATAGTTAAGCACCTTATGTTATGAGAATACATCGGCGTTTCTTTGGTCCAAAAATGTGATAGGTTTTGACAATAATGTTAAATATAAATACTTTTACGAAAAGTTTTGATATTCAATTTATTTGTAAAAATTGAAAATGAAATATTTTTCGTTTAAATGAGTGTATTAATAAATATGTGTATTAATAAATGTTTCAATTTATTAATTTCGCATTGTTTAATATGCAAGGGAAACGAAATTTAAGCTGCGTGATCCAGAAACCTTACTTTGTAATATACTGGACCATTTTATACCTTGGCGTTGCCAAAGTTTAGATTGATTAATTGATTGTTAGTGATTCTGGGCGCGTCATCTTCTGTCATTGTGAGTGCCCCACAAGGGTAGAACATGTTTCTCCTCGGCAAATGAAAGTGATCTTCCCCACTGGTGTTGATCGGACAAATTACAGATCCACGGAAAACCGACAGATCAGAGCAGGCGGCCGCTAGAATTCTCCTCCAGAAAGCAACTAAATTTGACCTAGCAGACAAGCTAACGTCGAAAATCCTGCCATCGTCGAGAATCGAACCTAGGACCTCCCGGTGAGATGCATTGCAATGACATCAGCTAATGCCCTGAGCCGCTAACCTACGCGGTTTAAGTTTTAGATGTCACAGCAACCGACGTGACGCGGTGCGGTGAAGCAATCGATGAAGAAGCCGTGGAGGCTGCGAGGGAGGCTGTTGTACCCGTCGAGTCGGCAGAAGGCGAAGTGGGGGCCGAGCGGGGACGGAGCGGGAGTTTTGATTGATTGATTTTTTCGTGTTTCCGGGCGCGTCAATTGATTTGGTCATTAGTCCCGTTAGTGTACGGCTTGTTTTTCTTTTCTCGGGAGACGATGGTGATCTTCCCCCGCTGGATGGCGAGATCCGGCGCCGACCTACCGTCGGCTAGTGGGGTTTCCCTCTAACCAGGACTCTCCTACCAGCGGGGCACCGCCCCAGCCGGGACAAGCTCTAAGCTTCCGACCGGTCTCCCGGAAAATGTGGTACTGTAGTGCATGTTAGTGAAAGTGTGTGTTTAAGGGGAGAAAGGGCGCGGTCCGTGGCCCGTTTGCTAGGGTACTGCTCCGGCATTCGCCTGGTGTTGATCGGAGAAACCACGGAAAACTACCGATCAGAGCAGCCGGCCGCTAGAATTCTCCTCCAGACAGCGACTAAATTCGACCTAGCTGAAAAGCTAGTGTCGAAAATCTTGCCGCCGTCAGGACTCGAACCCAGGACCTCCCGGTCAGAGGCGCTGCAATGACATCAGTTGATGCACTGAGCTACCGCTCCCGGTGCGGAGTGGGAGTGCGGAGCGGGGGCGGAGCGGGGGCGGAGCGGGGGCGGAGCGGGGGCGGAGCGGGGGCGGAGCGGGGGCGGAGCGGGGGCGGAGCGGGGGCGGAGCGGGGGCGGAGGCGGTGGCGGAGCGGGGGCGGAGCGGGGGCGGAGCGGGGGCGGAGCGGGGGCGGAGCGGGGGCGGGGCCGCCGGCTGCTGGACCGGGAACCGCCGCGCCGCGTCGCGCCCCGTCAACGATTTACGGGGAGCGTGCAGGGCGCGCGCGGGGCGTTCTCGAGGGCGTTCGAGGGCGTGGCAGGGTGGGGCGGGGCGGGGCGAGGCAGCAGCGGGCGTGCCGCGCGAGGGAGCTGGCTTGTTAGCTGCGCCCTGCGTAATTAAGTGGGGTCGCCTGGTGCGTCGCCGGGGCAACGGGCCGCCGTCGTCGCCGCCTTGACTTCCTCGCGGCCACGGCTTCCCCCTGCCTTTCAGATCTGAGGTCCTAACAGCAATACTTGCCCAATACATGCCCTCAAATATATCTAATGTTTCTAAATATATCTATTAATAAATAATAATAATAATATATTAATTGTGATTTGATTGAATATTAACTAATCTCTATTATTAATATTATTATTATTATTATTATTATTATTATTATTATTATTATTATTATAGTTATTTATACAAAAAGGGGTTTAAGTAGAGCTTTATTCACGAGTGAGAACGCTTGGGTCCCCAGCGCGGCAGCGCCAAGGGAGACGGTTGTTCCGAGTGAATAAATCTCAGGTAAACTCCGTGTCATATACAAAAAGTTATATTTAAACTATATTTCTTCGTGGCACTTTGCCACGAAGGACGAAGCAGTATAGTAGATGGCGGGCATTTTTTGTAGGTCACTTCCAGGTGGCTGTGATTTCAGATGATTTGCATTCTGCATGGACGAATGGAGGAATTTTTGAATCAGACCAACGATACATATTGGTGATAGGAAAGGTGAACATATATGAATTTCTAATGATATGACAGAAGCAGAATGTATTGTTTCAAAATTCTTCTCTGAAAAACCGATGGATATCTATGAAAAAGAGTATGAATGTTTATGCATATGACGAAATGACAGGAAAGTAAGAAAAGTTTCAGAAGAAATTGTACTTGCGTATTTTAAAAATAAATATAAAACAAACAAGCCTTCATCGTTTTAGAGGTATTTTTCAATAGTGATGGCAACGTTACGAGCCAAGGAAAATGTTGATATTTTAAGTAAGTACGTACGTATTTCTTCTGGACGGACGGACGTACGTTCTCTAGGAAAAATTGTTGACGATACGTGTTTATCGCTTCACATAATATTAATATTTTATATTGTAAATTGACTCGAATTTTGAAGAGACGCGAAAGAGGTTACTAGCCAAAAAACTAAGACTTTTACAAAGCTTGAATTTTATAAATTTGTTAAAGAAGCTTTTTTTTGGTTTATTTAAGGTCGCATCAACATCTAAGGTCATTAGCGACCACTATTGCTGTTAACGGTATGGTAACTATGTGGATGAAACGATATGGTGATTGATGATAAGGGGTGAAAGGACGAACACAAATACAACCATGCCCGAGGCGGGACTCGAACCCGCGACCCTTCGGTCGGGAAGATCACTACGACACTACTGCCTTAGCGATCACGGCCACCGGGCCGGCAAAGAAGCTTTGTTTGAAGCTTTAACAAATTTGTTAAAGAATCAGTATTTATTATAGAAGGTTAGATTTTAATATATGTTTTATATGTATTATCTTATGTTTAATGTATGTTTTATATGTATTCTCTTATATTTACGGTATACCCAAACTCTCTTTCTTTCTCAGATTGTAATGATAATGGGAGTCACTGATGGGTGTCCCACTCACCGAATTTTAATCTCGGAGGAATTAAAATGTCACTTTAATCCGCGCTGTCACACTGTAAGTCACGCTGCATGTGCAATCCTTATATCCAAAACTGTCTTCGTGACAACGCATTCGAGCTTTTTAGGTTTGGAGAACTGGATTGAACTTTTTAAACCTTCTTAAACGACACGCATTCAGAAAAAATGTTTTCTGCTATTGAATGAAGATTCATATTCCTTGACCAAGTATGGTCAATAAGTTTTGAAGTGGCTTGCAAATTTTTCGAGTGTCAATGTAGTTATCTTTAAACCACAGATAGGGACAATCTTCAAAATTTTAAGTGTTCGACTTTCTTGTCAAGTGTACTTTTAAAAATAAGACCTGCATTTAACGAGGGAACCAAACGTATAATAGAATTTGGGTTAAGCTTAACCTATTCATTTACTTGTCTGATAAATGTTCTTTGTTACATATGTATGTTAGTAATTGGCTTACAACTGCTCACAACTCCACCAATTATGATAGAAATAATGTCTAAAGTATGCAATAATAATATTTATACATAGAAAAGCTTAATTTATGGCTTACCCTTTGAATAACTTTGAAAATGTCAACTTTCGAAACAAATTTCTTTTTTTTTTGTAGTTAAAATTAGAGGAATTTCTGATAAGAATAAGAAAACGTAATTAATTAACGTTAATTATGGAGCAAGTTGCGATGAACCTCCACAATATGTTAAACACATACATTAATTCATCAGTGCAACCCGTTGCTTGAAAACCTCGCATAGAGAAAAAGATGCCCTTAACCGAATAAACCTTGCTTTCTAATGTTTTGGAACATCACTCATCAGTTGCAACAGGAAGTGGAATCTAGGTCACCCAACTATAGGGTACAACATCAGTCTCATTTTCGACTATTACCAGGTAGAAACACAGATGTGGGACCTCTATCAAAATGTCATTTTGTGACCAAGAGGACTTTCCGAGCGACCGAATAACCCTGATGAATTGAAATTCTTCGTTGTCTTGTTCTCGTCGTGTCTCGTCCGCGCGGAAGGATCCGAGATAGCCGCGACGACACGAGAAAATGGCAGGTGTCTGTCGGGCGCTGGCGGTTAAAAAGACGAAAGTCGCTCAGCGGAGACACAGGGTGGCCAACACGGACGTCCGGAGATTACATCAGGGGCGATGTGGAGCCTCGCGATCCGAGAGGGTCGCAATCAACACACAAGAAGAAACAATCTAGAACTGACATTTCATTTGGCATTTGGGAAATATTGGAGATAATTCCTGACTCTTACAAAATACAGTACTGATGTGCCGTCTCTCTGTATTCTAAATAAATGGATCTCATGTTATTCATTCATTAATTTCAACGAGCGTGCAATGCACAAATTGAACGTGTCATAGAGAACAAAATAATTTCGATTGTTCTTCTGATTGCGAAATAAAATAAATAACAGTGAATCGAGAAATGAAATCAAAATCAATAAATAAAAATGAAACATCTAAGACGGGTGATCTGACTAGTGGAAATCCTAGAATATACCTAATAATCGATCAGGTTTAGCAAGTGCTTTTGTTCATCGACGGTTTACTTTGAATGAATTAAACTTTCCGAACAAGTTACTTCCGATTTTCTCATTTCAATACCGTCGTCAACTGTTAAAAGTCCATTCATTTAACACTGGGTGACCCATTAATATTTTCAATTGTACTTATCTCGGTCTCAATATTCAAATCGTACTAAACTCACTTAGATAAACAACAATCCAAGACTCCCGGATGCGCATTGGAGGAGCTTCTTAATTATTTAAATGTTGATATTTACATTAATAATAATAATAATAATAATAATAATAATAATAATAATAATAATAAGGTTATGTTTATTATACAGCAATTATACAATACACAGCAACACAAAATAATAAAAGTTGTCAGAGAAAAGCACTTGACATATATTTCTCTATTCATGTCGATGCGCTGAATCCGAATCTGAAGCCAGAATTGCACTATCATCTTTCAGTTTTCTTTTAATCACGAAAATCCACCGTGAAATTTACAATTTGCAACTTCACGGTGGTTTTTCACGATTAAAAAGGAACTGGAGAGTGGTGGCGCAGTTCTAGCTTCGGGATCAGCTGCAGCGCATCAATATGCAGAGTGTGTTAAGTCTTTGGGTCTGACAACAACCTCCGAAAAACAAAAAATATAATTTCACGATGGGTTTTCGCAATTAAAAAAAAACTGGAGGGTGGTGGTGCAATTCTGACTTCATGTTCGGATTCAGCGAATCGACATACATAGTGAAACATGTATCAATTGTGTATGGGTCTGACAATTTTTTTAAATTAGTGTGCTTGTGTAATTGTATAATGAAAGGGAAAACTGAATTAAATGATTTATTTTGAATATTTCAAATATTTTTCTAAGATTTATCGAATTCATAACTGGACAAATATTCTTATAAGAATCTTGTCGACTGTTTCAGCGAATCATCCCCAGCAATCATTTTCAGCAAACATCCTCATTACGATCCGTCAAGGCCCAATAATTGCATTGCTACGTGTGAAGGTGTGCAATAATTTCAACTACGCCAATGAACTTCCTTTCACGCTTTCATCGATGATTATAGATAAAAACCTTGTTTATAAAATGCCATAATTTTATATTTGTATTAATTTCTTAACAAAATTATAATTTATAAGCTTAGTATCCCGACAAATATTTCAATCTGGCTGCGTTGGCGACAAAATATATCTGAAATTATTGTCGACAGGAAAGTTACTAAATTATTTTGAATGCCGTAAATATGTAACTGAGATGGTGAGTTGTAGACCAACAATCAACCAAATAATTATAGAAAGAAGACTGAGAATAAGAGAATTAGAAAAAGAGTATTACGAGACAGCTGAAATATGTTGAAAAATGCTTGAAAATGCATGTTATAAAAAAGGAATCGTTCTTGGGAAATATGAACGAATATATAATATTTTGCACGAAAATTGTTTTGAACTGGCATGAAAATTTTATAAATTTGACCTCTAATGGGTTTGTGAAATGAATTTGAAATGAATTTCGTTAATTTTCAATGAGATTCCCTTGAAATATCGAAATAGAATTCTTAAACCGGTCACTTGAACCATCACTCGAACTTCATACCATCATTAACACATCATCTTTCGATTGGTATCTCAGATACTGTGCATATAAGAAAGAAATATATTTGAAAATTGGCCCGTTTCTCCACTCTTAAATTTAAACATCTTCGTCTTCTGAAATGTGGATGGGCAGTGTTTTTTCAAAGGCAAAGAACGTTTTAATATTTATGTTTGTATTGCTTTCTTTAGCAGTGGTGTGCTCAGTCAGGTCAAGTCGAGCTTGCCGATTGAAGGACTGCAGTTTTCTAACTCCAGAAGTAGGATAGATTCGTTATTGTCTCTTGAAAATCATTCTCCCATTGTGATTGCAACTATTATACTTTAAAAATATGTTTATTCGTAAGTCAAAAAAGGAAAATGTCATGTGCATTCAAATTTGGGGAAATCACACGTTGACCAACATAGTAGACTTGCTATTTACGCCGCTTCCCCCCTCCCGAGCGGCTCCTGACAAGGACAGCTTAGGATCCTTCCTAAAATGAAGTAATGTGATCAAAATGCGGTGTTCTTCTTTTCTCGAGGGACTATACGTATTTATTGGAAGGAAGAAATCACGGCTTTTCCTTTTCAGTTGGAAGCAAGAAACAGGTTGAATGAAAGAGGGTATCAAAATAGGGGGGGGGGGGGAAATAGCTATTTACCAAACAAAAATGAAACGAAACACGTTTCTATTAGTTCTGAAGTTATGTACTACATGTTTGAAATTGTATTTTTAAACACATTCTAACATGTCAATATTTAGTATAGGATTTTATTTAAAAAATCAAAGTTGACATTATCTTCTAATAAAAATTATAAAAATTAGGCAGTGAAATATGATGTACACACGTAGCCTCCGTCTTTGCCATTGATTTTGCAAATTACAACTTTCTCGGTCAGGATAAAATGGGTGATATGACTTAGTTGGCTCATCCTGTAGAGTGAATGCAATAATTTACTGAATTCAGAATGTTTTGCGAAATCAATAGTGCCTTGGACAGATAAAGAACAAGAATACATGGCAATTTAGATGAACTGCATGTACTAACGGCAACCACTCCACTCCGTTTCCGTTTTAATAAAAACTAGAAATCGTTGAACGTCTTGAATCGTCTTGAACAGAAGACATTCAGCCTTCGCCTACAGATTGCAAAACGTGTTACAATTAGGAAAATCGCATGTACACTCATGCAACCTTGATAGCGTCGTCAGGTAAGTTCGCATAGACATGACGGTGAGAGTAATATGATATCGGCGTCAACACTACGGCGCGATAATACGCCCCTGTTGCGCGCATTGAAGACCGCACACGCAGAAATACGTGGCGTGTGCGGTGCCGCCAATTCGGACATCTCTTGGCGAACTCTGCAGCATTGGCGTTGCCCCACAGTTCTCCAAATAAGTCGCACGTGTCGCATTCGTCAGATACGCCATACGTGCTTAATTTCGTTATGTTAATAACACGCTGCAAAGTAGCCTAAATGCTCGATATTTGTTGACAGTCTGGGTTCAGCTCAGAGCCAGCGTAGCGACAGTCTCCGCAGCGGCTCTAACCGGGAAGTTGTAGGGTTCCCCATATTGGCGGATTTTCGCCTCTGTAGTTAGTGGTGAAAATCGGCTACATCGAATTCAGTGAGGAAAAAAATTCTAGCGGTCGGCTGCTCTGATCGATATTTTCCGTGATTTATCCGATCAATACCAGACAAATGCCGGAGCAGTAACCTAACAAATGTGCCAAGGACTATACGAGATCTTTTCTTACTCTTCCTTCTCCAGTTGGGAGCTTCCTTCCCGCTGCTGGGGAGGGAAATCTCAAGAGGTACTTCCTTGCAGGCCAACGTGCAGGTCGGCGCGGAATCTTACCAACCAGTGGGCGAGGAAGGCCTCCACCAACAGACGTCTCTAACGGGAAGAATGACCATAGCAGTTGACATGCCCGAAATGAACGAAGGAATCAACAAATCGGTAAATGTCCAATGTTTACGGGGCCACTGAGTGACCTTAACAACAAGAGGGCATTGCGGAAGCCGCGTACGTTGACGACTTTGTGAATTTTGCTTGAATCACAGAGCCTACTACAGTAATTCCTAGTTGCTCTGGAGCATGAAAAAGATAGTGTTCTCTCCTTCTTGGAATAAAGCAGTGTTTTCTGAGTTTTGACTATGCTTTTGCGCACACATATACATTCTTGTTCGTAATGAGATGGTCCAAACGATGCTTCACTCTTGATGTAGGTAAAACTGGACATCCTTTATTGAACCAGCACAAACTATCTTGACGAAATAGATAAAATCATAATAATGTTTACAAACCTTATGCGTTTCATTAAAAGCCTAGTGAGAACGTAAAAAAGAACATTGTCTACAATGCGATGGACTGGTTTCGAAACACAAATCCAAATATGCAGTTCACCTAAGAGCAGACGCCACGAAAACCGAGAAACATGAAATGCTGAGTTCTCCGAGAGCAACAGTAATAAAGTACAGCTGTCTTTTTCACGAAAACTGAACGCGGTCGTAATTACTGTGCTTCGTTTTCGCAGCGCACTACTTTTCTTAATTGCCAGCCCCACGGACTCGTAAAAGGTGAAACGGCGAACAGAGAAAAGGCTTCTCGGAAGTGCGTGTCCTTCCCTCACGATCGCCGCGCCGCGCAGGCACCCACGTCACCAACTGCCCGCCTCTTGCGCCAGGGATGCTGCCAAGGGATTCGAAAGGGTTCACGACCCCCGTAAAAACTGCTTCGCCCGCTTCATATTCCAGTCGGTTTGCTATGAACAAGAAAACATGCAAACCGAAGCGATGATTGTTAATTGTTTTTGAGCGAACATCTAGAGTTACGTCACCGCCTAGTTTGACGTCGTCTAGTTTGACGTCACCGTCGCGCCGCCGCCTGTGGGTGCAACCAATAGCGCGCGCATTCTACAGGGTCCATGATACACGAAACAGCTACCTGCTTCACATTGTATTGGGTTAGCTATTAATAGGAAAATATGCAAACCGAATTGATGCTTGTTAATTGTTTCCGAGCGAACGTCGTCTATTGTTACGTCAGCGCCTAGTTTGGTGTCCTTTAGTTTGACGTCACCGCCGCGCTGTCGCCTGCCCGTGGGGCTGCAGCCAAGGGTTGGTAAATTCGAAAGGGTTCATATCTCCCTAAAAACGTCTTTAATCGCTTCATATTTCAGTCGGTTTAAGGACAAAATACGTGTAAGTCGAACTGTTTCTTCTCTATTGCTTATATGCCAACGTCTTTATTTGAACTAATGGCGTTTGTTGGCAACCTGTCAACACAGTAAGATTTTGTAATTAATGTTTATAAAATTTTGGAATTTGATTTTTTTATTTTGTGAATATTTTTAAAAATTTGTAATTTAAAATTATTTTAATTGAAAATACATGTAAAGAAAATTGTTTGTTTACTGAAATTGAATAAGTTTTGAAAGTGTATGGACTTTTTCATTTTTTTAGAGGTTATTCCAACCGAAGCCAGTTCCTAAAGCCCAATCCTATCTCGGACCACAACTAAACTCTAATGCACTTATAGGCTTCTCAGATTTGTGATCAGGAAAATGAGAAGACCTCATACAATCAATCAATCAATCAAATAAATAAATAAATAAATAAATAAATAAATAAATAAATAAATAAATAAATAAATAAATAAATAAATAAATAAATAAATAAATAAATAAATAAATAAATAAATAAATAAATAAATAAATAAATAAATAAATAAATAAATAAAGAAATAAATAAATAAATAAATAAATAAATAAATAAATAAATAAATAAATAACTAAATAAATAAATAAATAAATAAATAAATAAATAAATAAATAAATAAATAAATAAATAAATAAATAAATAAATAAATAAATAAATAAATAAATAAATAAATAAATAGAAACCTTTTTATTGGTAGTGAGCGTCAGATCATTCGGCCAGCTCTTCTTCCTGACCACTTTCACAAGTTTAATTCACCTTCTAACTATGAAAGTAAAATTGGAGAGTCGGTCTGTGATTTCAAAATAATGGTCTTTTTATTACCTAACATGCTTATTTAGATGATATAAAAATCAACTCATTTGTTTTTACCATTTTTGTCTGTTTGTTTGCCCACGGTAATCTTGAGTGAAAATATGTTTTGATGAAGTTATCACTAAAATGAGGAGTACTTTTGTGGATATATTTTAGACAATTTTCTTAAATTATTATTTTCCACTATACAAAGAATAATGTTTGTTTTTTAAATGGAAACATGTCAAATTTAATGGCATGTTCCTAAAAGCTGACAAAATTGTTGAAACCCTTCATGAACCCAAGCACATCAGTCGGGGTCGAATCTGCGCTCTAGGGTTTCAGAGGTTAGTCATGTAGCTACTTAACAAACAACGCGCGCTTCTTGCGTTTGCATTTGCTATTTTTACAACCAGTTTACGTTGACAACCACCCGTATTTTTCCCTTGCAAGTGAACTCCAACATTTCGACAGTTTTTTGTTATTTCCCCATGACTCATCCCTCACCAGGACATCTACTTAGTAACATCGTTCCAATAATGTATCATTTTAGTCAACAAACACCCAAGAACATTATACGATGATAGTATGAACATTATACGATGATCCGTATAACTACACACACTAAGGCTATCATACAAATGTAATCCATCAATAACAATAAACAAAAGAAACTTCATTTTTTGTGTGTAAAATACAGGCGCGCAAAATTTTGTTTCAAAAATGCAAATTCAGTTTTTAGACGGGAAATGAAAGAAAACAAATTCGAATAAAGATATCTTTTAACATATGGTTGTTGTTCACGTAATGACGTTCACATCTGCACTCAAAATTGGAGATTTGGAATAGAATATCTCGTAATTGTGGATGTTGAAACTGGGTGATTGTTTTATTGCCGGTACAAATTAGTTTTTATCGTGGAGGTTTGAAACTGTGTAGCTGGGAATATTAAATGGGAAATGCGTCATTAATTCAATAGAATAAATAGATTTCGAAATCTTAGGAAAAATTATTTACGATTTTGCTTATAATTAATCAGTTTTGTAACATTGTTCTCCAACTAGAGGAAGCAATACTTCTCAATCTTATCAATCAAAACGAATAGACATTTGATAGAAGTAGTTTACAAGAGAATGAAAAGTGCAGGAAGAAATTAAGTAGAAACAATTTCAATTAGCATACAGAAAAATATGTCACATTTATGTTGTATAACATTTATATTACTTATTAAATCAAATATCTTGGTGAAGTAATATATGAATTGTGATCTATTTCTCGCCAGAGAATATATCTCCCATTTAGTACATAGTTTGCAGGAATTCTCTTAAAAAGTCGAGGCATCATCACACTTTTACCAAAACATCCTTCGGTTTTATTTCATCAAACAATTTTAAATCTTCAAATTCAAACATTAAAGTTCATAATTTTGTACCTTTCAGTGTTCATTTAACTAACTCGAATCTGTGAAACCGCAATCACAAAAGGGAAAAATCACACTGCCTAACTTGTGGCATCAGCTCCAGAGCCATTAATTCCTCTTTTGTGACTCCAAATAGCGTGACTAGGAGGGGTGCACTTTTCTGGACAGACACGGCCCTTTTGTTCGGCAGTTTGCCTCTAATACGAGTCGTACCTTCCTTTTTTTGTGGAAACCACCGATTCAGCGTATACGCTCGCATGTTCTGTGGTTAATGGGGCTCCCCAAATTCACACACAAACACACACAACCCGCCGACTCAAGAAAGCCAGAGACGAAAAAAATGTCCGCGCGGGAAAATAAGACAAAGGTCGAGACAACAAAGGCATTAAGAGACAGCACATCTCGACGGTCGTAAAGTTTTTAGAAAACGACTCGACTCAGGGACGAGGTGGCCGGCGCGGCGCGGCGCGGCAGAAAAAAGCGACGAGCGGCGCCGCGCGCCTCCGTCTAGACGCCGCCTTTGTGCGGCCCCGAGTTCGATGCAGCGATATGTCTCCGCGGGGTAATATGGGAGCGTTGAGGCCGTGGAAAGCAGCTACTATTGTTGCTTTTACCGCAGTCGCTCCCGCAACCGCCACCGATTCTGCCCACCCACTCCGCTCGAACCGCCTCGTAATTTACTCCCGCGAAGCTCATTAACGTTCGGCGGCGTGTTAATTTATGCAGTTTTTACCTCGGACGCGACGGCCGAAAAAGCAAAATTCAATGTCTGCCTTGAGTTAACCGCCTCTTAAATATTAGTAAGTCGTAACAGACCTTGACAGCTGAACGTCGGTATCACTGCGCGCAATGACTTGCCCTGTTAAATCGAGTTTTGGCGCAGTAATTACAGCTTTAGGGATGTATTAATTTGAAGAGAAGGCCGAATGGCGTTATTAGGCTTAATTTCGAAGGCGCGGGGCGAACTCCTTTATGAGGCGGACGCGAACGGAGCGGCAGGCGGAGCTTCTCACGGCCTGTCGATGGGCGAGCCTGGCAGCGGCCACTGCAACCGCCTTCCGCGCCATTGAACGCTGGCGGTCCAAGTCAAGGGGAGGCCCCACCTGCTACAAATTTTGGGGCCGTCAAACTCAAGTTAGAAATAGAACTTGCAAGAAAACTGTCATAAACGTATTGACAAGCAAGAAAAGTAATGAAAAATTTCGTACTGTTACATGTTAAATTTATTTAATACATATTTATACGTAAATTTCCGTCTTGCTTTATTTCTTGCAAAGTCATCAGCTATTTTGGCAGTATCAACAAGATTTAAAATTTCCTGTTCTATATACAAAATGGCCGTGTCATTTAGCCTTATTCTCCATTTGCATTCCTTAAATGACGTTTACTCTCTTATGAACTGAAAATAAAAGATTTTCCCAGCGCATTAGATAAGGGAATTGTCAGAAAAATATTTAATAATAATAATAATAATAATAATAATAATAATAATAAAAATAGATCCAAGATCACAAGGAGGGTGTGGTGTTGTAGATCTCATAAATCTACACAGCTCTTAAATTGCATCAATCAGAAGATACTTCCTTGAACATTGCGGGAGACTTCAGAAAGCAATAAGCGCAGTTGATAATAACTATAGTCCTCTGAACTGGAAAAGGGCTGATCCACCTGTTAAGCCAGTCATTGAAACCGAAGAGAAGATAACCTCATAGAAAGGGAAAGCACGGAAGGTACCCCCCAGGAGCTGAGCAAACCAAAAGTCTACATTTCTGCGTCGTACGCATGGCTCCAGAACGGGGATCTGTTTCTGGAGTCAGAAGCCTTGATGATAGCTATCCAGGACCAAGTGGTACCAATTTTGAACTACAGAAAACACATTCTGAGAGATTCGACCATCCACTCCGACACATGTAGATGTGAGCAAGCAAGCGAAACTATCCAACACGTGGCAAGTGGATGTAGCGGCCACGCACAGTTGGAATATAAAAAGAGGTATGATGAAGTGGCGAAGCAGATCCACCAATTATTGGCAAAAATAACGGGCTTATTCGCCACTTCCTCCCCTTTTTATAAATATATTCCTCAGAACGTGCTTGAAAGTAGTGAGCACACTCTCTACTGGATCGCTCCATTATCACTGACAGCCAAGTCGGCGGCAATAGACCCGATATAACATATATCGGTAGAAACCATCAACAGGCTTACCTTATTGATGTATCAATACCCAATACCCACATACATACTGTATTGTTGGAAGCCACCTGAATCTTGAATAAAGCAACCGCACACCTGGTCATCATCATACATGTGAGTGGTTGACATACCCGTCAGTAAAAACAGTGAAGAATTAATGTAAATATAATAATAATAATAATAATAATAATAATAATAATAATAATAATAATAATAATAATAATAATAATAATAATAATTGAATTCATAATGTCTTTGCTACATGAGATTTCACTAGTTTTCAACTTGCTGCCCACGTTCATAAAGTTTTCAGGCTGAACCCAAATGTAACTGAATCAATTTCCTTCGGGAAAATATTTCCCTCAATCCATTTCATTTATCTCACAGTAACAAAAATAATATATACGAGTATGAGTATTTTTGTGTAATTTGACGTCATACATAGTCACCCGCTTCAAGTTCCTGCGCTTCGTGAACGTAATAAGAGAAATGATTTGATGCAGTTGGATGGTACGAAAGTTAGAATTTGTACATTATTTTATATTTCTTTGTTTGTTTCTTACATTCAAGCTTTTCTTATGCGTTTACAAATTAATCTTTCAGAAATTATTTAAAACCTATTTGTATCGTTGAAAGAAATAACGGGCCAAGTGCCAAAGTAAAAATTGGCCGAAGGCCGAAAAATTGTTTTATCATATTGTGAATACTTGGACAAGAGAGATGTCATTTCATTAACAAACTATATTTATATAAACTAAAATTTTAAGATAGTGATTCTTCCTTAATGAAATTTGTTCCTTGAAGATAGATTTTGAAATAATGTTATGTACAATTGTTCGAAATCTTGAGTACTTTTCGTGTAATTTTGCGTGAAAATATGGGCGAGAAAGTACAAGCTGTTTTAGCAGCACTAGTTTATGCATCAAAAAGAGAAAAATAACCACAGGCATAGAGAAAAGAAAAACATGAGATAGACGATAGTAGCGATAGTTCGAGCATCTCAAAGAACGATGATCGGTTTATTTTAATTATTTGAATTTGAGAGGACAGCCAATGTAATCGTCAGACACAGCTCATGTCGTAGGTCCGTACTTGGAGAATATTTTTCGTTTCAAAGTTGGGGAATTTTGTTTTCACAGGAGACGTTATTTGGGGAAAATCCGAAGCAGTGGTGGGGAAAGTACTCGTAACACATCTGATAACCCTGGAAAGGAATTGAAGGAAGTTAATAAATTTAACATAGAACTAACAAACACACTGCTTTACCGTAAGAAGTTTTGATCGCTGATTATGGTACTCAAAAATTGAAAGCTCACTTCAATATAATCAAAGCAGACTTGTGCGAAATTAGTCTTGCTTTTATCTATTATATTTGCTAATACTACAACTATTAAACTTATTCATGTTTTTTCATTTGTTTAAATTAGAAATGCCTACTGTCCCTGGCTATCGAAATATTTGCAGATATGCACCTCAGGCGCTTCATATGAATTGGTTGAATTTGACTGAGGTTTTAGTATGTCAGAAATTACAGTAATTCAATACTACATTACTATAGTCAATAATGCGAGTAAGAGTGCGCTGTTGTACCACTAGTTTTCAATAATAATGAAATCTCGGGGCTTTAAATCATTCGTTGTAAACTTTCAATATGTCAGAGATTTTATTAGTTAATGAAATGGGTCTGAAAATTCACCGCTTGTACGACGTCATGGCTGATAATTTTTGTTTTACTCGCGATTGATGAATTCACACGCAAACGCTATTATACTATTCAACAACAATAACAAATTTTCGTATGAAAATCATGAAGCACAACGGTGAGTCTATTTCGCTTTCCTCCCTTCTCATTCCTCTGGCAAATAAACATGCAATGCAAATTGACGACAATTCCTAGAAACATATACAACGACCCTTCTTGTAATTATGATTTGACAATAAAAACTTATTCACACTAAAATAACATTGTAATTATTCATTTCATTATACGCAGATCTGTGTAATATTGAAACTGATTTTGCAAAATTAAGAAATGGCCATTATTGGCATTGAGAATTTACTTTTTCAAAGTAAAAATCTTCAGACTTACACATTTCTAAACTGTCTCTTTTAAAATGTTTGCTTTCCTTTTAGATGATTACCAGTACACTTGGACGAGGAATTACGATGTTTCTCTCCAGCGACCATTTTCTCCTTTCCAGTGCCGAAGTCCAGGTTCTATTCGTTTCACGTACGAAAGTTCCGAAATATTATTTTAAAATTCCGTTTTTGACATAAAGAATCCCGCAAAGCAAATTGTTCTCATAATTATGTATCTGTTAACTATTATTCAATTTGTGAATTTACATTGTTATCAAAATTAGCACCGATCGCGAAATAGTTCAACAGAACAATCCATATCTCCGCAACTACAAGCGAACTCTCTCTGCTCTAAAAAAACTATTGCAATAATACCCAGCACTTGTCACTTTTTTTTTGTTCTTCTCGGTGCAAAAAAAAAACTTTAACTTGCTCCTCCATCGTAATTTGTGCGCACCTGCTTATTTTATCTTATCTTTCCTTGCATTCTAATGTATTATTGCATATCGCACTTCATTTCTTACATTCTTTATATTAAAAAAACACGTTTAATTAATATTTCTATTATAAATAACACTATAATTCTTCTTAATTAGTTCCAAGCCCTTTCTATTGTTTTTCTAATATTTTTTTTCGTGGTACCGCCTTTTAGATTTGCTTGCATTTCTCTCGTTTTTAATTAGCTTCCTTTTGCCGATTTTGTCATGTTTTATTTTTGAGATGGCATAGTTCATCTCAATATAAACTTGCAAAATTGAAAACGATGTTAAAAGATACAAATTAAGTGAATGAAAATAAAATAAAATATAAATAAAATATGATAAAATTAAATGAATTAAATAAATGTTCAATTTATAATAGACATTATGGGCTGCGGAGCGGGCAACCGGCTGCAGGCCTTCCCTAAGGCCTGCTCTCAGCCGTCGCCGTAAGGGCTCCGGCCGTTGCCTCTAGGATGCGCGCTGCAATTTCTTGTGGCGGACTAAGTGCGCAGCTCTGTTTTGTTCATGTTGTGTCTTGCACGTTGCTCTTTTTCTGCAGTTGTAAATGCTCTCTGAACTTTTTCGGACATCGAGAAAACAATGGGCAGCTCTTGTAAGAGTAGATTTACTGATACACAAATGCTGCAGGATATTGATGGAATTGTTGGCACTATTTCATTAGTACGTTTGTCACTAATTAGAGAACTGTACATGAGACGCTTAATAATTTCGGAGTTGAACTCTATAGCAAAGTTCTGAAAGGGCTAACCATAGCATTTTGATAGGGATAGGAGAGGGTACAGAGAGAGAGAGGGGGGGGAAGCGCGAAAGAGAGAGAGAGAAGAGTCGAACGATAAACAAAAAGAGAGAAGAGAGATAACGGGGGAGAAAAGAGAATTATATACGGAGATTCGCGAGTTAAAGGGAATATAATAGAAAAAAATGAAAATAAAATAAAATGACATCTCGTGAAATGAAGGTATACATTCTACTGTACACCGCTTTTGTAGCGTAAAATGCTCGGAGACAAACGTAATTTATTTTATTCAGTATTAGTACACCAAATTGGCCAATTTCCCCATAGCCAATTCACGGGATAAATCTAATCATATTCTTGGGAACTGAATGGTTTATTATTTCCTTTGTGGAGTAGCACCCGTAATTGCAAACGTGAGATATCACCTACTTCTGATGTGAACTGTCTTTATTCTAGTACTAACCTGTCATTGACTACTGCTGAATAGTGAATGTCAATATTAATATTTCAAAAATGCATATTTCAGTAAAGTAGATTTGGGGTAATATTTGGGGTCATTTAGGTAAATGAGAAAAACAGTTCACTTGGACTACAAAGTAGTCAAATTCTTCATAACAAAGTCATGAAGTTAATCTTTGTAAGTACAGGGAAAAATTTATGGGTATATTTGGAACGAATAGGTCACGAATACCTCAAAGAAATTAGTTTTTGAATTAGTATGAACAGATCAGAAAGATAATTTAGAAAACACGTCACTGAATTCACAATATATTCATTAATGGAACGAAAAGGTCTTGTAGTTACAAAACGGTTTTAAGACGTCGTACGTTTTCAGAGTAAATCTTCGGTTATTAAGCAAATTATTGCAAATATAGAAATTGTATAATGAAATATTTAAAACTATAATCTCGTATCTCGACAAGTATCTCGACATTTATAGTAGAATATTCTCCCAATAACTAGTTCATCTATGAACATTCTTCGTAAATTCAAAAATGATCTCAGATCGCAAAGTAGATTAGTAAGTAAATGTTATTAAATATTCGGAGAAATAAATATTGGCACGATGTTTTTCTCAAAGCTCTAATTAAGACAATGCTTTTCTTGAAAATTCGAGTTATGGAAATGAGACAATACTCATTAAATAGTTTCTTTCGCAAAGCCGTAAGTATTTTGTCTCATACAAAAATTCATTTATCACAACCGATACAAAGATATGAAGAATTTGAAGATATAAAAATTTAATATTAGTTTTCGTCGTAGAAACATCTGTGTATTCCATCTCGAGACTCAAACACTTCTCTCAGAAGACGCCAACCCCTAACCCAGCATCCCGAGGAAAAAGAGGGGGAGGGGAAATAGAGCCCCGAACAGGTACTCGCGAAGAAGACGAAACCCGGCCCCTTCCGGCCCCGAACCCAAAAGCGTCGAGCGGCGTCCAGGCGTCCGAAAAGAAATAAAATCCGCGCGGGAAGTTCCAGCCCCACCCCCTTCGCCGTAAACGTCGCCCGCAGCGGGCGCCCGCCTGGCGCAGCCGGCGCGGCCCCCCGGGGGCGGCCGCATCCGGGGGCGGCGCCGCCCCCGACCGCCCCCGGCCCGCCCCCGGAGGCTGCGCGGCGGACCACGTGCCCCTCGTGCCCCTTTCACGTCGAGGCGCGCGCCGCTGATTATAGTGGTTAGGCCGCGTGCTTCCGGCTGGCTGCCGCCCCGCCAACTGCCCCTCGCCGCGCGCCGGGCGCTGCGCCCTTTGAAAGCGCGGCGCGCAGATCGCGGATAAGCGCGCGGCGACGACGTCGCGTCGCTTGCGGGCGATGGGCGATGGGCGGCGGCGGCCCAGCGGGGCGCTCCCGCTCCGCCAACGACGCGCGGCTCGAGGAGCTTGCCAACGCTTTTTTATTTTCCTACCCCTCTGGAGGCGGGGATTTTTTTTAGCTTCAATGTACAGCATTAACGTACACTGTCAGAAATTTCTGCATTACTTTTGATGTAAAGTACATGAAAGTATTTTTCATGTACATAAATTAAATTTAATGTACACGTACAGTAACTTTAATGTAGATATACAATTAAATTTAATGTAGACACGTAAGTTAAGTTAACAGTCGTACATTAAATCTACATTGATTTTAATTTAAGCATTAAATTGAATGTAAGGTACGTTAATCTCCCTTCAATGTACAAGGTACATTAAATTCATGTACAGTCGTACATTAAATATACATTACTTTAATGTTGTTTCTGACAGTGTGCTGCCTTGCGGTTTAAGATGCTTGAGGGAAACGGGTCTCTCTATCCAACTAAAAATAACCTAATTTTACCTTAATGTAATTGAACCAATAAATTATGTGCTCTTTGGCATACTTAATTTAAATTAAATTTTCTTAATACTGTCAAAAGTTCTGTATTTTTCTTAATGGCTTTTGGTGAATTGTATTTACTTCTTTATTAATACAACATTCACGCTTTATTTGCATTCTTTTTCTACACAAACATTCTCTCAACTTGTCAATGTATCTTCCGCGTACGGAATCGGCATAATCACTACTTCTGGCCAGCATATTATTACGGAAGTCTGCCTCCCACGGCGAGAAGTTTCGGAGACAGCCTAACCTATAATTTTATTCGTATTTATTCTTTCCACAAACGGCTACAGGAAGCGCATTCTCTGCGATATTGCACTATTAGAAATGCTTTCTGGGAGACGATTTATCTTATTTTCTTGTATCTTGTGCATCTTCTGTTTTCAAAATATATTCTTGCACCACTAGCAGGTTTTAATCTGGGGGATTAATTGAAGCTTCCGATTCTGTAGCCAACTCAGCTTATTCATTAATATATTTTTTCAATGCCTCAGAAGGTTTCCCTTTTACAGCAACGAGAACGATGGAGGTGGTAGTACCGCCATTTTTTCAAACACCTCACGTAGATCGAGGATAGGTTTGAGGGTGATATCGCCCGCGGGCATTGCTCGAAAGAACACAGGTCACAGATGGCGAGCTACGGACTCCAGGCGATGGGCCACAGGCGACAAGTATTTTTTTCCGCTCCTATGCACTGTAATAATAAAGGTCACATTCTTTCTCGAATAGGAAGATTCTCGAATAAGTTAGTCGAATCAGATATTGCTGTAACCGTACTAAATTACATTTTCGAATACAAATCTCGGCACTAGCTAGACAGCTCGGTGGAGTTCAGCCGCTGTCTGAAGGAAGAGACTGGCTGCTTTGATCGATAGCTTTCCTTCCTCTTTCTTGTCTTATCCTCATCCTTCACTAACTCATACTTACACTCACATGCACTTTACTACCACACTTCGTAGGGAGCCAGTCGGGAGCTTAGAGCTTGTTCCGCCTGGGGCGGTGCCACGCTGTAGGGAGATACCAGGTTACGATAGATCCCTGCAAGCCGACGTAGGTTGACGCCGCATCTCACCATCCAGCGGGGAAGATCTCCAACTCCTCTCTCGACGAAAAATACTCTTCACTTACGGGACTAATGAACTTAGCAGTTGACACGCCCGGAATCACTTATCAATCAAGTACAAATCTAGTTAGAATCCTCGTTTTGGGGGCTTCTTGATTCATAAAAAGTTGTTTTTCTTGATCTGACCGTTCATCCGTCTACAAAACAACACTAAAACTGCCTAAACTGTGCACAGAATTTTCACCAAAAATAACGATCCGCGATTGGCTGAGTCGCGGTTAAACGAACTTGAAACTGATATTTTAATTTTTATGTGCTATTTTTATGGATCCTCCAGGGCATTTTCAAAACGTTCTCAAAACTGGATCCAAAGTTAATCTTTAATTTTTCCTCGAATAATGCAATGTATACTTATAAAAATTGCGCAAGTACTAAATCGCAGACGGAAGTTCAGAAATAACAAAAGTTAAAAAAGTACTTGACGTTCTACTATTGCTACAGTTCTGAGATAGATTTTTCTGAATGAAATTGGATCTTCAATAATGGTCCCTTAATTAATGTCATTTATTTTTTGAAATTATGAGTAACTTTTTAATAACTTTGAGTGGAATTGTGACTGTAAAAAATACATAATCAATGTTCTCACAAAAAAGGCTCCAAATATTTGCCTTCAACTTTTTGTAAGGATACGTCACATTACTTTGAATTCTATGGTTCACGTGTAACTTTCACTCGAATTTTTGAGCTTTTAAAATGGAAAAGTAAGTATGTTTTTCAAATTTGCCACGATGTGTTTACTAAAGTGATTATTAAGTTAAGTTTTCGTAGGATTCATGTTGCAGTATTATAATATTGTATAATACGGGAAAGAATGTGTTGTTGCACGACTGCTATTTTCACGTCGAGCGGCTAAATTAGTTCATAGTCATTGTCGTTGCCTCTTCCGAGACTGACTGCTAGGATCTATGGTTCAGGACCCGACGGGCCACGGATCGCATGCAATCTTTCCTTTTTTTTCTTTTCTTCCTTGACTACTCTCTTTCTCTCTCTCTCTCTCTCTCTCTCTCTCTCTCTCTCTCTCTCTCTCTCTCTCACACACACACACACACACACACACACATACACACACACATACACCACACACACATGAACACTTACGTGCCCTACTCTACTTTACATGCAGGAAGGCCATTCGAGAGCTTTTCCCGACTGTAGCGATGTCTCGCTGAGAGAGATACCAGGAGGGAAATCCCATGCACGCCGACGAGTAGGTCAGCGCCGTACCTCACCATCCAGTGGGTGAGAAGCACCGACTCCTCCCGGGATGAAACATTCACTACACTAATAGAGCTAGTGACCATAGCAGTTGACGTGCTCGGAATTATCAATCAATTTTCACAACGAATCTGGGCCGGGTAGATCGAGGCCAAGTCTTCGAAACGCGTTAGTTGTCAGCTCGAGCATCGGACGCAGGGCCTCCGGCGACGTTGCGGATTGTTCCGCTCCGACGAACGGAAGCGATTGCCGCCCACGCCTTCGCTATTGCATCTATAGCCCAAATCTCTCTGGCCGTAGAATAATTTCATGCACTACTTCTGGGCGGCACGTTTAATTTTTCATGAGATGCCATCTCTGTCATCTTTCCAGGACGAACCTCCTTTAAGAAATTTCGGTCCTAGGGTACACCCAATTTGGCCACGTGTTGTTCTCTTTCAGGTGGTCGAAGAAATCTCGGCAAGAGGCTCACGAAGATGACACACTCCCACCTGCTAATGTAGCTCAGGGCCAGCCACACCGTTGCCTTTGGGTCGAAATTAAGCGCAAGACCTCGACGGTTGCGGATTCTCACCGTAATTATATCAAATTCGGCCACTGTCTTGAGTATATTTGTTTCTCTGATCAGCTGTAGGTGAATGCCGGTGCAGTACCTTAACAAACGGGCCTCGGACAAATCTATCCTTCTCATCCTTTCCCCTTACTCACACACTAAAAATTAACACGCACCGCACTACCATACAGTTGCGAGACCAGTCGAGAGCTTAGAGCTTTTCTCGGCTGGGGAATATCCGATGAGAGAGATACCTGGAAAGGAAAATCGCCCGTAAGCCGTTTAGGTCGGTATCGGATGTCGCCATTCAGCGGAGGAATACCACTACCTCCCGGAAAGGAATATACACCTACAACCAGCTCTACTTTGTGGTGCTAGCGCTGAACCACATAGGCTCATTCAGTGTTTTGCCTGACTGTTTTACGGGATGGATGTTGATTAAAATGTTCATGGTTCATTTCAGAATTGCTTGGGAAGAGACAATATTAAGTCGTTTACAAGCAAATTTGAGATATTTAGCTTTTTCGTTTCGATATTGGCAAACCACTGGGGAAGTAGCGTCATACAGTAACGTATGCTCTATCCTGAAATACAATAAAAATGGCTTTTATGTTTTTCACATGATTTACAAGATTCTTTCAATGTGAGAAAACTACATTAAAATAAGGTGACGCAGCTTCCAATACTTAATTGGATAAAGACAATTCTGCAAAGATAAACGGCGGGTAATCTCGATATCATTGTGTAACTTAAGGAATATATATAATATTTATTATATATATATATTATATATAAATATATATATATATATATATATATATATATATATATATAAAATTAGAAAGAGCTGTTTTATCACACTTGTGTGCTGAATGCTACGAAGAAACAAATAACAAACGTATAATATTATAACAAATGTTTGACTATCTAAAAATATTGTAATAATACTAATCACGGTTATGCATTTTTAGTTATTATTATTCAGGATTGAAAAACATCGCCTTAACTTTTAAATGCATTAATTGTTCTATATAATATTTAAGTGCCAAAATAGTTCACCGTTCTCTTGTAAAAATATACTTCAATTCCGAGCGGTTTAATCCAACACCTTGAGCCACACAAAATCATCTCGAGCAAAATTAGTTGAATGAAAGGCGCGAGAAGAGCAAGTTTAAATATTAAATCAAGTGGAGTTGAAACATTGAGACATCGAAGGTTCTCTTTGAAATGTGCACTTAATGATAAATATTAAATTGTTGATTTATAGAAAAGTATCAATAATAAACATGAAATATTTCATGACCCTCCATACGTCTCCAACTTAGGAAATAATATAAATCAGTGGTCTGTAGCAGCAAAAATGCTGCTGAACAAAACCATAGAAAATGTTGTTTTTTTTTAAACGTAGCATGCAGAGTATTCAAAAAATAAAAGATAAAATACCTTCGCTTAACACCCCAATAAATTAAATATTTTTAACAAAAACATTCTTTAGGGATACTGCATAGCAAAGCACAGTGTATACAGATAAACAGTTTATCATTTCTTTACCAACCGAGAAGATAAAAAAGTCACTGTACCGTCTCGCAACAAGAGATTAACAAATAAAAGACGGGCAGTACAGCCCTGAAGAGGACCGCGATATGTCGGTCGAAACGTCGGCACCCCAGCCTTCGACGCGGCGTCACCCGGACAGCCCAGATCACAGATTAACAAATATTTAATGGCGGGCGACCTTTTCCTTGGAGCCTTACTGTCCCATGAGGGCAGCTGTGTCGAATTGACTATCAGAATTCAGTCGGTATGTGCAGTGTGAAAATAAGCAGAATAACACAATGAAACATTTGCATTTTTTTTAGTAAAATTTGAAACTCATTGTGTTTGTATTTTTCCCAAGTTCGTAGGTATCTATCAAAACCAAAGACTCCTCTCGCATGGTCTTGGGTTGCATAGTTTATTTAAATTCAGCGCGCATTGTAAATTAATCTAAAGGGTTATCCCTTTGTGAACTCTAGGTTTTAATTTTATTTGATAAATCGCGTAATAATATTAATGCGTTATTACTTTTATTTAATCTATTACAGAATACCCCATACGTTCGTACGGGATATCCACTGCAGAGAAATTTGTCTGTGGGCCGACAGAGCCTTCCGTACGAAATCGCAGTGAGGAACTTTACGTAAGGAAGTCTCCTTTAATCACTGCTTGGATTATTGTAATTTTATCTACCGTTATGAAATTAAACAAATTCATCCTTTAAACACAAAGCGTTCACAATTTGCCTTCTTTCTGCCTTTAAAAATAAAAATAACACTTACAAAGTGTTTTACAACAATAACATGAACAACACGAAAATCTTTATCAGTCAGGTACTCTCATTTATGCCATATTTACATACACACACACTCTCCGTAAATTCCTCATACACACATGGCCATATTACCTCAATATGCTCGCATGAATAAATTATCTCTGAGGACAATATCCTACAAGTCGGAAATATTATTACCGTCTATTTATCACTTCCCTTTTCGTCCCTCTGCGCTCTTGTTCGACGGTATTCGGTCGTCGTCTCCGATCCTCAGCGGCATCCTCCACCACATGTCGGTCCCGTTCCACGCTAGGTTGTCTCTTCTCTTCATCACTTCGCCAAACTCCCTTCCACGATTCACTTTTACGTTCGTTCTCAATTATATTACATATTTACACCCGATTTCTGCATTTTTACGTCCCCTCGCGGACAGTTCGAGCAATTTTCCTTAGCCTTGCAGATGATGACCCATCCTATGGCCATAGGGGGTCCAGATCTGCTGCAGCAGTTCGCAAACGCGCCGCTCACTTATTTCTTACGATGCGCGGTATTAGTCCGAAAATCGTTTCTTCTTGGTACTCTTTGTGTCGCTCTCCTCTTTGTTCACTATCTACCTCATTCCTGATTGGATAATCGTCCATCAGCGTCTGACACAGTTTACTTCGTGACATTCGGTTTCCCTGAAAATTTCTGATTTTAATTTTTTTCACGGAGATTCCTCACGTATCGATTGTCAATGTATTACTAAGAAATTCACACTTTCTTGTCTATTATTCGCAACTCACTTTAAATACCCGTTATTTATATATTTACTATTCGCATTCTGCTGATCCCCATTCTTGTCATTCAACAAATTTTAATAACACTTATTTTTAATTATTTAAGTTAGGCCGTCTAATGACCCATCGCATTAGTAACATAGATAATATAATAGATTATAATAATACAATTAGTTTTATCTTCAGAGAATAAGAAACGACTTATTATTTCACATAAGAACAGAATTTCAATGAAACCTGAATCCCTGACCACATGGATCCCTTAGTCAATAACCCATCTTAGGATCTGTTTGCGATCTGGTTCCCAAAGTCGCGACCAGAGGACGGGGCACCCGGGTGCCCCATACGTCGGGGGGCGTCAGTGGGCGGTTTCCATTGGCCATTCACCTTCCGGCGCGCAACGCGCAAGAAGCGGCGACGGCGCACAAAAACGCCTCGTCGTTAGGCGTCCGTCGCGACGGTACCAGTAAACAAAGTTACGCACGCCTACATTAAGCCCCCCGCCTGGCGGGCGGCAGGAAATTCGAGCGTGTGTTTTGAAACGGAGCCTGGCATTACGTGGAGTTTATTCATTTCCTCGAGATCCCGCGCGCCGCTTTTTTCTTTGTTTCTTCTAACGGGACGACGCTGGGCGCACATGGCGCTCGGCGGGGACATGTGGCCCGCACCCCCTCGCCCCGGCCGCCAACGCACAGGTGCCCGAAGCCCCGCACGGAAAAACAGGCGGTGCGTATGCTATTCTTATGCAGTAATATTTGTTGTGAGTAGTTCTTGACCCCTGAAATAAGCAGTTCCTAATCAAACGTCTTGTGTTTACTGCCGATCTACTGCTAAGTAAATGCCTCGTGTCAAACCCTACCACATTGTGATGCCGTTGTCATCAAATGAAGAACGTACTCCGTTGCAATAAGAAGAGTTGACCTTTTTAATTTATCTTTCAGTAGTCCACTACGACTTTTAGAAGCTCTGTCTTTGTGTAACATAATCTGAAATCATCTTTTACAGTAGCCCCTAAATGATGGTGCTGTCATTTTACAGAGGGCAATGTGTACGTCACGCGGCAATAGAGCCCAATGCAATATTGAATTGAGCCAGTCCTAAGAGGGATAAGAAACAACAAAGGTACGCCAGTCAAATGAAGCAAGCGATGAAAACTGTGCGGCAGCGACCGCGCCGGCGCCGCGCCCATCGGCCGGACGGCAGCTGCGCGTGAAAGAGGGGCGGAGACGCACATCGGTCGCGCCTTACGGGCGCTCGCAGCAGCCCCTCCCACTTCAACGCCTACGCTGCCTCGCCTCCACCTCCGCCCCCGCCGCCGCCTCCATACCCGTACTAGGAGGTGGTTCAGAACATCAACTTCAGTGCCTCTGACCGGGGGATCCTGGGTTCGAGTCCCGACGGTCGCAGGATTTTCGACGCTGGACATATAGCTAGGACGAGTTCTGTCGCTGTCTGGAGCAGAATCCTAGCGACTGGCTGCTCTGATCGGTAGTTTTCCATGCTTTCACCGATCAACACCAGGCGAATTCCGGAGCAGTTCTCTACAAAACGGGCCATGGATCGCGCGTGATCTTTCCTTCCTCTTCCTTGTCCTTACCCTAACCCCTTACACACATTTACACTTACATGCACTACACTACCACACATGCCGAGAGACCGGTCGGGATCTTAGAGCTTGTCTCCGTTGTAGGGACTGAGGTGGAGGCGGGGCGGAGGTCGAGGTACGGAGTGAGGCGGAGGCGGGGAAGGAGGTGGAGGCGAGGGCGGAGATTGAGGCTGGGACGAAGGCGGAGGTAGGGATTGAGGCGGTGGCAGGATCTGGATGGCGAGATTCGGCGCTGACCTGTTGTCGGCTAACGGGGTTTTCTCCACCCAAGTATCTCCTATCAGTGGTGCACCGCCTCAGCCAAGTCTCCGTCCCCGCCTCCACCTCCGTCCCAACCTCCACCACAGTCCCCGCCTCCATCTCCATCCAAAAACTTCGGCGTTTTAAATTATTAATTTGTTTAATAAATAAATATATTTATTATATAAAATTATTTATTAATTTTTTATTAAATAAATATATTTATTATATCAAATTATTGACATAATAAATAAAGAATTAAATTTCCAATAATAATGTTTAACTCTGCAGTAGCACATTTTGAAACATCAGTAGTCGTGGTGGATTGTGAGTCCGCACGTAGCCAAAAAAGGTTAAAGACAATGATAAGACAAATAAGCGTAGATATGAAAATAATATTTTTCTTTGGAGGGATGAACGTATTTTATTGAGAAATTAATAACAATGGAACATCAATTTTGTGATTAATATGCCTGGGGAAGTGTTTCAAATTTTCATCGTGAATTGTGAACGTGAATTTTTAAACATTTTTTTAACGAATCGAACGAGATTCAAAAATTTAAAAAAAATCACATTCATCACACTGAGTGGTTTACACAGTTCATTCATATACTTGCACATACATTGTTTTTCTTATGTGAACATTCTGAGCAAAAGTTGGGTCGCCAATAATTGCGCCTGACTAAAAGTCCGCAATCGTCGATAACCTCGATATCACTGCTCTGATCAAACCGAAACGAAACAGTTGAAAACTACGTTTGTAGCAAGGTATCAAAATTACGTGATTACTTAGGTCAAAGACATTAAAAAAAATTATTAGTTTGTTGCTGGCTCTCGCGCGACAACTGCGGGCTAAAACTTTCTTGAAAAGGTTCTTTTTCATCTATACAGAGGTATGACACCACTTTCTTAAACAATTACGTCAATTTGAAGAGATTAGAGAAAATATGTCCTAGGCCAGGGAATCCAGGACTGTCATTGAAGGGGAACATTAGGATGATCAAGGCACAACGGCACAAGGCACAACGATGCAGATTGCACTCGCAACTGGGCAG
This sequence comes from Teleogryllus occipitalis, assembly GCA_011170035.1. NCBI lineage: Eukaryota > Metazoa > Arthropoda > Insecta > Orthoptera > Gryllidae > Teleogryllus > Teleogryllus occipitalis. The sequence goes on along the minus strand of BLKR01000249.1, from coordinate 491,433 downwards.
GAATTGCAGCAGACCAGATTCCTCTACGAGCTTCCGCCATCTTCTCCTGCTCATCTGCATACGAAACGATGTATGATGTGCATGCACAGGTAGTAAAGCGAGCAACGACCCAAAATGGTGGTCGATCGACTCACAATATCAGTTCGCAACGCTGAAGAGCTCGGATGAATATATAACTCACCTATTTGCTGAAAGTTATGTTTGCTGCATTGTATTTATACTGCCATCCAGAAGCGATCTACCCACCTGGCTTGTGTAACTGTTCCAGGTGACGCGAAATTGAGCAAGGAAGTTGACTCTAGTATTCACTCTTTACGAGGGTGCTAAAAATGACTGTTACCATACCGAGGACGAGAGCAGTGGTTTCAATAGATCGCTGATTAAAATATTCGACAGCATTAAATGTGACTAAATTTGCGTAAATTTTACGGAAATACGCCATTTCCATGAATTCAGAAAAAAACAAACAAAGAATTTATTCGCTTCTCGAATTGGATATTATATTATTTTTTTAAAAACAATTTTCTTTACTAATTACTAGCCTTCAATGCTATTTATGGATATAAAATCTCAATACGTGCTTTAACATCTGTTTTATTTATTTATAAAATGCATGAAATGTGGTGTCATCAATTTCTAGTGTTAAGATGTGTAAAGGAATGAAATCAACGATTTCCATATTAGGTGAAAATTGGGGTTAAAAGACTAGAATGAAACGGTATTTTCTCTATTTTTCAGATCAAGGTTGCTAAAACACTCATAAAAGACACTACGAAGACAAGTCCACACACTAATCTTGAAACTTTAATGTTCAAAATTTTCTTTATTTTCGTTAATGTTTCCAAATGAAAAACGGAAGGGATTATGATATATTTGAATTTTGTAATGGGACGTTTAATTAATTTTTTTTGAAAATGAAATCTTTATCCATTATTCGAGTAATCTGCATCTGTCCGTGTGTCCGTCCGCCACTCACGGCTAGGCCCCTTCCCGACCACGAATCGAGATCGATGTATCATTCATCGCGCCTCGGTCTCCTGTTGGGGAAACGATGATTTGTTTCCGAATCCATCCACAAGATTCTGAGAAATTCCTCAAAAGAACGTGTTTTTAGGGTTGTGATTTAGCGGGAGCCGCGCGCAAAGCACGTAACCCAAACAAACGCCACCGCACCCAAGTGATGAATGCGATAGATCGCTAAAATTGTATCGCCCGGACGCCGCTGTTTACAGCATTTGCTTGGGGCCTGGATTACACGGAAAGAAAAGGTTCATCGTCAACGCTGCCACCTCGTAGGATAAATATAGTTTCATAGAATGATTTTGTTATGTGTAGCGCATACGATAGTCCTAATGAAGTAAACCTCTTTTGTTGGGGAATTTCAACTACACAATTATATTATAATATAAATCTCTAAGTATAATACTCTTCAGACCAACTCTTCTGAGAACGTTCTCCAATACCGTTTTCTGGGGTGCTCAGTGGACATAACCCGAAAGAACATCCGACAAGAAGAGTTGCGACCACCCCATTTTCTGTATTTTGATTTAATTACAATAATCTTTTTTATGTACTACACCCAAGGATGAACGAACCTGACAACTGTATGTTTAATGGCACTTTTTATTAGGAACTTGCGTAGTATAAATTTTTCAACGCATTTTGAAATGTAGTATAAATTTTTCAACAATTTTGAAATGTCAGCGACGACACACTCAGCTAGTTATTATTTTCCATCACTGTCTGGTTATATCTGGGACGTACCATTAACCAGTGTGTGTATATATATATATATATATATATATATATATATATATATATATATATATATATATATACATACACATTATTCAGTATTCAGTCTATTTAACAACTATTGTTGCTGATTCCAAGAGCTGAAAGCGTGAAGTACGTGTCGTAAGAGCACAGGCTTCATTCATGAGCACCAAGTGCTGCCGCACGCCGCCGCCGAGGGCCCGCAGGGAGCCGGATGCCCCTGCAGTGCTCCACAAAGGCTGCGAATCGCATGCGTCTGCTCCCGCGCGCACGCGGGCAAGACCGTTGCGTCGCCCCGAGCGCGCCCGCCCTCGCCCGCCCTCGCGCGCCCGGCACCGCCCAGATCCGCCCCGCCGGCACGCCCGCGCCGCGCCGCGCCGCCGCCGCCGCCGCCGGAAGAGCAGGCCCCGTGGCGCGCGCACGTGGGCGCAAGGGCTGATTGAGGCCCCGGAGAGCCCTTCGGCGCTGGCGCGGGGTGAACGCCCCACCAGGCGCGGGGTAACGCTCTTTCAAGTATCCGGCATTTGGCCATTCGGGCACGGTGGCCCGTGAAAGGGAAGACGCCCAAGGGGAGCGATGGGAGGTCCAAGGAAAAGTTTAGAGGGGAAGAAAAGGGGCAAAATTGTGGCTACACAAAAGAACTCAAGGAGGAATGAGAAAAACAATAGAAGTACGAAAACAAAATGAACATAGACAACAGAAACGGGTGATATTATAAGATCATCTGCATCACAAATGAGATAATGGACAGACAGGAGGACATCGAAGAATTAAGAACGAACGAAATAAAAGATATATTGAAACTTTTAATTTACCTCCTAAAAGAGGGTCTAGTAACAATATACATCTAGCCCAATTCTCGGCTTCATCTGACAATTTGAAATATTCACAAAACGAGTAAGTATTTCAGATAATTTAAATAATTCAAGATTTTCTTTCATTTGCGCCTTCTTCTGTCAATAACACACTAAAAACCATTACTGACATGCATAGCACGATGAAGTCTAGTTAGGCAATTTACAACGCAAATTAAATATTTGAAAAGTATATTTTTTGTAATATTTATTATATATTCTCCTGTGTGTAAGCGAAAAAAAACTGAAATCATAACTAATGAACTGACAGAAACTAAATCAAACTGATATTAGCTTTTTGAGGAATTATTCGAGCATTAAAAAGAAACACCACATATCTCTGTAATTTTATTGTTAAGTGATGATGAGACAAGCTGTTTTTAAAAGAACAGTTGACGAACAGAAGCTCATTTTCTCTCTTGTAAAAACTAGATCTGAAAGGGCCAAATTAACACTTCTGTGTATCCTCAACTACTTCAATAGATCTGGAGTAACAACAAAAAGTGAAGAAGTCGCTTCCAAATGTTCACTGTGTTCAAGATCTTTTCCTTTAAAACAATTAATCGGCATAAGAATAACTATGATTTTTCCTCTCTTCTCAAGTCACCTTGCTGTTTCAATCACTATCCTTTGTCCTCCTAAAGCTAATGACAATTTGGAATCTGATATTCCCGATACTAAACGAGATTATAAAAAAGTTCAGTTCCACAAAATTCGGAAAGAAGTTTTGACTGTTTATGGATGTAGATTCTGCTCGAACAATGATTCGTATCTCAGCTGAAGCTCCCTCTTCTTTCAGTGATATCCGGGAAAATTGTTCCCGACCGTTCCCTGGCAGGTTGCTAGTGAATATACATTCAAGGCAATGAAAAAAAAAATCATAAATTCATTAAATCCATGCTTTGGTATGAAAAAAATAGCATTTTTTGAAGACAGGATTAATTTTAAGGGGTTCTACGCACGACCAAAGAATTGGCTCCTCCAATATTTTACAATTCGTTATAACCCGGATAACTTCACACATCCCCAAAACAAAGAAACTTCGATTGAGTGTGAGCCAAGGAACTCGTTCCTCGTCTGAAGATTCTTGCAACATCATCGTCCAGCACAGGAGTTCTTAGAAAATAATCGCGGAGCTAGCGCGTGCGAGGAGGCTTAAGGAAAAAAACAAAAACAAAAAACAAAAAAAACGACAGTTTAAAGAAATAAATAAAACTACACCATCCACGGTGGTAATGTATACCTTAGTAAGACATTTACGTCTTGTTACATTGAAATTAGCTCTCCGGCAGGCAGTAAAAGGTTTCTCTGGAAGTATGGACTCAATGTAAAAGTGGAGTAGAAAAGTGGGAAAGTAAAGCATGGGGAAGGTAAAGGTAAATATGAAGGAAAACTCTAAGAAAAGAAAAGAATCCGAAAAAGATAACAACGGGGCAGAAATCAGCGGGTGGAATAAGCGGCGAGACTGCACACTACGGGAAGGCCAAAACGAATACGAACTACGATGGACTGAACAAAAGCAGACGAGAAGAGATAATTGGAAGTCAAAAAATTTTGTTAGGAGGTGATCAAACAGGTATCGAAAGAGAAAAGACGACACAAAGCTACCCAGGAAAGGGGTAAGTGATTACTCAAGTTGTAGCCGGATGGACAGATGCATGGTTTCTGTAAATTCACCAATTTCTTTTCATTACTTTGAATGTGTATTCACAAACAAGTTGCCACCTAGAAGCAAAGAACTTCATACAGGAAGAAAAGTAACGAGGCTTCTCTCCAACCCCGTACTAATTCACATGGACTCGTCGCTGTCAGGATCCAACGTTGTAACTCGCGGTCGGTGTTGTCCGCTGGGCGATGTAATCGACGGCGGCGGCGGCGGCGGCGGCAACGCGGCGACGGCGCCCCCACCCGCGCGCGGCGGTGGCGGCGGCGGCGGCGACGGGGGCGGCGGCGGGGCGGCGGCGGCGGCGGCGGTGGCGTCGCTAGCACGCGAGCGCCCGCCGAGACGATTCGTGCCACGGGTCATAGCAGCGATAAGCGTGCGGCCGGGCCCCGCCCGCCGCCGCCGCGCCATTGGCGGATCCCGCTGGGCCCGCCCCCCGCCGCCGCCGCCGCCGCCCCCGCCCCCCGCCTGCCAGGTGGCGCCGCCGCTCCCGCCCCCGCCCCCGCCGCCGCCTCCCTCCAACCTCCCTCCCTCCCTCGCCGCGGCCGAGCTGCCGGCTTTACCCGACGCGGCAACTACTCTTGCATAGGCCATTCCGAGCGAGTTTCCAGGCACCTTGGCGTTTAACACAACGTGGATCTCAGACCCCATCTTCTTTGACCTTTGTACTCCGATTCTACAATCCTGGTCTTCTGCCGTACAGACGTCTTCAGACGGCAATGTATCGAGTGTTTGAATTCTGTAAACGAGGGATTCGATAAATCTTATATCATTTTATTAGTTCGGTACGTATTGAGAGCCGCTACTGCACCTGGTGCCTGCGACTCAAAAGAAAATCAGAACTTGATTTAAAGTTTTCAAGTAACATGCATTTCTATAAAACTTGACCCAGGACACTAAATAGCTGTTTGTCCAATAAATTCAGCCTTATATTATTAGGCCGTAGTAGAAAACAAATGCCTCCCTCGGTGGCTTGTTGGTTAGCGTGCTCGCTTTCCACGGCGCAATCCCGGGTTGGATTCCCGGCCGAGGCAAATTATACCTGTACGCTTTCCTTACAAATGCCTCAGTATCAATTTCTGTGTGACGATGGGAAAGCCCATCCTAAGTTTAGAAAGACCAGTATATACGGTGAAGGGATGTCTTTGAGCTAATCACACGAACCACTTATCCTGTGGCCGAGAGGCTGGGTCACCGCTGGTCGGTCGACGCCCTTAGCAGGCTGTCGGGCCTTAGAACGGAAACAGTTGAAAACAAATACAGCATTATGTGGGTGAAGGGCACGTTTGAAATAATATATCTTCTTAAGTGATAGAAAATTAACTCATTCATGTTTCGCAAGGTTTATTTTCAAGTTACTGATTTCCTTTTATTAAGCGTGTGAAATAATATTTTGCCTTCCTGAATCTCATCCCGCTTGAATAAGTTAATATTAAATTGACCCGTACGTAGAGGGATGGGACAAGTATTCCACCAAAGTCCAATGAATTAGGAATAGACATTGTAGATTTCTTAGGCCCACAATGAAACAGGTGAAATGACTCTCTCCCGGAAATAAAGACAACAGTAATCTATTTCTGAATAATTTGCATATTAATTATAATATAAATATTATATTGAAGCATATTGCTGCCCGATACATTGATGCTGCTCTGAACGCAACCTAAGTTACTTCGTTAATTGTAAACGATACACTTGAAGAGTCATCAGGTAATCTATCTACTTCACGAAATGACACATAGTCAACTGTGAACTCTTGAAGATAAAGTATTTGATAAAAATAATATTGGAAGCAGATACACCGATTTCCGGGGTTGGTTGCTGGGAAGTTTAGGCGTTTACGAATATACCTGTGAACGGAGTCATACAACCAAAAATATTTATGAAAGATATTTTGCAAACGAGCTGGAATAGTCACAAAATGTCATTCGCTTTTACGTCAAATACTTATTGATTTCACTATTAAGATAAAAAGAAAGCGATGTTCACCGGCTTGCTGATTCTAAAAAGTAGCAAACTGTATTTAGTAGGCATTGAGAAGTCAATTATGTTTTTACCAACGACCTAAAGAAGACGGGTCGTATCGATGGATGTTTTGAACTCAAGATTTTTAGGGAAGGAAATGTGCAATGTATTACGCAGAAATTTTCAACACGGGATGTGATCACAAAGTTTAGGAGAGTCGTATATGTTTTAGTCTTCATGTACTTCAACAAGAGGCTTTTAAGTAGTTTAAGCTACGTTTTTCAGAGGAAGTTCACGGCTCGGTAGCAATTATGTATGTAGCTTCCCTTAATTCTGAAAGTCATTCAGATATTATAAATGAAAATATTGTGAATTATTATTTTTCCGATATCATTTTCACTCTTGGAGTATGGACTCTTTCGTTCCCGTCGACGACACAATAGTCTACGTACTAATAAACTTTTTTGGAAACTTTAACATCTATTATTGTGTATTATGGGCAATATAGTGTAATGTAGTTTCATTGAAAACTCAACGTTTTTATAATCTTACATAATAACTACTTTGAAGAACTATAGTTGGACTATTATTGTCATCAAGAGTTTATCATTTATTCTTCTAGATTTGCGTTTTATTCACGATTTGACCTCGGTCCGTGGGGTGGGGTAATTAAAAAAGTGGGTTGAGTCCCTAGGAGACGGCTGGATAAAACAAAGAAATTGATGCAATGTATCTTATCGTTTTTTTTGTAGTGTTTAGACCCGCAAAATCATCATTACCTTCGAATATACTTTTTACAATCGGAAAATGCGAATTTACAGTACCGGCAGCGTATAAGTGACTCTGACAGTTTTCTCGCCACGTGCTGTGATATGTCATGTGACCTGCTCTGAAGCAATCAGCTTGCGAGTATTTGTTTACTTTCTTACAGCCCGGGTTCAGCGTTGCCGCTCATCCGACTCGCACGAAGTCGCGGAGGCGATAAAGTTCGACTTAGACGAAAGCTATGAACATGATATCAAGATGAGTAATAGCCTGCCAGAAAGTGTTAAGGTTTTGAGATTATCTGCGATGTAGGTGGTGCCATGAGCGTAGTAATGTGTGGCAACAGCGCACTGAACTGTCAGAGTCGCTTTTACATTGGCGGTACAGTAGTCACTGCAACCACTTAATTGAAAGTTCGGAAATGACGGAATAAAGATGTAAATAAAAATGTATAACGTTAATAATAACGATAATAATAATAATAATAATAATAATAATAATAATAATAATAATAATAATAATAATAATAATAGGCTCCTAAAACCAGGTTTTCATGTCCCCAAAATCACTAAAATGTTTCGTGAGGACAGGTAGGTTTTGTGTGATCACGAGTTTTGGAGAGATAGGTGGGACTAACATACTTATGTTTCTTAATTAGTTTGATACAAAAAGAAGTTGTCTCAATGAGCCGTTTTAAACATTTTCGGAGATTTAGATCCTCTAGGGATCAGATATGATAGTGACTCGAAATCTATGGAAAATTAAATTGAAGGAATAGAGAGTATTAATATTCCACAATAGAATTAAAGTGTCTATATGATTTTCTGTTAAATTTAATCGCAACGCTTATTATTACTAAAATATTTTACGCACGTAAAATATCGGGCATATAATGCTCTAACCCACAGTGCAAGGGCTGGCCTTTCGGAGTTACATTCCAACGTGAAGCTGTTTTCACATTTAAAACAAATGATTTACAAAGTGCGAAATGTTCTCTCGGTTTCAGTTAATATTTAAAAACGGAGAGGTACGCAAGAAAAGCATGCCAAGCCTCGGAGTAGAGAAGTTTAGCATCGGTTGAAGACCAATACTACTTAATTTTTACAGTATTCATTTTGTTGGCAGAAAAACATTATAATTGGGATGAATAGTTGTGATGACTGAGAGAACTGTGAAGACGGAACAGACAGTAGCCTTAGCCATGAAGTGTAGAAGAAGAAATAAAATAGTACTTGTAACTGAAGATATAGAGTCCCAACTTTTATGAATTTACATGTAAAAATGCTCATTTTGAACGAAACTAGTGGTATTGAGATTGACTTGAGAGAATATTTTTAGACCCGGAAAAATCATGTATCTTATATTTTAGTCTATTACTTGTACAACAAGATCAAAAGATGTCTCATTGAGATGGCAGGGATTAGCGTACGTGGCCTTGTTCCCTGAGCACAAATAATAATAATAATAATAATAATAATAATAATAATAATAATAATAATAATAATAATAATAATAATAATAATAATAACTGGTGACCTGCAGTAGCAAAAATGTTGCTGTCGCGTTTGTGGAAAATGGGTTCCTAGAGCAGCATTTGATATTCTGAAACCACTCCTGAATAGTGAAGCTTCTTTTTTCCTCGTCGCTTATCGCTGTGTCGCACGGAGTAAGATTTTTTTTCAATCGATATTTTTAAAACTTCGATATATTAACATCAGTGTTTTTGTTTCGATATTTTCTTCACACTGATATATTTTTCCAGAAACATCGATGTTTTCAAAAAAAAATTCTCATGATATAAACAAAAATTTCCAGTATCTAATTATTTTGTGGATTGCTCAAAATCAATGGTCACTGACATCTGTCACTGTTTTCGAGTCCCAGATGGTAAGAAACTATTCACCATTCCCAAAATTTGCCCTTTATTCCCTTTTAGAGGTAAATATGGGAAGGGGGATTTCTTTATGAGTGTTAGGTTTTGGGGTATTGGGTATTTGGGTATTGTGTATGGATATTGGCTTTGGGGTTTTGTTGAGGAAGTTTCACTTTATTATAATTTTAACAAAATATTATTTTAAGCTTCTTGCGAAAAGTAAACGATTGACGAAACTGAAAGAACTGGTTCAATATCCGATGTAGATACCTTAGGATGGGCAGAAATAAAGACGTAACTAATTGTTTAAAATAAAACTTTACTAACTGCGAACCACATCTGACGCATTGAAAAGAAAATCTTGACCAAAATATACTATTATTGTAAACTCAAATTTATGTTATCTAAATGTATAAAATTATCATGAGGTTGATAGAGGTTCTCCATATGAGTGAATGGTCACTATTTAGATTGATGACTTAAGAATTAAAAGAAAATGAAAATAGCAAACATGTAAATATATCCTAATTAAATAAATACCTAACTATTTAATCACGATTAGAGCCGACTTTTTGCAGTCAGAAATCGGCTTGTAATCTTCTAAAAACATTTCAAATATGTGCATGGGTCCCGGTTTTAAATGCATTTAGCATCATGAAAATGTTTGGAATTATTTAAGAATGTTATATTAAAGAATTATTTAAGAATCATAAAAATGTTCTTGTCCCAAAAAATCTACCAACGCTTTATTATGTGTTGCATTTTTAATGATTATATTTGTTATATTTTTTGACGATTTTGTTCGTGGTTGTATCGTTAAACTGCAATTTGAACCTTGTCTTTGCAGAATATTGATTAAAAATTACGATGACTTAGAGATTTAACTATATGAAGAAATATGCTTAAAACTATGTGCATTAGATCCAGGACGTTTTTATTCGTTGATAAGGGAATAGACCAAGCAGAAAAATAGCGAAAGACTATTTCCTTTATTTTTATTTCCATCTTTCATTTTATTCATTAAAGATTACTATTTAACATCGTTTGTACTTCACCAAATAAAACATAACTCATTGAAATACTATGATTAAAATGGAAATAAGATGGGGAAGTACCACCTGTTTTATATTTTAAAAACATCGATATTTTAAACATCGTTGTCTTTTTGTCCATGTTTTCACCTACACCTTTTGGTGATGAATCGAAATGTCGATGTTTGGGGAAAATTTGCCGTTACTATGTATTGTTCGTGAATTGGAAATTAGTGCTATAGATAGCGGTGCCACTCCCATTTTACGGCCCGAGCTGCTCAAATGATTCCGAATCTGCCCCGGAAGTCTCCTTTCGGCATCCAGCCCGCCGCGCCGCGCCGCGCTCACGGCGTCGGAGTTGGCAGGCAGCTCGCGGGCGGTTTCCTCGCGTCGCGCCGACTACTGGGCCCGCAACAGGGCGGCAGAGCCCCGACTGGAGCCTACTTCCCTAAGGCGGCGGTCACACTGCAACCGAAACACAGGTCGTTCGCTACCAGACGACTGCCAGCGACGTCCCGATTATTTCCTCCGAAAAGCATCCGAATGTTCCACTCGAAATCGTCTGAATATTCCCATAATCCCATACCCTCTTTTTTAAAATATTTACAAGAAATCTCAAGACCAACTACATGAATTGCTTGAGACGGGGGTCTCATGGTGCGAAAGCAATAGACGTTTCATTATAAAATTCTTATTAAACTTGTTTCTTTAATAAGTATTAAAGCTTTATGCTATGTGAATTATGACATTGTTTTTTCATTATTTGTAATATACAAGAGATCAACAAATCTAGCTTATGAAACATATGTAATATATTTATATTCTTCGGTTTGAAAATACAATTTCCAATATAAAAATGCTTCTACTATTTCTAATAATTACAATATGTTTTGATTTATTTAATGTGAAATATTAAAGAGTTTACGTAGATTACAATGTTCACGTAATCTACTCGTAAAAAGTCATAGATACTTATAGATCTATGTCTTATAGATCTATGTCCTATAATCTATAAGTTGTAGTACTTATAGATTACATGTAGAAAACAAGCGTAGATGTAAAATTATAATTTTCGGCACGACTATACTCAGGGGTCAGCCTTGGTAGAGCAACCAGCGGGCGCCATCTACCTGAATCCAAGGACTGGCCACGCTATCAGGAATTTCTGGCGAACTAGGCACGAATCGTAGCAATCCTTTGAGGCTTTCTAAAGCCTAAAATCATTCTATTCTTACTCATTTATCCAATGAAAATTTCGTGAACATAACTGCGACAGGAGAAATGCATTTGTATATATTGATAAGCAAAACTTCTTATTCACAAAATGCAAGTTTTAGAGGGGAGAGCAAAAATCTATAATTATCTTTCTTTTTTGTTTCTTTCTATTTTTGTTCTGAAATCATTACAATAATAATGCTAACACATTTATTTATACAAATTTTTAACCCATTGTGCGCATTGTTTCATTAGTGCTTCCACTAATGAAACCATACGCGCGAAAAGACAAGTTCATTGTTCGAGTTCCATTGTGGCAGCCGACCGAGACACATCGTGCTCCGATCGCGGCCAGTGAAACGTTGTTTTCATATTGTCATTCAGACAGTGAACTTTGTGACATTTAATTAGTGGTAATACTCTAGTTCCACGAGTTGTGAGTGTCTGAAATCAACTATACGGTCAGCCGTTGCAGCGGCTACCCTGCTCAAGGATGGAGCCCACGGGCATCGGGGCTCCCATAACCTCAACACCACCACCTAAGGTATCTACTCAACCAAAGCTGAAAACCTACGCAAATGCTATGTCAACTGAAGTGTTCCCCACCAAGGACCAGGCTACAATCATTGACTCACTAGAAGGTCTCACCATTAAAGATTACATAAACAGTCTCTCCAACATTATTGACCCTAATGAAATAAGATTTATTTAAAAAATTGCAAACAACAGAGTATGTATTTTTCTAAGCTCTCAAACAATAGCTGACACCCTTACAAACAACCATACAACCAAACAACAACAAGTCATTAAAATAAAAAACCATGAAGTGAAGCTGAGACCACTTCTAACAAAAGCCAAAAGCATAATTATTTCAAACGTCTGCCCATCATCCCTTACTCAGTAATAGAGCATGTACTCACCACAAATAACATCAAATTGGCATCCAAAATTTCATTTGTTAAAGCTGGTATTCCTGGACAGGGGTTCTCCCATATTATGAGTTTTCGGAGACAAGTATATGTTTCTCCTGAAGATGTAGGTCTACTAACTGAATCCACTACTGTATATCATGAAGGCTCAACATATAGGATATTTTTAACAACTGATGAAATGGCATGCTTTAATTGTCACCAAACTGGGCACTTAGCTGGACAATGCCCTTCACCCAACACTTCTAATCACCATAAAACTGCCATTTTAAGTAATGTTCCCATGGAATTTGAACACATTAGTGAAAAACCCTGTGACGTGCCAGATCCAGCAACCAATGGAAAAGACACTGAAGTAGCAGATATACAATTTCACCATGAGTCCATGAAAAAAATGCCCACAACTGATTCTCCACCACCTTCTAAATCTGTATCTTCTACTAATGAAGCCAAAAACAATGAATAAATCTCAAATAATAACAATATAGTCTCCCTCAGTACCAATAAAAGATGCCTCCAGACTGACTCCTCTTCACCTTCCAAGTCTGTAAGCAACACAACTGAAACAAATAATATGGAAAAACTCTCAAAACAACCAAAAAAGAAAAAAAAAGAAAGAGAAAAATATGGAAGAGTTGATAACCCCTATCAAACACATCACTGAAGACTCAAAATAACTACCCCCTTACTTACATACAGTTTAAATCCTTTTTAGAGAACTCTTTCAGTACTAATGATCCTATACTCATCGCTACTGACTACTCACAAGACATATCATCCATCACCAGAATGATGCATAGTTTATATCCACATCTCACCAATAAAACCATAAAAGGCAGATTCACCAGGATTATCAGGAAAATCAACTCAGTACTTCATACTGCAGATGAATCAAGCACTGAAACAGACTCCAATATAGAAATCAACACCAGTCAATGAAAATTCTTCAGTGGAATGTAAATGGCTTTTACCCCAGACTAGAAAGTATACAGTACCTATGTAACCTAACACACCCTGACATCCTCTGTATCCAAGAGACCAACTTCAAAGACTCCAAGCATGGCAATATCAAAGGATATAATTGCTCCTTCAAAAATAGAATCAACTCCAATCATGCCAGTGGTGGTGTAGCTATATTCATCAAAGACCATATTCAATATCAAGAATTGAATATTCAATCAAACATTGAAGTCAATGCTATAAAGATCTTGTCACCTGTTCAAATCAATATATGTAATATCTACCTACGAAATAGCTACAAGTTTGATGAACAAGAAGTAACTGATATTATTAACAAGATGCAAAAACCTTTTCTCATTATGGGGAATTTCAACAGTCATAATCCAATTTGGGGATCCAATAAAACTGACAACAGAGGTGTCATGCTTGAAGAAATATTTGATAAACTAGATACAATTGTTCTTAATACTGGAGAACCTACTCACATCAATACCAGTACCAACAATTACAGTGCCATTGATATTTCCATTTCCTCCACCCAATATGCCTATAAATGTTCATGGAATATCTTAGATTACCCCTATGATAGTGACAATTTCCCTATTTTTATAAATATTAACAACACTCCCAACATGTATAAAAATGACCAAGCAATACCAAGACGGAATTATAACAAAGCTAACTGAAATATCTATAATGATCTGATCAAAAAGTACCTATCTAATACTAATGTTCTTCTAGAAACAGAGAACATCGACACTATCATCAATTCATTTAACGATGTCATAGCCAAAGCTGCAAATGGATCAACTGATATAATCAAATCATCAAAGAGAACCAAACTAGTCCATTGGTGGAATGACAAATGTAAATTGGCACTCAAAATTTCCAAACATGCCTTCAACAAGTACAAAAAACATAATACTGAAGAAAATAAAATACAATACAAAAAGATGAGAGCTGTTACAAGAAGAACCATAAAAGAAAGTAAAGCAAACTTCTGGTACAACTATGTCTCAAGTTTGTCAATACATAATAATATTAGTGAGTCATGGGCAAAAATAAAAGCTATCGAAGGAAGAAAAAAGGTAAACAAATACATTTTTTACTGTCAAATAACCAAATTATTACAGACCCTAACGAAATAGCAAATTCAATTGCATGCAGCTTTGCCAAAAATTCAAGCTCAAAAAACTATACAGAAGCCTTCTTACAACACAGAAAAGAACAAGAGAACCTTACAGAACTAACAAATAATGAAGACTTGGCTACTTATCACCATCTTAATGATCCTATTGGAGTTAAAGAACTTAATTCTGCTATCAACAGGACGAGAAACTCCTCACCTGGACCAGACAACATTCCATACATTCTTTTGAAGAATCTACCCCTGGAAGGAAAAGAAACATTACTTAAAATATATAACATCATATGGGATAAAAATGTATTTCCCGAGCTATGGAAATCAGCTATCGTTATACCTATACCAAAGCCTGGAAAAGACCCCACAAAAAATGAAAATTACAGACCCATTTCTCTAACATGCAATATGTGCAAAATTCTGGAAAAAATAATTAACATAAGACTCAGATGGTTTCTATACTTTAAAAACATCATATCCAACAATCAATTTGGTTTCAGAGCAGGACACTCAACTACTTCTCACTTAGTAAGTATTGATACTTACATTCAAGAAGCCCTTGCTAACAAACAGCATGTTTTAGCAGTGAGCCTAGACATTGAAAAAGCTTACGACATGGTGTGGACCCATAGAATCATGACAAAATTACAAGAATATGGACTTAAAGGCAACATATTTCATTTCATCAAGAATTTCACCAAAGAAAGAACTTTTAATGTGAGAGTTAATGGTAGCTTATCATCAGTACAACATGTGGAGAATGGACTACCACAAGGTGCAGTACTTAGTGTTACCCTATTCCTATTGGCCATTAATGATGCAGGCTCCGAAATCAACCATCCGGTAATCACAAGGAAGTATGCAGATACCATTCTTTGCAGAGGAACATCTATTACAACCAGTCAAGAGATTATACAATCTCCCCTAAACAATCTCCATGGATGGTCTCTCAAATCAGGTTTTAAATTTTCAGCTTCCAAAACGCAATGTATAATATTCTCCAGACAAAATATTGTGAATCTGCCCATATTAAAAATGGACCTACATGAACTAAAGTTTGATCAAACTATTAAAATTTTAGGCATGCATTTTGACTCAAAAATGAGCTGGAAAAGACATATACAAATTATATCTGAGGAATGTAAGAAAAGACTAAACATACTCAAGTGCATTTCCCATAATAACTGGGGAGCAGGTAAACATCTCCAGCTAATGACCTACAAAGCAATAGTACGATCCAAGATCGACTATGGATCCATATTATATGATTCAGCTAGCAAAAAAGACCTAAAAAAACTTGATGTTATACATAATAAAGCTCTACGAATAAGCACTGGCTGTTTTCATACTAGCCCCATTGGCAGCATTCTAATAGAAGCCAAAGAACCAACTCTAGCTCATCGTAGACAAATGCTAACTCTCAAATATGCTATCAAAACAGCTGAGTCTAATAATCCTATAATCTACCACGATATATACCCAAAACTTCAAAATTACTACAAAGAACAAAAATGCTTTTCTCCAGTATATACCAAAGTGAAAAACCTACTAAGACAGCTAAACTTTCAGGAAAAGATATTAATGGAAAAAAGAAATAACAGTATACCAACATGGACAATTCCTGATATAGTAGCAGATATAACACTGGACACTATCCAAATAAACAAAATGGTTAAAAAAGATAAGGAAATAAAATTTCAAGAAATAGAAAATAAATACAAAGATTCCTTTAAAATATATTCTAAACTTATCAATAATAGTGATGGAAAATATGCAGCTACATTTACCAAAGATGTTAAAGTTATAAACAGACTGCACTCCTACGCTAGTACTACTACAGCTGAAATATGCTCTATAATGACAGCCTTCAAAATGTCACAAAAACTCAGACATAACAAGTTTGTTATTTTCTCTACTTCCCTTGAAGCAATAAATAATATTCACAATAACTACCCAGGTATACCAATGATAAACAGTATTCATGAAATATATCAAGACATTATACAATCTAAAAAGACTCTCATAATTGCCTGGATACCAGATTACAAAACAATGCCTGAACACAACACAATGAGCCTTGAAGAGGAAAATGTAAGCCCTGAAACTGAAAGTATTTTAACAATATCACACACATACAAGGATTTATGGACACATATCAAGAAAGTAATGGATGAAAAGTGGAGCAACCTCTGGAAAACCATGAAATCCAGCCCTCTACACAAACTAGTTAAAAATTTTCATTCCCTGAAAACTTCCAAAAAATTCTCAAGACAAGAGCAAGTAACAATAACAAGAATAAGAACTGGTCATTGCAAGTTCAGTCATCAACACTTACTAACTGGAAATCCCCCACCCACCTGCCAGCACTGTGATACCTCTCTTAACTTTCAACATATCTTAACTCAGTGCCCTATGTTTCAGCACAGCAGACAGAGATACCTAGAAAATGATACAAACTCCGAATTGATCCTATCATCCAACGAATTCCAAAATAAAATAATGCAATTCTGTAAAGACAGCTATTTTCTTAAAGAAATCTAATTGTACTAGCATAGATACTGGTAACTAACATTGTAACATTGAAAATACATATAATGTCTGTCTCCACAAATTTGTATACATTTAGTGTAATATTCTGTTAAATTGCTATATTAATATTGTAAAGTTGTATTTAAAGTAGTCGCTAATGACCTCAGTTGTTGATGCGACTTTAATAAAAAAAAAGTTCATTGTTGGGAAGCATTCAGTGAAACTAAAAAGAAATTAATTTACTACACATAATTCTTATGAATCTTAGCAAAGATACATGTAAAATAACCGATACTTTGTGTTAGAGAAAACCTTACATAACATACAACCTTCTTTAACCTTATATAACAGAGAAAATAGAAAAATATTCATTATCTTAAGAATCACCTGCAAAAATTTGAACCGAACTAATTCTCTCATAATTTTTATATTAAGAATCAGATTAGAATCTTAAAACCAAATTGGGCATTTACACGATAGATACTTGGAGACACTGAGACAATGATACTTTACTAGCAAAAAACAACAACGGTAGGTCGGTGCCGGATCTCGCCATCCAGCGGGGGAAGATCACCGCCACCTCCCGAGGAAAAACATACACTACACTTACGGGACTAATTACCTAAGCTGTTGACGCGCCTGGAATCACAATCTTTCTCCTCGGACTAATTCCCCTTCAGCTGGGCAGACGACAAAATTAATGTTATCTACATCATCATGAAATAATTTTAACAATTAGAACAAATGATTGAATAAAACAATCTCGCACGATCGACAGCAAGTTATTCAATCAATAAATAAAAATACCTGGAAACAGTAATAAGGGGATTTCTATAAAAAGTAATGTAAGTCTGTGACAATATTTTCAACGGAAAATCCGATTTCCATGATATTGTCTATATTAATCTTCACTTATGACCCTGGCAGTTAAAAAGCGACATTAAACAAACAAATTACATAATCGCTTAAAATAGTTGAAAATAATAAATTTATCTCCAATTTCATCAATAATGTTTTGTTGTTTTTTTTTACAAATATTGGTTTCATGATACCCATAGTGCTTCTAGGGAGCATTGCGGAGCTGTTGTGGCATTGCCGAGTGGATAATTGCGAATGAAACTCGACATGCTTTTACATCATTTGACTATCACTCAGTGGTACTTACTTTTAATAAGATTGTGATATTCATCTTGCTCCATTTATAACTCTTGCTCTGTGAAAACTAATATGGAAAAATATAGTTCTAATCTAGTGGAATCCAACTAACACACCAGATGATTTTATATTATCTAACAAAATGCCTTTGTTTTCAAAATAAATTCAACACAATTCAAATGAAAAACAATTTTCTAATCGTGTAAAAGTTATTACATATAATCTATTACCGATAATCAACCAATATTTAACCGAGTCTGATGATTGAGTTATCCGCCGGATGTCCTTCGGTACTTTTCGTAATACTTCTTTGTAAATCTACTTGTCAAAATAAATCACATAAACAAGAAATACAATTGTTTGGAATAAGAGTACTCACACGTTGTCTTTGACTACAACTCATGTGTTTCGATTGTTATTAACGGATGGCGGGCTGTTAAAACCTTAACGTGGCTTCTCGTTCTTCTGTTAGGTTGCTTTTAGTCAAAATAACTGTACAGTATTAGTAAAATAATTGTATAAAATCTTCTCCATTTTAACATTTACAGTTTATCTATAGACCTCAATAATTTTCGAAGACGTTTCTCTCACATAAAAACCGCAACCAAGAGACCTGATAATGCAACAAAGAGTAAAACATCAGAAGAAAGAAGAGAAATTGCAGTCTACACTACCATAATTGAACTAACAATTCGCTGGCGTCACGTTATTTTGTACATTATCCATGATTATCTTCCTCCGTGTCTTGGTACAACTTGCAGCAATTGATATGCCGGGTAATGAAACGTCCGTCGTCCTCGCAGATCTCTGAAAAAAAAAAAGAAATTTAAAAAATCGAAGGCGTGCATTTGGGAAGGCAATTGAAGAGGGCATTTTTAAAGCGACGTTTCTTCATCTGCATTTGTTTTATAGATTGACGTATTCATACCTTGTGAAACGCTTCTCCCTCACGCTGCCAAACAGTACATAAGTATACATATGGTTTTCTCCTATGTTAACCGGTATCCGAAAATAGTTGAATTCTATCTTCAATTACATGACTGAATATGAATACTTTCCCTTATTGCTTGGAATTACGCTACTTTGTAAATGCATTGTTATTTCGTTATTTTATACATTAACCCGTAACTAGAGGCATGGATTTTTGTTATACTAATACAGGCATGCGGTCAGAGAGACTCCACTGTAAATCAATTAATTCTATTCAAAAACCAAACAATTAAATATTGTAAAAAGTTCAATTTCTATTAGATAAGTTATTTTTTTATTAATTGAAATAGACAAAAATATTGCACTACTGCTTTTGATATGACAAAATAGCTCAAATTTAAACAATTGCGGTTTCAGCTTTGTTACAATACATTATCTTACTCTTCTTTCAATTCCAATTAAGGTATTGACTTAAAACAAATTTATTTTACATAGTTGTTCAGTGTTAAATAGACAACAAAGGTTGAGAAATAAAATGAAATGAAAACAAAAATATGTGTGTAGAAAAAGTGGGTGTCTAACATAGCGTTAATTGAGACCATCACCATAGGCATGCGGTCTACGAGACCGCTCCAAAAGTTCAGACTGTAAAGAACCTCTTCAGTTGAATCCAAAAAGGAAAGTGATGGTCGTGACTGTTAAGAAGTGATGAGAAATGAAAGTAGAGAAAATAACAGTCTTGCCACACTGCTGGAAATGATTGAAATATATCCTTGAAAATTCGTTGCGGTCTCCCTGACCGTATGCCTCTAGTTCATCCATATAAGACAATAGTTATTGTCTCTTTTCGTGTCTTCGTTGCACTTGACGTGCCGGCCCAAGGGAACGCAGAGATCGAGCCACTTGGCCGGCGTGCCCCAGGGCAGCGATCGGGCGCGGCCCCGCGGGGCGGCGTGGCCGGGAGGTGGCGCGGCCGTCGCGCGCGCAAGAACCAGCCGCGCTGCCGGGCGCCGCGCCCGCTTTTTCGGCGGCTGGGCGTCCTGCTCGGCCGGCGCCGCGCCCCATGGTTAACCGGTAGCCTCTGCCCGAAATTACGGAGCGGCGGCCAGGGGCGCGGCTGGGCGGCGCGGCCGGGCCTCTCCGACGAGGATCAGCAGGGTCGCGTGGACGAGAGCAACCTAAAGCTACTGGGAATACACGGCTTAGCGAAACGTTTCTTTCTCTTCCAGTCACCAGTTATTAGAAATGACTATTCATATCTTTTTTTAAAAAAGCTAGAGTCATCATTTAAAAAGTTTACAATTATTGAAGAATAAGTTCCATTGAGAAAGAAATCTCCCACTTTAATATTGGAGGTGTAGGACAGATTCGAAATTAAATTGGAAATTTCTGAATTTCGTAGGTTTCAATGTAAATCGGAACAATGTCATTTTTATCGATGCGCGTTTTTTTCTATTTCGCAAAATAATTAACGAAAAAACTCAAGAAGTTTGTACAAAGTTTTGAAAATCTCACAAATCTTCATGTGAGGTACCCCCAAAAATTAAAATATCTTAATTACCTTAATTATGACGTATTTACCAACTTTCAGATCAAAATATTGTAATTAAACACAAATAAGCATAGCAAAAATTTAAATTCATTAAAAATTTACCAACTTTCAGCTCGAAAGCTTGTAATTTGACACAAATAAGCATGGCAAATATTTACATCCGTCCACACAGCCAGACAAAGAGACGTACCGATTTTAGGGTACAAAATTGCGTGCATCTCCTCGCCATCCGCACTCATCTTTAACATCTTTGCAACATCAGTAATAGGCCTTAATCCTGACGTCTGCGAGGAAAACTTCAAAATAGTCTTGAACATAATTTTTTGACCGAAAATTCTAGATAGTATTGTTAAGGTGATTTCCACCCTATGTTACAGGCAAGTATGGGGAGCAAAAGTATCTAGCAGGTCCCTAACCACAAAATACTACCAAATCATATGGAAATTAAAAGCTAGTTTTAGTCTAATCAACGGCGGTCGCGGCAAGATCACGCTTATGGCTCCCATCGAACCAGCTATTAGGAGGTCGCAGATTGGATATTCCTGCCAGGTGCCGAAGATGTTCCCGATTGTTTAACGTCGGTAAGTTTGTGGCGCCTACTAGGAGACGGAATTATTATGATGGTTAGTGGTTTCCCGGTCCGCTTAAAGGTGAATACTGCTCAGAACCTTAGAATGTGGGCCATGGACCTTATACAATCCTTCCTTCCCACTCCCATCCGAGCGGTGGATTTGATCTCTTATGACTCATCCCACCAATCCAGAGAGCCTGCGACAAGAGTCTGCGGTGGTCACGCCCTGTTGGGGGCTGTAGAACGAGGAAAGAACCAGAAACTAGTAGTGCTAAAACAGCATGTACTTTCTCGCCCGCATTTTCACCCAAAATTACGTAAAAATGACTCAAATTTTCGAAACATTACATGACCTTATTTCTAGATCAATCTTTAAAAAACAGGTATCATTAAGGGAAAAATCTCTAACTTTAATATTTTAGTTATAGGAAGACACCGAACAAATTTTGAACCTTTTTAATTTTCGAAAAATTCAGGTTTTTAACAACCATGAGACCTGCATCATTCTCTTAAACGTCCTTCAGATTATCTAACAACAAACTTAAGCCCTATGAAATACATCCTAATCCTTATTTTCAAAAAATTTTGCTTTAAGATATGCAGATGTTTTAATTACCTTAAGAAAGAAACATTTGTTTGAAGATTAGGTGAATTCAGGTGAATACAATTGCATTAATGGAGTCACATCATTCTGATTCATTGTAATTATCCTCTCCGCATGAAAGTTTTCAAGAAATTATTAGATCACTTCCGTTGACATTGCAGCGTTGAATTTGCGCGTGTTATTTATTTGAATTATCGGTTATGTGTAATAAGGTAAAACCGTAATATC
Source organism: Teleogryllus occipitalis (assembly GCA_011170035.1). NCBI lineage: Eukaryota > Metazoa > Arthropoda > Insecta > Orthoptera > Gryllidae > Teleogryllus > Teleogryllus occipitalis. The sequence continues at coordinate 469,692 of BLKR01000249.1, read as the reverse complement.
GATGGGTTGCAATTATTCAACATTTCAGTCTGCATTATTATCCTTTACATGCGTATGGGGCGACAAATCAACAATAAGCTTCAATTGCCTCTGTTCAGGGACGCCAAGCTTCCCAAACACTCTGGTTTTGAGGAAGAGCAACCAAAGATATTCATCTTTCAGTGAACGCTCTCTTCAACAGCCCCAGGCTACCTCCGGACGTGCTCATTACAGTAATTACAAAGACGCTAAACGCAGAAAATGAAGACAGCTCCTGCCTCTCGCTTTGGCCCTCTGGCGCATGCGCAGCCCGGCGCGAGTACAATGACTTTCCCATTTTTAATGACGGACTGAAGGCTATTAATTAAAGCGGAATTATAATTTTGCCTCCGCGCGCGAGTCGGACGTTCTCGCGTGTTTAATTGCCGTTTGATGCCGCACGTAATGGAGGGTGTGACAATGCGGCCGCATTCTATGCTAAGCAGCCATAAAGCGCCGGGATGTTCCGCTACGCCAGCGCCCAGCGCGGTGCGGAGAGGCGCCGCCCCACCCGCACAAGCACAGATCCTCCGTTAAAACCACTGATTAATTGCAAAAGTAAAGTTTCTCTGGACAATGCAATGCAAATAAAATATAAAAACATTAAAATTTGAAAACAATAAAATTTCACAAACATATTATCCGACCTATTATGATTTATGCATACTCTGTATCGAGAACTAACTTAAACAAAATCCAAGTTATTCAAAAACTCCAAATCAGGATTACGAAGGCCCCGAGGTTTATTTCAAATTCACAGTTGCCCAAAGAATTAAATATACCATACGTAATTCCATTCATTAGATAGATATTTATTATTTCTGTAGGTATATACAATCTGGTGGCAGAACACTATAATATATGCTATATATACTACAACAATATATACTATATATGCTACATACTACAATATATACTATAAATGTAAAAGTACTGTAGTACTGATCTATGCATCTTGTTATTCCAATAATTATAAAACGAAAATGGAAAATGGCTGCGTGAGCAAATTGAAGGCACGGCGGCGAAGGACAGTGGGTGGGCGGACTGGTGTCTTTTTCTGCATTTTTTAATTAAACGTTTTTATAAAAAGTAAATTTTTATATGATCTACCTCACAAGGTAAAATTCGGAGTTTTATAAATCAGATATGAAATACAACATGTTCTATCAGTATTTGCCGATCAGCATTTGCCGATGCCGACGAGAGTAATGAAACTGCGAATTTCAAACGACAACAAACTGCGCCATTTTTTAAATACTGCTAAGTATTGCGTCCGTATGTAAGGTTGGGTTACATTAGATTCCTCAAAGAGTGAAAACATAGCGCTGCACTTGTGTTCACGCAACTGACAGGTTCATACAACCGAAAGCTACCAACAGCAGTCACTTGAGCCGACGGGCTCGACCGGCAAAAGCAATTCTGTAGTGTGACGTCGTGGAAGTAAGCACACAACCTGAAAAGTATACACAAGTTATATTTACAAAATGTCCAATAATATAATGAAACTTCTCCGTACACACTCTCCGGTATTTTCCCGACCGCCAACCGCGATCGCACGGTCCTGTGGATACACCATATGTACTAGAGAGGCCCCGCCTCGAGTGCACGCTCTTACTCCTGTGAACCCGTGCGACGCACGAAGACGCTCCTGCCTGGGAATGAATTTTGAGCAAAGCGCGAAGTTTCCGAGAACAAAACCCACCGGCGTGAGCGGCTCAATTTATGCTCACCGGCTCACTCCCACTTGACCACCGTTGAGCGTGGGAGAGAGGTTTGCATTTACTACAACTAGCTGCAAGACAAGCAAAGCCGGCGTCACCTGATTCTGAATATACTTGTAACCCCCAACACCGTGACTTCGAGCTACTCAGCTCTCAGGTACGCGAGCCTTCCCCGTCCTCCTCCCATGCAGGGCAGCCAACGTGACGCTACAGTAGTTTCTTGTAAGCGACAGCTCTGTATGCAAAGGCTGACGATCGTGCTTAAATTAAACATGTCAAAAGGACCATGAACAAGACTAGTGTATTTGCATAACTAGCAAACAGAATTTTGGCATCAAATTTGAGGCGTGATAACCGCGCGATTCCTACGTCTGACTAATTATAAATTTACGGAACATGTATAGTGCCAAATGACCAGAGGAGGAAATTCTTGAAAGTGTAGGCATCCGCAGCCAGAGTCAATATTTACTTGGCTGCTCGGGAGTCGCCCCGTCCTCGACACTAATGCCAACATTTCGGCTGTGGCACTGCCGCCTCAGGGGAAGGTTGCATGACACCCTAAACGTTGGCATGTGTGCGCAGGATGCGGCGTCTTCCGGGCAGCCAGGTAGAAAGACAACATTCGTATACTCCTGGTGACTTACATGGTCTTGCATTTAGACAACATTAATCTTTGACATGCTCTTGACGTTAATTTGGTAAACTAGAACATGGCCTTTTGATAATGTGCAGATTTTTTAAAAAAGTTCCTTACGTGGTTGATTTGTAGAAGAGTTTCGTTTCGCAGGACAGGCATCAAAACTGAGCATTCCAAATAATCTTACGGAAGTGTTTTCTTCCCGCGACTATTTAATTTTCCTTTTAATTATAAAAACAAATCTGTAGGCTTTAAGCAAAGGTTAACCCTGTGGCTGCTTCTTAAAATATTGTCATACTAGCAGAATACTCGGCGTTGCCCGGACTATTTATTATAAATTGTTCAGAGAGAAGAAAAGGTTCAATTTTATATAAATGACATAGATGTACCTAATATTTTATTTAAGAATTGGCTTACATTCAATAAAATATGTACTGTCATTTTCTTTCACTTAATTATTCAGTACACTTTTAGCAAAGTCCGCCCAGCACCTTAAACAAACTAAATCTTTCTTAAACCTTCTCAAATTTGAAAACATTTTAGTAGTTCTTTTAGTAATACCCTCCGAGACTCGTGCAAAACATAAAATTTCATAATTCTCAAAATTAAAATAATAAAGCAAAATTTAAAGCCATCAAGACAATTTTCATTTTTGTTTCGTCTTTTTAAAGCAATTTTCAAAGTTTCAGTCCAACCGGAAGATGGTCGGGAAATTTTGGCCGATATGACATGGAATGACCCACCACACGATATGATTTTGAAGACCCTGGGTATCTATCGATTTCATCCTAGACTTACTGAATTTTGCAAGGCTAATATGAAGTCGTGGAGTACCAGGTTACTAATACACAATGGAAAAGAAGTAATAGAAACAGGAAGAATTCAGATTACCCGGGGAATTTTCCACAGAGGTTTGCTATATTCTCTTCTGTTTTGCATTAATTTGATTCCACTATCTTGACAGTTGTCGCACATTGACTTTTTAACAAGTTCCATGGTGATGAAAGACCAGTATCACATTTGTTTTATATGGATGATCTTAAAATGTTTGCTAAACCGATTTCCTCCCAAATGCTGTTTTTCATCAATGATTTTCTCAATGACATTAGCATGAATTTTGGTCTTGACAAGTGTCCAAAAATAAATGTATAGTGAGAAAAAATGACGACAGAGAACATTAAAGTTGATATGCACACTGTGATTCAAGATCTTGAGCCAAGGAAAACTTACAAATATCCGGGCATTCAAGAATGTAAGACCATCTTGAACGACACAATGAAATAGAGAATTTGCAGAGTATTACAGAAGAGTGATACTTGCCCTGCAGTCCGCTCTGAACTCCAGAAATAAAATATCTGCAAAGGTAGTTTCACGGTGTCTGTAGCCGAATAGTTTCGGACTAGTGAACTAGACTGAGCAAGAAATTCGAAACATGGATCGAAAACTCAGAAAACTGATTTCAATGCATCATGGCGCCCATCTTCGAGCTGATGTGCATAGACATCATGAGTCACATTAGGAAGGAGGAAGAGGTCTCAAACAAATTGACGCCTGCTGGCACAATGCCATAATATGAATGGGAAAGTATGTAGTCTATTATGACTACATAATAGTCTTTTGTATAACCAAGCAAAAAACTTCACTAAAAATACAAGATGTTAGAGTGAAACAGAGAGCCCAATGTAACGACCATTGTTTGGTAATTGCTAAAATATACGTACCATTTACTTCAAATAGCACGGGTAAAGAAGATAAAGATGGATTTGTCATGAAACCTACCAAATACCAATTAATCAGTCTCTTCGATGAAAGTATAGTGTATCTTTACAGAAAAAGACTTGAAGCTAAAGTATTGGTAAAGCACAGGCCAATAGAAAAAGAATATGAACACATAAAAGAATGCATTCACCAAGTCGTGGTGGAGGCTTTAGGTACTTGTAAATTAAAACCGAAACACTATTGATGGGACACAAGTCTAGAAGAAAAGATTAAAAGAAAAAGAGTGCTGTATTTAAAATGGCTTAGTGACAAGAAAAATTAAACTAGTGTACAGTACAAAACAATAAGTAGAGAAGTAAAACAAAACGTGTTATCAAGGAAGAATAAATTGTGGTTGGATAAATGCGATTATATAGAACAATTCATAGGTGGAGCACAGAGCTCAGAAGCCTGGAAATTAATTAAATCTATTAAAACAAATGAAAAAAACAATACTGCATTATCAAACATCAGCATCAATAAATGGAAAGAGTACTTTGGAAGACTGCTGCTAGAAAACAGAAACTTCCAGTCAAACAAGGAAGTGAAATTTGAGCAAAGGGTAGATCTGACAATTGAAGATTTAGAAAAAGCGCTTAAGACCATAAAATCTTACACCGATCCATAAGAAAGGATCTAGAGACAATGAAACAAACTACAGAAGAATAGCAGTTATTGGATCTATAGGTAGACTGTATAGCAAAATAATCCGAAATAAAATAGAAGAAGAGATAAAAGGTAAAATCGGAGAGGAACAATGTGGTTTTACTGCCGGTTGATCGGTCATAGACAATATATTTACATTAAAACAGCTTCTAGAAAAGAGAACAAGGAGAGATAGGGAAGTTCATCCGGGTTTCATTGATCTTAAGAAGGCGTATGACAATGTACCGGTTACTAGAGTATGGAAAGAAATGGATGGACTTAATCAATGAGAACTTAATTGGAGCTACATTGAATCTATATAAGAACAACACCTCTCAGATCAAGATCTGCAGTAGGCACTCGGACCCATTACCGGTCAGTAAAGGTCTTCGTCAGGGATGCTGTCTTTCCCCAACAGTGTTTAAAATCTACCTGCATCAAATTTTACAGCAGTGGGAGAAACAATGCAAAATAATGGGAATGACGATCGGGAAGGATAAATTATATACATTATAGTTTGCCGATAACCAGGTAGTAATTGCAGAAGATGTGAACGATTAGTTTCATGATCAATAAACTCAATGAGCATTTTTTTAAGGCGGAAGATAATAGAATACCTTTCTTTCAGTTATATGACCTTTCTTGAAATTTTATTCGTCAGTTACGCCGTTTAGATAGAAATTTCTGAGTATAAAATACTTTTTGTTATTAAAAAGAAGTATTGGTGTATAGACATTTAAGAGTAAAAAAATACTGGTTTCATGTTTCCTCTGGTGGAACGATGTAAATTGCACGGCATCAGAAGAAACTAATCTCAAAAATTATTTTTGCTTCGAAAGAACTTTCTGTGGCATAGAATTATGGTCTTGCAATAAAAAGAATTCAAAAGAACTTTAATATCAGAAAAGGAAAAAAAATCGGCAAGATAATATTATTTGCTGCCATGCATTTGCTCCCTGTGTGATTTGTACGAGGCACAAAGCAAAGAGAACATTTCGACTGTGACTGGCAGGTCCTAGGTCCGAGTACCGACTGTGGCAGGATTTTCGAGACTAGCTAGAGAGCTATACATCGGTTTTTTTAAATGGCCGATGACATTAAATTATTGTTACACTTCCTGCCTTATAAAATGAATCTTTTAAATTTATTCGCAAATGTCCTTCTCAACGGAGCTCGTAGCCTCAGAAATGTGCTTACCACTGTTAAAAAGATTCATTTTACAAGGCAGGTGTAATAATGACCCAATTCCATCGGGAACTTCATAGAAATCGGAGTATAGGTCGAGTTTTGCCGAAGTACGGAGGAGAATTTCAGCGGCCGGCTGCTCTGATCGGTAGTTTTCTGTAGCTTCACCGATCATCATTACCTAATAAACGAGCCATGGACCGTGCGCGATCATTCCTTGTCGTATCCTACCCCTTACACACACAAGTCGCTACACTACTACACATGCCTTTAGCACCAGTTGGGAGCGAAGAGCTCCCGGCTGGGTGGTGGGAGGCCCGGCTCGCTGGTGGGAGATACCTGGTTGAGGGAAAGCCCCGCTGGGTGCAGGTAGGTCGACGCAGGATCTCACCATCCAGCGAGGGAAGATCACCGCCACATTCCGAACAAAAACATACACTACACTTATGAGACTAATGACCTTAGCAATTGACGCGCCAGGAATCACTCGAATCAATCGAACGACATACTAGTTATGACGGGAATATTGAAGAAGCGAGTACCTCGCGGTTGACTTGATTTTCATCCCCCAACCCGCGACTTCGATCCAAACCAAAGCTTGAATTTTGAAGGACAATTCGCAGAAGAAAATTTGCAGTTATCCATATTGATTTTGTGACGTAAAATGATTGATTCATTTGATTTACGGGCACGTCGACTGTTGTAAGAGTAGTGAATATGTTCACCCGGAAGGAGGCAGTGTTTATCTTTCGCTGATTGCTGAGACCCGGTGCCGTCCTACACATCGGCTTGCGGGGGATTTCCTACTCCGGTTCACTCTCATCCACCACTCGCCAGTTCTCCGCCCCAGCCGGGACATGCTCTAAGCTGCTCTAAGCGCAAGAGGAAAGGACAGTGCAAGGAAGACAGAGGAAAGATCGCGCGGGGTCCGTGGCCCGTTTGCTAGGGTCTGGCATTGATCAGGCTCTGGCATTCGCCTGGCATTGATCAGAGAAACCATGAAGAACTCCCCGATCAGAGCAGCTGGTCGCTAGAATTTTCCAGACAACGGCTGAACTCGACGTAACTGTGTAGCTAGAATCGAAAATCCGCCTCTGATAGACTCGAATCCTAGAACCTCCCGGTCAGAGTCGCTGCACAGACTGCGGCAAGGCGTGTTCTGAACTGCTTCAAACAGGACAAGTTAAAGTTTGTTGTTAAATTCCAATCAAAATTTATTTTTTTCGTCGATTCATGCCGTTACTTGCTGTTTGAGATCATCGTAGTCAGCTTCTGGTTTCAGCGTATGTAAGAGTACGTATTGGTTGATAATGCTGGTAGTCCACAGTGAAGTAACGTAAGAAACTGGCGGAGGGAAGAATGGGCTCGTTTCCAATACGATGTAAGAAACAGCAACAAGAACTCAAACAACAACTTGAATACCTTGTTTGCACGATTAAGAGTTTAGTGTTCCACAGTATTAATTTATAGAGGGTTCTAAATAGAACCCTCCATAATAAAACATGGACAGATGCAAAAATCAAATTTTACAAGACAATGGCTGTACCTGTTCTTTTGTATGGCAGTTAATTGTGAATAATTAAAGAGATAGACAAAAATAAAATCCAAGCGGCTTAAATCTGATTCGCCAGAAAAGTTAAAGTCTGCACCAAACATGATCTCATAAGAAATAAAGATAACCGATAATATCTGGGTATTTATAGCATAAATGAAGAACTAGAAAATTATAAACATTCTTGCAGACAAACCATACGAAGAATGGACGCCAGTAAAATCCCCCATTTGGCAATGCTCTACCGACCCACTGGCAAAAGAGTGGAGGACAATACTGCAGAAATGAGTTTAGAGGACAGTACTTAAAAGCTGCAATTTTTTTAGCTGTATAATTTTCAACACCATGGATTTCACCCTGTAAAATACAACTTATCTTTTTCACATTTCTCAAACCGGGATTTCTTTCTTTAATTTTTTTCATTTTTTCTGATAAGACTTGCCGTACTGGTCCTAGCAAATTGTCGAATGACGTTGCTTCAGAGTTCAATACGTTAACTGCAGTAGTTAGTTCTAGATCACGTTCTTCGAGCTTAGTGATGATTTTTGGGGAAGTTATGAAGTGTGCACTAATGTACGTCTATTCGCTTTTGATTCATAATTTGCAGCCAAGGTTGCCGAATTAATACACTCGCATCTGCATTCAATGAAGGAAGTACCTTCTTAATAGCTTCAATTGTGTAACCGGTAATGTGTGGCCAGTAATAAAATGCAATATTGAGTCACGAACAGGCCCAGGCACAAGAACAGGCTCTGGAAGAAGAATTTCTGGTAGTTTCTCCTTGAATATCTGTGTTCTCGAGGGAGCTATGTCAAAATTTCTGTTAATTGAAGAAATGAAATTATTAACTTTAGGGTGCTGCGAACGAATCTTTTCGCAGCACGATGTAGGCCATGAACAATGCAAGTGATGTGGAGCACTTTGGGACAGAACATTTGAAGAGCTACCACTGCTTTCAGCATGTATGCTGCCCTATACGTGAGAAATGCCAAAAATCTCTCTTTGTGCACTTCAGTTGGTCACAATATATCCAACGCATCTCTCAAAGTCCTTGCAAAGGTGACATAGTTTTTTTCTCTAAGACTCTGCTCATAATTAAGTGAGGAGATCCTGCTTCTTTGGAACCCAATTTACCCACAACTACACTAGCTACGTAGTACCTTCTACAGTTGAAATCAGTTGTTTCATCAATTGAAAGCTTCAATGAATCTTCTATGTCATCTCTAATTGCTTTGAGCAGTTTTTCATAGAGTTGACTCGTTAGGAAGTTTTCTGTTGGTGTATTTCTTAAAAAAACGCTAAAAACAGGAGTATCCAGCTCCCTTCATGATATATTAGATGGAACAAGTGACTCCTTCACGAAACTCTTCAGTGAACTTAACGTTTTTTGTTTTTCTTTGACTTCAAATCTAGAAGAAGCTGAATTGTATTTTTCGGTGCATTTTTATGTGAGATGTAGTTTGCAAATGTTGATGCACTTGAAATTTGTTTGTACAGTTCACCTGCAAACTTGGCAAAATACAGTTTCCCATCTAAACTTAACGTTTTCTCACTCTGCAATTCACTTTTGCAGAAGGGAAGCACACGGACTCTTATCTTTTGGCATACAACCTTGATTTAATTTACACACAACACAGATTACCCAGATCGGTAAGGAAACTGAACCAACATTCCAAAGCAGAGAACCGGATCGAGTTAAAGCAAATTTCGAACTGGAAATGAGGGGTATCGAAATTTCAGAGCCAATGAGAACGAAATTCATCTCTCCAACCTCCGGCGCTCCTGCTGCCGCAGCCTTGCCCTTCGCATGTGACACCAATCACGAAACAGTTCACTCAACTCAAACAGAGAAGGTCAGAGATGGGGCAGGCCACGGCGCGGCGCTGCTTCTTTCCCAAGATGATAAATGCCGCATTTGCCAGGAAAAATTAGGAACCATTAATCACATCGTCTTAGCTTGTCCAATTCTAGAAAAGACCTAAAAATTGAAATTTGCAGACACCTCTGGGTATAGACTTTTGACGAACTGTACCGCTCTATTCGCACACAGATGATGTGTACTCGAAAGTCATCTCAAACGTCATCTTCGAGGACGATGCAGATCTGCCAGTAGATGTAACTACACACCCTGTCGTGTCTTTTCAAGTATTCGGTCTTTGCTAGAATTGGACAAGCTGAGACGATGTGATCAATGGTTCCTACTTTTTCCTGGCAAAAGCGGCATTTATCATCTTGAGAAATTTTTGAGAACCGTTTTAACGTAATGTCATGTTCTCAGCGCCTAATCTTGGGCAGGTATTAAAACTGCGTCGGATTCTGGCTTCATTCTTCCTCTTTTAAGCCACGTAAATGATTGATCTTTATTGATTTGGACCTTGTCCATTTTGTTTAGATATTGTCAATAGAGTGGTTTGGCTCTGCACGATTTCTTTAACATTTATGTCTCACATTTCATGTTTAGTAGCGTAAGAAGCACAGTGTTTGTGTCATTCTGCGTGTCTTGCATAGGCTTCTTCGCAATGCTTTATGCTACACTTACAATGCTTCTGTTTCCCATTCTTCGCTCAGATTTAATGACGTGACTCATTAGTGGGTCACCTTAATGACTAACTATATATATATATATATATATATATATATATATATATATATATATATATATAATACGGAGTTGCTCTGCAGCTGTCGCCGTATCTCCGCTCTGTCTCCATGCCTCTCTATTTGACTATAGATCTTCCTGCATTTCTCTTGCCGTCATAGCCTCTCGCACTCCCTGCTGTCATGCAAGTCTGGGTCTTCCTCTCTTCTGTCTTTCTGTCGGTACCCATTGCAGGACTCGTTTTGGCCATCTTTCCTCTGTCATTCGCATAACGTGACCATACCAAACGATTTGTTTTTTCTCTATTTTGTCAAGGATAGTTTTCTTTATCTCCATTTTCTTTCTTATTTCTTCGTTCCTGATTCTGTCACGTCTGCTGTAACAGCAACTTCGACGCCAGTATTCCATTTCAAGGGCCAACAGCTTCTCTCTTGTTCTTTTATCAACTTCCCAAACTTCTTAGCCGTACGTTGTAACGCTCTTGACTAGAGTGGAGAAAAGACGTCTTTTAGTAGTATTAGTAATGGTTTTTTTCCATAACATAGATTTTTTACTTCGAGTCACGTTTCTCCCCAAGCTTATTCGTCTCTCAATTTCTTCCTGGCTATTACCCTTTTTGTTAAAGAGTACACCCAAATATTTATATTTGTTTACTCCTCTCATTTTTTCCCCATTTTCCAGAAGAAGATCTTCAATCTCATTGTTCCCAACTGCCAGGTATTCAGATTTGTTTATGTTGATAGTAAGTCCTGCTTTAACTCTCTGGCGTGCAGCTGTGATTTCAGCCCCTACCCGTGGACTTCCAAGGAGACTCCAAGACGGAATATTGAGAGTTGTGTACGTAGCCCAACAGGACGATTTTATTCACCTCGCATTCCTGAAAGCCTCAGCTTTGTTGGTACGGCAAATATTACTAGGTAACTAATACGCTCCTTTTACAATCTCCAATTCCATTGTTTATGAAATCGCAGTATTTTCGTTTTCATCTTCTAAACTATTATTATTATTATTATTATTATTATTATTATTATTATTATTATTATTATTATTATTATTATTATTATTATTAATATTATTATTATTGTCATTATTGTAAAACTGCGTGTATTACAAAGAAATTCATTTTAAAAAGAGTGTGTTATTTTAGTGTATATGAAAGATCTGAGATGATAATAATAATTGATGATAATTTTTGTTTCTAAATAAAACACAACACATTGGAAAATGTATTAGCGCGATAGCTCGTTGAACGCAATTCAAAGAATTTTTTTATTAGCCGCAATTGTTCACAGCGGTGGATGAGCTCCTGCGACTTCAACTTGTTCCCGCCCGACAATGGGCGGCAGAGGTGACCTGCGCGCACCGCGGCGGTGGCGGTGGGCGAGGGCGGGGGCGGGGGCGGGGGTGGGCGATGCGGGCGGAGATACGCCCGCAGATGGGTATCGCCCCTTAAAATGATGGGCCACACTTCCGCCGCTTGCGCAATTACGCCCGCGCCGTCGCCCGCGAACCCTCTGGGCGGCGGGGCAGGCACCGCCCGGGCTGTCGGTCCTCTAGCCCCTCCTGTTTAAAAGTTGCCGTGCTACTACAGCACGTACTTTCTCATGTTATTTGTAATAATTTCGTTATAAAACTTGAACGCACAAAAGGAAACATTTTTTAAAAACTGTTTTCAAATTTGTAGTTGTAAAAAGTCGAAATAATTTCAAACTTTTGCAATTTCGAAAATTTAGTGTTAACATTGAAAAACGAACCTGAGCCATGTCTATTAATGCATTTCACTCCATTAAATAAAAAATTGAAAAAATTTGAAAAAAAGGAATTTGAGAAAAATTTGGAAATGTTCCTGGGCTTTATGTAAACTATCCCCCACATTTAAACAATGTTTTTCAAAATCGCAGATCTTTGAGTCGAGCTCAATCGACTGGCGAATATCCATTTTTGAAAAACCTACCTATAGTTAATGTTGTTCACAAACGGACGGACAGACGGATGGATGGAGGATGACGGATGGATGGACGGATGGAGTGACGAACAGATGGATGTACAGACGAACGGTTAAGTGGACGGACAGGCGGACGGACAGACATTCGGACAGACGGTCCGACACACGGACGGACAGAGAGAAGGACATTAAAAAAAAGTTTTTAAGTATTTAGGGACTCCAAAACGTGTATTTCCGTTGAAATTTCGAAATCGATTTTCTGCCGCATCACGTAAATTTCTCAATTCTACGTGTATTACTCAGTATACACGTACGTATTAGAGAAAGTTATAAATGGAATAAGATCAATCCCACCATGTTTCATCCTTAATCAATAAATTTCACGAGTACATATATCAGAAGCCAGCAGGACGATAAAACAACAGACCAACAATTTCGTTATCAAATCTCCCTTCTCTTCAATTTTCAACTTAGGGTGCAACTAAAAAAGATTTCTCGTTAAATCGAGATTCCCAAAAGAACGACTTAAACTCTCATGCTCCTAGGTAACTCCATCCCACCCATTCACCCCTCTATCTTCCTATCGAGAACCAAACTCATTAATATGTGCTGGTGAATTTACAACATGTAAACAAATTACAATGTGCCGCCCAAAATACGAATATTGTAGTCTCGACTTTGCAATTCTGGTACAACAGACGAGATTATGCACGCAAACCAACAATTAAAACTGTAACTGAGAGAAACAAACGTAACACTTTTGGAAATTAATTTCCTCTCAGCAAAATATTACACCCGGCATGGTCTCCACATGAGCCTTACGGGAAAACATGCAGTCAAATTTGCACAACACATCAACTCCAGTCCTACGCAGTCTCCTACCAAAACTCCATCTCTTGCACCTTCCTTACGTTCTCCATCCCCCACTCTTATTTCGGACCCTCTTACCTCCTCCTCTGAACCTTCTCCCGTTCTTCCCATTCCCACTATCCACACACCTGATGCCCCAATTTCCTCATAAGCTATCACTGCTGGGGTACATTATAACCTTCGATCATGCACTCGAGGTAAAAATGGAGTAAATATATAGCAACTACTGTCAGATGCAGCAGAGAACATCCATTTAACAGCAGAGAACGTTCACTTAAATGAATTGAACACAAAATTAAGTTCATTGTGCTACGCGTTCAGAATTCTTGAAAATTTAGTCAGCCTTCATACTGCTCGTTGTGTATATTTCGCGAATGTTCATTCCCGCCTGAGATATGGCATAATATTCTGGGGAAATACATCTTAAAGCTCCCAGACGTTTAGATTACAAAAACGAATCGTACGAATAATAACCACAACCCACCCACCTCATTCTTGAAAGCCTCTCTTCATTGATCTAGGAATTTTACCATTCTAGTTGTTACCATTCTAGTCTGTTGATTTTCTAATCAGTGGTTTTTGTCAAAAATGACATGCTTAATGGCGGGAATATATTTTCAGAAAATGCCGATGTCTATTACTATAAAACTCGACGTAGAAATCATATTTATCAGGTGACAGTATCAACAGCTCATTACAAAAAATTCACATACAATACATGTACTACATTGTTTTACAACACTTTGCCAGATGACATTAAACGATTAAATTCGATAGAAAAGTTTAAATCCAAAGTGAAATCCTTTCTGCTGCATAACTGTTTCTATACAATTAGAGACTATACTGAGCATCACAAGGAAAGTAACATTAATTTTAACAACGATATTTAAATATATTATTTACCATTGGACTGTATAAATCTAAACAATATGTAACTTTATTGTATCGCAGCTTCTGGGTCAATGACCCCCATCTCGATCAGGTTTTTCGTCCAGTTTCCCTGATCCATTGAGCAAATGCTGAGATGGCCCCTTGTTTTGCTTCTGGACATAAATGTAACTTCATTATCTGTGCACGTCTTCTAGAATTCAGTGGGAAATACAGTTATTCAAATTATCGTGTCCATGTTGGCGCGGCAGGAAGTATTATCCCGAAGGACAACATGGATAAGAGTCCAAAATTTATTGCTTATTTATCCTTGAAAATAGATTTTATTACATGGGAGCTTTTTTTCCTTCATTCATTCAAAATTCAAGTAGTATATGACTTAGTGTAGGGATCACAGAATTTTGAAAATGTGCACACAATTCACTTCTCTCCATAGCACGTCATACGCAGTTTTAACTGTTTTTTGACGTAAAATAAATAAATAAATAAATCCTTATAAGTACTTACAACAGATAAACATACTGCACATAATGTTAAATCCTTTTCAAATAAAACTGAGTGTATCGAGGCAGCTCTACATAGCGATTTAAATTTAATGGATGTTGTTTTCTTTACAGAACATTGGTTATCTCCTAATGAACTAAGCAGTTTCCAAATTCCAAACTTTTAACTCGCAGGCTATTATTGTAGGGAAAAGGAATCGCATAAAGATCCTGCTTAGAAGGTTCTTGTATTTACGATAGAAATAATATCTATTCTATATCCTTGACGGAATTAAGTGTGTATTCCGTTGAAAATTTTTCTTGAAATATCTGAAGTACATCTTTCTACATACAAATTGTAATACTTTGCGTCTACAGACCTCCAAGGAAGAGCTTTAGATTATATTATGTTTTTAGAAAAACTGGAGATAACATTAAACAGTCAGCAATCGCGTTTTTGAATCCATTGTTGTATGCAGAGATTTTAACATTGATTTTCTGCTCGAATCTTGGGAGAAAGAACAGTTTCTCAATTTAATTAATTCCTTCAGTTTAGATATTACAATAAATGTACTTACAGGGATCATACTAAATTCAAAGAATGCAATCGATAAAATAACATTTATCAAAACCACTACTCGCTATGAAATTGAAACAAAAGATTTAGGATACAGTGACCACGATACACACATTCGTACCATTATGCGAAATTCAAACACTGACAATAAGTAATACACGTATGAGAAGATTGTTTACTAAAAGTAAATAACATTATTTATTGATTACTTGCTGCAGGAGTCATGGGACGCGGTTTACAACTTTGTTGAGACAAACGATAAATATAATTTATTTTTTTCAACTCTTCCATTTCATTTTAACACTTGCTTCCCTCTTCAAAAGAGAAAATTAAATATTTCACGGAAAAGCAATTCTTGGATAACACGAGAGATTAGGACATGATGTAAAAACAAACGAACTCTTTCTTTCATTTCTAAGCATCAAAATGTGTCTCAAGATTTCCTCCGCTATTTTAAAAAATACAAATCATTGTTAAGTCATAAGAAGGCTAAAATCATGAAACATGATCTCGATATTTTGAACTCAAATAATAAAACAAAAGCAATGTGGAGTACAGTAACAAATTCGACCAAATCAACTAGAAACCCTGTAGAGAATGTTGTTTTAAAAGATAAATGAGAGATAACAGAAATGTGAGCGATCCGGCAACAGTGGTTAGTCTCTTTAACCAATTCTTTTCGAAAATTGCTGCCGATCGCACTATAGGTCTTCAGTCACAAAATTCAACATCAGACTTATCCCCAAAAATTTTAGACACAATGTTCGTTTCCGAAACGTCTTCCTATGAAATTCTCAAAATCATCGGTAAACTAAAAAATAAATATTCGGTCGGTTTAGAAGAATTTCCGGATAGTTTGATAAAGACTTGTGCGCCTGCCATTACACACCCCTTAAATTTCATGTTTAATGTAATCTTATGCACAGGAATTTTTCCAGATATTTTTAAAACAGTTAAGATTAAGGCGGTTTTAAAAAAAGAGGCAACAAAAATGAAATTCAAAATTATCTGCCAATTTCTCTTTTGTTCTTGTAGTTGTTGTTTTTTTCCTTCAAAAAATTAGGGAGACATTTTTACGTACTACGAATAGAAACCTTTCTCAATAATCACGACGCGTTTTCAGATTGCCAACATGGATTTCGAAAATCGAAATCTACGAAGACAGCCATATTTTCGTTTCTTAAAAATGTCGCTTCATCCATGGAACAAAACGAAGCACCTATTGGAATATTTTTAGATCTTTCAAACGCTTTTCACGTCATTGATTATATCATTTTACTTTCCAAAGTACCTTTGTATGGAATCCATTGCTGTAGATTGATTAAGTACGTACCCTAAACAAGATATCAGAGAGTAGAAGCACCTTACTGGAATGATGGAACATTATGTACACACTTTTCCGATTCTTTGCCAATTGCGTGTGAAGTCCCGCAGACATCGATTTTAGGCTCTATTCTCTTCCTACTATACGTAAACGATATGCCCTCGACGATTCGAAACGAAAGAACAGTTCTCTTCGCGGATGATACGAATATTCTTAGCAATAAAGAAATCGTAAATAGTACAATATCAGATAATTAAAATGGGTTCTGTAATGACAAAATTAGTACCTAACAAGTGAAATAAAAACGATTTCAAGTCAGTTTTTCATTTCAAATAAAAATTTCGAACTCCATTGAAAATGAACAGTTTACCATTGATGTTAAGGTAACAAAATGTTTAAGTCCCTCAATTTAGTCAAACCTTAAATGGAACGTCCATTTAAATGAATTGAACACAAAGTTAAGTTCATGATGCTATGATTTCAAAATTCTTTCAAATCAAGTGAGCCTTCGTATTGCTCGTTGTGTATTATAACGCGAATGTTCATTCCCACCTGAGATATGGCGTAATATTCTGGGGAAATACATCTTGTAACTCCCAGACGTTTAGATTACAAAAACGAATTGTACGAATGATAAGCAAATTCCACCCACGTGTTTCTTGTAGGCTTGAGGACTTTATTAATCTAGGTATTTTACCATTACCTTGTCTCTCGATCTCCCACTTGATCAGTGGTTTTTGTCAAAAATGACTTGCTTAAGGGCGGGAATATATTTTCAGCAAATGCCGATGTCGATAACTATAACTCTCGACGTAGTAACCATATTCATCAGGTCACAGTATTAACAGCTCACTCCAAAAAATCACATGGAATACATATACAACATTATTTTGCAACACTTTCCCAGCTGACATTAAATGAATAAATTCGATACAAATGTTTCAGTCCCAAGTAAAATCTTGTCTGCTGCTTAAGTGTTTCTATACAATTAGAGACTTTACCGAGCATACGAACGAAAAGTAATATTAATTTTAATGATGATATTTAATGTGTTATTTACCATTTAAACTGTCTAATTCTCAAGAATCTGTAACAAGTATTGTACTTCAGCTTCCGGATCAATGATCACATCTCGATCAGGTTTTGTCCAGTTTTCCTGATCCTTGAGCAAATTCTGAGATGGCCCCTTATGGTCAAAAATGGAACTTAATTTTCTGTGCTCGTCTTCTAGAATTCAGTGGGACATACAGTTATTCAAATTATTACAGTTATTCGTTCTCCATGTCACGGGAGGACGTATTATTCCTTCATGAAAGACATGATGAGGGACAGCCCAAATCTATAGCTGATTTACCCTTGAAAATATATTTTATTACATCGGAGCGAAAATTTTGTTAACAATCCTTGCAAAAAACTATCATTTCAAAATTCAACTAGTTTATGGCTTAGGGTAGAGATCACATAATTATGAAAACGCACAAAATTAACTTCTCGCCGTAGCACGTCACACACAGTTTTTAATTATTTTTTACGTAAATAAATAAATAAATAAATAAATAAATAAATAAATAAATAAATAAATAAATAAATAAATAAATAAATAAATAAATAAATAAATAAATAAATAAATAAATAAATAAATAAATAAATAAATAAATAAATAAATAAACAATAAATAAATAAATAAATAAATAAATAAATAAATAAATAAATAAATAAATAAATAAATAAATAAATAAATAAATAAATAAATAAATAAATAAATAAATAAATAAATAAATAAATAAATAAATAAATAAATAAATAAATAAATAAATAAATAAATAAATAAATAAATAAATAAATGAAATGCATAGAAGTAAACGAGTGTCGAGTAAGCATGATCGTAATCTAACATGTGGTATCAAAATCACCTTCATCTCATTCATGGAAGACAAATTTGGTGAACAAGAAACGATTTTTTAAAATTTATTTAGACTTTTATAGATTTTCAGACTTCTTTTATCTCACGGATTGGTATAATAGCGATAATACAAATGCAGCCTATATTTTCATCTAGTCGCATATTACAAGCAATTCTGAGTTCGAACAGTTAAGTATAGGCAACCCGCACTACGTTTCCCACAGTTTTTAAATTCTAGACAAAAAATATAGAATTGCAAGCGTAGTTGAGCAATAAGGAGTAATTTCGACTTAGTAGATCGTAAATGGTCAAATATTTTTAGAGCTAGGTGGGAAGAAACCCACAGGCAAACACAGTTTCTTTTTTGCCGTCAATCAATCGGGTAAAATGTTTAAAAAAATTGCGGCGGGCACATAAAACATGCTATTTCACATTTATTTCTGTAAAAATAAACATATTTAAAGGGAATTGTTAAATTATATCGCTTGTTCCGATTTCAATAGCCCTACGCACTAAATACTAAATAAATGTTTGACCAATAGGGACATAACGTCCACGGTGGTGTAACGGTTACCGATCGATTAAACCCAAGTTCGCGAGTTCATACCCAACGGAAGTCGTGCATTTTTCAAAAAGAAAAAAAAAGTACGACTTTCTTCTGGGGGAAGTAAATCCGACTCTCCCAAGCAGTAGATTTATTGCATGCAAAAAATCATCAAGCTCAAAAGAAGCATTTAGGCTAAGTTTAAATAGTTTGTTTCGTCGTCCGGGTGATAACTTCTTTCTCTTCTTTCTAGACGATGGAAGGAGCGTAGCAGAATTTGCGTGCTCAGGCGGAAGGGAAGGTCTCATGGCCACAGCCTCGCCTCGGAAAATAAGGCTGAATTCAACTCAATTAAATTTAAATTAATCCCTGAGATCGATCGAATATTTTCAAAATTTGAATTCCATGAAAAATCAGTGTATAATTAGCCGTTTACGTGATAATAAATAGAATAATTGAGAAGAGAAGAGAAAAGGAATTGAAAGCAGGAGGAGGAGATGGTTCATATTGTAAAAACGATCACAATTTCTTAGATAAGAATTCGACTGCTGACTTAGAAATCAGTAAATTTGTATATTTTTTTAAAAAATTTGTTGCTCTACTTTGACGCAACGCGTCTCCAAGCCCCTTGGGGGGCGTTGAGCGCTTTGCGCCTCTCGGAGTGATCCTTCATTACTAACAGCGCTTTTTTTGGAGTAATCCTCCGTTAATATTATGTCTGTCGCGTCTCGTCGCAGTCGGTTGTCAAGAGGACCGCCAGGTAGCATCTCCGCGTACGCGCCTCCCACCGTGCGCTCCTGCGTCACTACCCAGCGGCCAGAATTGGGAAGGAATAAGGATAGGGGTAGGGTTTAGGACACTTCACAAGGGTTGGTCTAACCCTTGTGAAGCAGACAAACTCGTTTTGTTGGAACAAATTTCACATGAGATTCGACGGGAATCGAACCCGGATCTCAGTGGTGAAAGGCCAGCGACTTTGCAATGAGCGACGAGTTCAGTTTAGGTTAAGTCTTTATTTATACTTATGGACTTTTATAGTGACTCTACCAGAGAGTATGATAAACTAGAGGAGCTACATCAGAACATACTTTCTCGCAATTTTATCGTTATATGTATGTCTTCAATTGTGCCTTTCTTATGTTTCAAATATAACTATATTAAGGTATTCAGTGTATTCACGAACATATCCGATGCGTATTTTCGCTTTTAAATATTTTACGTAAGCCCTATGCGAGAAAGTAAAACAATGAAAAGTTAACAAATAATACGATTCACCGGCGGCGGCAACGGCTGCTTTCGCTACGCGTGTTGTTGCCAATTTATTTAGGATATACCTTTTACAACGCAGTAACGCTGAGACCTTTGGGAAGAAGATGCAAATAGTTCGAAAAATATATAATAGTAATTATTAAATACTATAGAATTGTAATATTCTCCAAATGTGCTTCTTTTAACACGAATTTCACGTTACTCCTTGTATGATCGTGTAATGCTAAATACTCCATACGTTTTTCCACCTAAAAATATTCCCAAAATTCTCATTGAAGATCAAACGCTTCGCTTCTATCTTTGGACGTTAACTAAAAAAATATAAATAAATGAAACAATGCCTCATAATGGTTCCATGTGAATGTTAAACAAAAAGAAGAATTCAAAAGAATTTTCAAAACATTATCTTATCTTCTCGCCTTTAATAATGAACTACTCAAATAAACATTGCTCCATTGTTTCCCAATGCATCATACGGTGGTAATATAAAATTAAAGTTAAAATATTCGTACCAGTTTATGGTACTCAATTTTTATTTTTCATGTTAAGTAATAGAAATAATGATATTATAATCCAATCCCACCCAATTCTATTTCTTCAGTATCCCAATTACTAAGTTAACACATAAAAACTATTGGAAACTCGGAAAACGTAGTATCTGACAAATCATTGCTTGGTTCTAGAGATAGCGTTCCTAACATTCTTTAAATACGAACACTCTTAAAAAATTAAGTCGTAAACAACATATTTTAACTTCAAAAATTCAATAATTATAAACTTCAATTCTTTTGTGATTTCTTAGTGTATCATTAACTCTGGAATATTACGTTCTGGCTTAACGGCAAAACTGGAGTTTTGAAGTGCAGGAAAGGGATGCCACATTGGGCAGAATTCCGCCAAATGAGCGGAAAAGGCTTTGTCAGAAACCTGTCAAAGTAAATTGTAGGTTTTTAAATAGAATTAAAATTTTATTTTCTGCACGTCAAACAAAATTAATTAATATAACATGTAACTCCGATGGGTCTAATTTCAATTAACGTTTGCGAATGGGTTGAAAGAAAATACGTCAATACATTAAGAATACAAATTGCAGAACAGAGTAAAATCAAATGAATATTAGAATGTTTAATAGTAAGATATAATTAAAATAAAATTATTCTTTTTTATACGGACAGACGTTTCGCTGTCAATCGATTTTTCGGTATGAAGGACGCACAAAAGATGGATTTTGGCTACACCACTTGTTAGAGGATTTTTTTTCTATATTTTGCAATTGAATTTACCCACTTTTTCGTTACTAGAGAGCGGAAATAAGAGTTTTGTGTCGAAAATTCGCACTATTACAATACTTTCTTTTATTACGTTAGTAAGTGCGAGCATGTAAAAACTAGAGGAGCAACAACAGCCAATACTTTCTCGCATGATCGAAAATATTTACGTAGTATTAAAATATTGCAATTTCTGCTGTACTAAAAACTCAGTTATAACTTGAAGAAATCTGATTCAAACGAATCTCGTCTCGTGCTCATCTGCATTGATTTCCATTGTCAGGACAGGAAGAGTAGTCATTTCTTACTAATAGAAATGAAACGAACATGAATAAATTTAAATGTTACAGTATTTACAGAACATAATACACAAAAGCAAATATAATTTCACACAAGACTACCTTGATTACTTTTGAAGTGAGCTTTCAATTTTTTAATACACTAATCAGCGATTAAAACTCCATAAAGTATAGATGTGTGTTTGCAAGTTCTAAGTTAAAATTAACTACCTTCCTTCAATCTATTATCCTTTCATATAAATATTATCTACATCCTACAATAATCATCTCCGACAACAATGGGATGAATTCGAAAAATTTTGAAACCTCTGTGTGGCTATTTTTCGAACTGGCAACGCCTGAAAGAAAGCGATCGACATTCCAATTTACAATTCCGATTTTTTTTGAAATTTCCGAAAAAACAGAGTGCGCCGAAAATAGGATCATCACAACTATCTTTACAGTTCTTTGCTATATACGAGGATAAAAATGAAAGACAAAATTTATTTTGCCGTTTCTGACAAATGTCTTTAAAGTGGTCTTGACAGCGCCTGTTTCATCTAAACTTGCGCAAAAAATACATTTTTGAAATATTGAGCATGACGCCTGTTGAAGAACTGTTTTTGATGAACACATCGAGAAGAAAATAAACCTATCTTCAAAATTGTTGAAAGAAGACACCGAAAAAATTTGAGTGTTTTTCAATTTTCGAAAAATCAAGGATTTCATTGACCATGAGACTTGTACCATTCTCTCAAACGTAATTCACACTATCCAACAACAAAATTTAATCAAAAACACTGGGGATATTTTTTTGATAATTTTGAAAATGTCCCAGGGGCTTCAAGGAAAGTGCCCCCAAAATGAAAAAAATATCGGTTTCAAATTCAAGGAACCGCGATATCAATCAGATCTGTTAGAAAATATCAATTTTGGAGAAATTCCACAGAACAATTTAACCGCTACCGTTTTTCACAGATTTCGGACAGACAGACGGACAAACAGACGTTTTGCCGTCATTCAATTTTTCAGTATCAAGGACAAATAAAACATGGATTCTGGCTACACCATGTATTAGAGGATTTTTATATACTTTTTTTCTGCCGAAAAAACGCCGTTTTCCCCCACAGCACTACATAACTTTCTCTTCTTAAGAAGTACTTTCTTAAGGGCGAGAAAGTAACTAGTGGTGCTACAGAATGGCACCGACTTTGTAGTACCAGTTAATAATCTAATTTCTTTGGTCAGCGCTAGCTTTTCAGACTTCGCACATACTCTTGCCAGCTGCAATCTATCGCCGCCCGAATTATATATATATATATATATATATATATATATATATATATATATATATATATATATATATATATGTAATTTTTCTTATTCTTAAGGGTAGAACTAAAATATTACTTTAAGAATAATATATAAGAGTAAAAGCCCGTCAATTAACGAAATTTTCGTTGAAAAATATGGAGCCGTTGTTAAGAAAATATCGTTTAAGCGTGTAAAGGCGAAGTTTGAAGCTTTTCTTCACAGAAATTTTTTGACTTCTCGAAAAACTGTAATGGAAGTCATTTGAAGTATTACCACTTACAAATGCAATAATGAATACAAATTTCTGGAAATGTGTATATTACCGGCTTGAGAGATATTTAAAAAATACATTTGTGTAATTTTTGAAAAAACAAACACTAATCGTACGAAACGTTTGAAGAAAAAAATTGGAATCGTTTTTGAGAAAATTTTGAAAAAGTCTCGAGGGGTTTTTGTAAAGTGCCCCCCAAAATTATTGAATGTTTTTCAAAATCGCAGAGTTTCGACTTAGGCCAGATCGACAGCGGTTTCTTCAGTTTGGAAAAAATCGTACGCATAGTTTAGGCGCTAGTGTTGTTCACATACACCAGACGGACGGACGGGCATTTTGGAAACTAGTGGTGCTACAGAATGGCACAGACTCTGGCATTAGTTTCTAATGTCTTTGGTCTGGGCTAGCATTTCGTGGTTGCCTCATCCTCTTGCCAGCTGTCATCTATCCCTAAGACGGTCCTCGCAAAGGAGATCGGTCTTTGCCAGGGGGCCCAAAGTGGTTGTTTTTTAATTTTCTCGATTTCCTACTAATAGAAACGATTTATTACTTTAGAAGTATTAAAATACGGTAAATTCTTATTCTATGTGACAAATTTCATTGAAAAATTTGTATTTTTTTTGTAAAAAAGTAGCGTTTAAGCTGCACCGTAAATAGGAAATTTGAAGCTTCTTTTCACAGAAATCTTTTGAGTTTCGAAAAGTTCATTATAAGTCATTTGAAGCACTTTTACTCAAAAATGGAATAACGTACACAAATTGCTGGAAATGTGCATATTAAGAGCGTGAGAAATATTTAAAAAAATTACATTTGTGTAATTTAAAAAATGAGCTTTATGTCAGAGTAAACACTATCCCTTGGAAAAGTTTGAAAAAAAAATTGGAGCAATTTTTGAGAAAGTGGCGTTTGAGTGTTTCTAAAAATCCGGAAATTTGAGTTCATTTATAGCTCAAAACAGAAAATTGTTGAGTTTTAGAGAAACTTTATATGATATTATTTAAGCACTTATACTCATAAATACAATAATGTGAACAAATCGCCGCTAATGTTTTAACGACGTGAAAGGCTAGTCAAAAAACATTTTTGCCGTTTTTTTAAAAGAAAACAAATGAATAGAGGAATATGGTGTTTATTTCATTTTATAGATTACATTTAGCACGATCCCTACCAAAAGTGTAAAGATAAAATTTGGAGCCGTTTTTAAGAAAATATAGTTTTTGTTACTTTTTAAAATTGCACATATTGCTCGCAATATTGCTTGAAAACTACTAAAATTTGTCAAAAAATGTGCGTGACTTTAATAAAAAATAATTATGAGCAACAAATTTCTTTTGAAGAAAACATTTCTATCTTCAATATTGTAGTTTTAAGGGCACGCCGAAAAGAATCAATCTTTTGCAATGTTTGAAAATTAAAAGTTAACAGTAAAAATCGAGACAATGCCACATTTATAAGTGTTTTTATTCTATTTCAACACTAAATTTACAGAAAAATTTAAAACCAATTTTGAGAAATTTTTGAAAATGTCCCTGAGAGTTCATGTAAAATACCCCCAAAAATTACCGAAAGTTTTTCAAAATCGCAGAGCTTTTACTCAGGCCAGATGGACAAGGGTTTCTTCAATTTGGAAAAATCCTACTCGTAGTTTACGCACCAGTGTTGTTAACATATACCCAGACAGACAGACGGACGGGCGGACATTTTGAAAAAAACAACAAAATGTTTTCGGTATCAGAGGACTCCAAAACGTAATTCCGTTGAAATCTCGAAATCGATTTTCTGCTGCATTACATATTTCCTCTATACTACGTATATTACTCCGTATATACGTATGTATACAATAAAGTAATAGATTAGACTAATAATCATTAGGCTAGAATGTAATTGTAGACTAATAATTATCTTGGTGACGGTTGCTTGATTCACAATGTTCTCATCTGGTTTTCATTTTTTCACAGAATTTTAATAAATTTTAATAGCACTTATTTTGGTCCTTTTTAGGGGCCGTTAAGCCTGCCTTGACTAGAGTAATATCCATATCTCAAAATAAATGTATTACGTGAACATAAGTTGCATTTTTATCCATCGATGGGATGTGGAAAATAACCAATACGTGCAAGCACGTACGTTTTTATTAGAGGAAAGAAATTGTAAATATATGGATATTTTTAAGAAATACTTTCCTTTATTATAACTCGCATTAGATGTGAAGTAATAAAAATTCAATGAAACAAAAATGTGTTTCCATACCAAGCGGGATGCGAGATTCCTCGAGAAGGAAAAAGACTAATAGTGAACTTAAAAAGAATGCCTTAATTCACAATTTATAACATTTCTTGGAAGCAAATTACAGGGCCATCAATCTCTCCCGCGCCTTCTAGAACATCTGGCCTTTTATGAAAAGTAAACGAATACCGCTCAATCATCACGTTGAAATTTGCTGTAATGAGTGCTTCAAGATTGCTATGAAATTCAGAAAATGATGTTGACAGTATTAACAATATTCGGTTCCTTTCTACCATTCAAGCAACGTGAGCAGCCGTTTTTATTCTCCGTCGGAGCCGAAGCCTGTGGTTAGAAGCCAAGTCGTTTCGCGTCCCTCCGTGGCGCAGCACGCTCTGCCCACTGCCGGCCAATGGATGGTTGACCAAGCTAGAAATCGATTGATTGATTTATTGGTGTTTCCTGGCTCGACACCTGCTATCGTCATTAGTCCCGTTAGTAAAGTGTTTTATTCCGGGAGGTGGCGATCCGGCACTGGCAACCTAAACGTTGGCTCGCTAGGAATCCCTACTCCAGGTATCTCCCTAGCGAGGACCGCCTGAGCCGGTGTAAGCTCTAAGCTCCCGATAGGTGTGTTAGGGTTGTGTAAGAAAAGCCTAAGTGTGTGTAAGTAAGGGCAGACGACAGTGTACTAGTAGTAAGGAGGAAGAATAAATCACGCGCATTCCGCGGCGCGTTCAATAGAGTCCACATCTCGATTAGTTATTTGACCAGTTTCCCTGATACATTGAACAAATGCTGAGATGACCCCTTATTTTGCTTCTGGACTTAATACGCACACGTTTTCGTACGCGCACGTTACTTCACTACGCGCACGTTTTCTGTTGAGCTCTCCTTTGCTTGTAGTGGTAGGAGTAGGCTGTGGGTGAGCTACTATTTTGTTAGCAAGCAGAAAAATCAAATCTGCAGTTCGTTTACCATTGCAAATCGGTTTTCTATAACTCAGGAACGAAAATGTATACTTTTTCAAATGTTGCTAATCCCGCGCTTTTTTAAATTTTATTATTATTATTATTATTATTATTATTATTATTATTATTATTATTATTATTATTGTTATTATTAATAATAATAATAATAATATTTTTTTCAAACTTTTAATTATCTTTCAACTATTTATAGTTAAAATGTTGGTAAAAGATTCTGGAACTATTTCACTGTCACACACACTCTCGAACACACACATATACGCAACTATTTCACTGTCTAAATTGAGTAAATCGAATGTGTTGCATCTCTTAAAAATTAAACGGTGGGCAACTTCTATTACACCTTCTAGAGAGATGAAAATAATGTAGGTAAATAAAGGTACAACGTTAAAATATTATGATGTACAATTAAAAACGTTTCGCTTTGCTTATTTGCAGAAATATTTTTTAGAAGGTAGAAAATAGCAATTTTTTAAGGCATCGGAAGTAGTTCGTTTTCTCGTTAGACTCGAAGAGAGAAGGATATGGGAACACCCCTCGGTGATTTCCAGACATTAAATTTTTAAAACAATTTCATTAAATTCATATGAGCATTGTTAGTTTTGTAATTATAAAGTCAGTTTTTAAAAATTTAAAGTCACATCAACCTCCTCATTACAATTTTCAATTAAGTTGTATTATAGCATAGTTGTTGAGAGTTATAATTACATTACATTGTAGCTTATTATTTAAGTTTTATTATTTTTGTAATTCAATATTTTTAAGAATTATGGGTGAAAAAGAGTATTTTTTCAAATCGTCCGTTATTTTTAATTTTCTTCTGCTTTGGGTATTTCAACATTCCAGAATCAATGATGAATAGTGTGTAGGGAATTGCAGCAGGTGTGAATGTTAGGATTTCATTGGCTAAATATAGGTCCATGGGTTGTCCTACAGTGGCCTCTTCAGTCATGTAATGAGAATGTCATTTTCTCTATTAGTCCCTTGAGTTGGTTGTATACAAATAAATTTTAAACATTTGATGAAATTTAGTTTGTTTGATTTTTATTTAAATCACAGTGAGTTTCAATTTTATCTTCTATTATGTTTATAAATTTTTATTTTATCACAATAGGATGCGTTTTTCAATCCAATTTATTTACTGTTTTCAAATTGATAGCAGAGTTCTCACAAAACAATCCCAATTCGGTATTTCCGTATTTCATTTCGACAAACAGATGTCTACTTTTGAGAGTCCGAGTCAGAATTGTGGAGCTTCGATTTTTTATTTATGTTATTTTGTTCAAAATGCATTACCTCAGTTGAGTAGAGTTTCTTGTAGGTAAATATAATTTCTTTTGAAAATCTTTCTGAACGTGGTTAAGATTGAAATGGATAATTGATATTGCTTTCCTGTTTCCTTTAGCATAATTAAAACAGATGTTTCCTTCTTCCAGGTTGTGCAATCCTCAAATCAGAAAAAGCTAAACAAGGGGCCTTCTCGGAAGCGGAAGCGGTTGGCTAGCCTGTGCCAGCCCTGCCTGCTTCGTTCTCACCCGCACTGGATAATGAACTAGCGGCATCGCGCAGACACAGTGCCTCCTGTGCTTCGTATGATCAAAGTTGCAGGGGGCCGGGGCCGTGAAAAATACATCAGAAGGACGCATTCACGTCGCTGCCGCCTCCACTCCGCCCAGCCAGCGCCCACCCCGCACAGGTCGTCAACGCCGAAAACTCGCTTACGCAATCCCTGTGGCTCGGATGACGTCACGCCTCCCCCCACCGGTGAGCTCATGAGAAAGAGAATGACAATCGCTGAAAACGTGAAGGAATACGCAAACGGCTTTCAAACGAATTGTTAGTACACAGCTTGATATAATTACTGGTTTTCGAATGCAGTTTTTAAGCGTTTCAGTCAAAGGCGATGACTAAAGGCAAGGAAATGAAAACAATAGAACTAAAAATTCCTCACCAGATTTTACCGTATGAAAAGTTACAAAAGCTAAACCCTCGAAAACAGCTTACTAATTAGACATAACCGTGGCTCTATTGTAAACTGATGCATTTGGGATTCTTTTTGTCATCAAATATTGGCGGCATTTGAGGTTGTCACGCGATAGCTACTGCGGATTTTTTGTTCTTTCCAGACTTGCGTTTCCACAAGGCAATTAAAGGGTGCCAAGATATGTGACGCACCTCATTCAGAACGTGTGTTAGATTTTCGGTTGACATTGCTTGAAACGAGTAACATGCGTTTGTAAATCCAACAAACATATGTTCACCCTTAATCTCTCCATCAAACCAAATATTGATCTGAGAAAATTAATTTTTCATGGAGAAACTCCTCACCATTTCTGACCCCAAAGAACAAAAACAAAATAAATCTGCCTTTTAAATATTATATAATTAATGTATGTATCACGTAAGCCACGAAAGTGAATGCTTAATTTTGAAATTATTTGTATACAAATATACCTCTATGTGCTTCTTTCGTTCTAAAAGTTAAACTCAAATGACAATAAAATTTTTGTTGTTTCAGTAGAGATGTAGGGACAAAGTGTTCTAGATATCAAAGGAAAATTACGTATTGTCGATCCTTATAGGACAAATATACTTTAATAAATTGTATAGTACATATAATTACTTCCATTTTCAGCCTATACATACATTTGAATACATTTAATAGTACACTCAATGCAAACAAACTCTTCCTGAAAGATAAAAGGAAAGGAGTTTTTGATTTCCAGAGAGAAATCTCACCGCATCAAATGACATTTCCCCTTTGGACTCAATGTGATGATTTAAAGATAAGTTCGTTTAGAAATTAGACATGTCAATGTCGCTGAAAATGACCACCTTAGGAAGGATATTGCTCAAATGTATAAAGTTATGAAAGTGCTCTGTGGACTATACGGAGTGAAAACTGGCGCCTGGATTTTAGAACTTGTAGCAGAATCCCGTCAGCGGCGATGAGAATTTTAAGATCGTTATTAGAAATATTAAGAAACAACAGAATAGAGAACGAGAACATGAACGAAACCCTTGGAATCTACAATTTATATAAACACATGAAAAAATATGGGAATAAATAAAATGGAAAGACCTAAAATAATGAATGATGTACGCGTTTCATAACAAGTCCTATATTACACACCCAGAGGAAGAAGAAATGTCGTAGGACCCAACAGAAGATGGATTGATCAAAAAATTGCAACGGACCAACCTGTCTAATTCTTGAAGGAAAAAAGGAGAAAAAGAATGAAAAAGATGAAGAAGAAGAACAGATGACAAAGACTAATCAAATGCAGTCAAAAAGACAACGAAAATAGCGACATTTTTATCGAATCTATCCAATAATTATCTGATCGAATATATCCATTCATCGAATATATCCGACGAACAAATTTGAGGACGTTGGAGGCTTTGAATGTACGGCAACATAGACTAAAAACGATAATCGACGATAAACGATAATCATAGACTAAAAACATAAATCGATACTTGTGTCGTTACGCACTTCGCTTCATATTCCGACTGAAACGTTTACAACTGCACATGTTTTAATTTTCACGCCTCTACTTCGTTAATTTGAGATACAATTCTTTCTTTCCATACAACTTCGTTATTTCATTCAATAAACGCTTTGAAATGTTTCATTCTTATTTGGATGCAATACCTTATATTTCAGTTAAAGCAGGGTCAAAGCGTCGCGACGCTTTCGCGACACCTTAGAACACCGACGCGTCGACACCTTAGAACACCGACATTCCACTTGCATTTTCCTCATTGCAATGTTCTATTCTGAGGTAAAATCTTCAACTAAAATACTTGAACCGCCTCGCAATGGCCGAATTCTGTCGAAAAAGACTTGTGCAAAAATAAAGTTTTTTATTCTGTTTCTATGTATCGTATTTCTATAGATTTTACGTTGTTTATTTCTCATCTATTCCTATTTTTTTATTTAAATTAATGTAATTTCATATGTTAATTACATTTGTTTATTTATTTTCTTCTCTGTAGCGCCATGGGATGGGATAAAATTCTCGAAATATATGTATGGCTAATTATTGTTAACAGTTAATACATTTTAAATAAACTTTATGATTAATACCTCCTGGATGCTTAATCCCTATGTAGTATTTTAGTAAAGCCTCGAGTGTGCAGATGTGCAGATGTGCGTATGTGTGGTTTCCGTCACTCATGCCTAGATCACATCTCGTACACCATCGACGCATCTCGGTCTCCTGATGGGGAACTGATAATTTGCCACCGCCACCTAAATAGATCTATGTAGGAAGCATTTATTAATCCCTAGTACCCTGTGATTATTTCCAGTCCACGGCAGCATAATTTTCTCCCGTGAGATTGTTTACAAATTAGCCAAATAAAATGAAAATCGCGGTGCAAAATTTGTGAGATACTAAATATTTCATGTCATTTTGATAATATATTTGCAAATTGCCTTGGAATATTAAATTTGAAGAATATGAACTAAATAAGAAAAGCAGAAATGTAAGCACAATACTAGAGAGTGGAAAGATTTTTTTAAGAGTGGAAAGATCGATTTTCAATATAATGTGACTTAAAACTTATTCACCTTATTCACATAAATATACAAAATAGTAACGTTTTAATGCTTATTTATATTCGCCCACAGAACACAAATCAGACTGGGTTTGTGAAGTTTTAAAATCTTAAAAAATTAGGGGAAAAATGTGAATGTGTTAAGCAACTCAGTGTAGTTGTAGAAGATTTTGCGTCAGCATTTTTCGAACTCATTGAGAATGATCTTATAATAGGAGTAGAGAATAACGAAAGAACAGTACAAGTGGTCATTTATGTTCATATTACAAAACAAAACGTAAAAAGTTAGGTGTGCTAAATTCTAACTATTCGCATTATTCAGTCCTATAAATATTTTTTCGGCCATTAGAATTTTGAAATTGCAATATTACCAGTTCATATCCCGTATAGAGATAATATACACGGTCATTAGGTGTTAGGAATTTTTTTTAACGGAAGTATAACATTAACAGCTACTATGATTCATACTACTACAAGCTCAACGCCAATATTACAAGTTCAACGCCAGATACTGTAAGAACATATTTGAACAAATATATGAAGTATCAAAGAATGTTTCAACCCATGAAAATACTTTTAAAACAGTTTACAACATCGACGACACCACATTCAACTAGTCAGTTAAGTACTTTGATGAAACTACACCAGATTTTTCCATTTCTATTTGTTGAATATTAGATAGATCAGAAGAATGTATTGAATTTATCACATTGTATTACTGAGAACCAGAAATAAGTATTCATCAGCATCATGAAGCATTATGTGTATTCGCACGTCCCGAGTGTTCAGACAGCAAAAAAATGCTCGGCCGAGGAATCCTTGTCTGACGTTCAGTACATGCGACCAGCACCATTTTCTTCACCCTTCTTTCCTTCACCCAAGGAAAGTTTGTTTAAAAAATAGAGCCATGTTTGAGAAAAAATGTTTATATTTTTAAAATTACCTGAATTTTTGCACAAAATCACGCAAAAACTATTTAAAAAATTTTGGAAAAATTGAACCTGGCCTTATTTGATAATCTGTTTTTTGACTGTGGGAGTACTATTCTGATGACTACATGAAGAAATAATAGAAGTCATATCCGTCAACTTATTGTTAATATAAATTAACTATTAAGTTGACGAAGACGACTTCCATTATTTCTTCTGTTTTTTTATTAACATATGTTTTAAGGACAAAATATATACCTTTATTGTAGTTGTAAGGGACAGAGGACCCAATTTTGAATTTTAGCAATTTTTGAATGGGAGTGCAAACTAAAATGCCACCTACGCCATTTCTTTATGCGTCTTTTTTCTGTCAGAGAGGGGAAATTAAAGAAAAAAATGGAGCAATTTTTCAGAAAATTTTGAAAATATTGTTGAGACTTCATGTAAAATACCCCCAGATTCAAAAAATCCATTTCAAACTGGCAGGAGATTGTTCAGATTGATCGGGGAAGATCAATTTTGGGAAGAAAAAAAAACCATCTGAACAGTGCAGGCGCTAGCGTTGACCGCAAACCAATAGACAGGTGTTTTGCTGTCAATGGATTTTTAGATGTGAAGGACCGACATAACATGGATTCCCACTACACAAGTTAGAGGAAGTAATCTACTCCATACAGGAACATTATTTTTTCCACATTTTCGTTACCAAGACTTGGCAATAAGAGTTTAACTGCCGAAAACTCGCCGTTTTTCCCTCAGCATTACAGTACTTTTTCTATATTGCCTGACCTGTGCGCGGAAATGTAAAAATCACATTAGACTACAAATATTTTGCAAAACATTCCAAAAATCTCAAAGTTTCCAAAGCTGGGCCCCAATACCAACCACAATACGAACTACCTACTGGTCAATCTATATATGAACGGGAGGATTTAGTTAAATATTTCGTATATTTCTACGACTTCCCAGTTCAGCTACTTTTCACGATCTATACGGTGAATTCACACTTGACAGGAATGATTTGGAATACTACGGCATGCAGCAGCAAAATCGCTGTTGAAGAAACCCACAGAAAATGGTTCTTCAAAAAGTAGCTCATTGCTCAAGTAGAATAAATATACAATGTATAAAACTGCAAAAAATTAAAATCTTAACAAAAACATTCTTTACGAGTTCTGTAGTAACATAGTATAGTATATTTGGATAAACAGTACAACAGTTCTTTACACACCAAACCAATAACTAAGCAGTTGCTGTTTCATAACGTAAGACATGAATAGCAAATATTTAAATGCGTGCAGCCTCTTTCTTGTACCCTTGACCTCGCATTGCGTCGTAATCAGTGACACCTGAGTATAAGAATTCAATCAGTAATAATAATTAATAATTAATTGCGGTATAATCCAATAAAATATTTGCAGTTTTCAGTCAAAATCGGAATTGTTTCATTGGTTTTGAAACCTTCCTGAATTTCAGGGTACCCAACGAAACCATAGCTAGGTGCTCCATAGTTTTCTTTCAATTTCTTCGCGCTTTTTACAAAATATATCAAAAACGCCAACGACTCCACAGTACGGATCAGCCACTACCCACGCCCGCCGGTCGTATCTACGTGGCAGTGTTCCCGCGCAGCAGAAGGCTGCGGACCGTTGCTTCCTCTTATTAGTCCCTCTCCCACACTCCTCCTCCTCCTCTCTTTGCACCTCTCCCCCTCCGCCTTCTTCCGCCTCTGCATGCGCGCACGAACGCGACGCCGCTTCTAAGAACACAATCTATAACAATTAGAGAAAACAGCGACACGGGCGCGGCGGCAGAAAAAGAAACTCATTTCGTAACAAACGGACTGCTGCCGACATGCGAGCCTTGACGGGTGGGAGGTTTTTTTCCCTGGCAGATAATTGCGACGCGTGCGGTTATCCTTTCGTTTCCTTCAGCGATAGGCCTTTCGTACTCCCATTCCCCGCCTCGGTGAGATTAAGTCTGTCTTCACTTGGGATTCAATTCACCATTTCCACTAATTTCGTCATTTGTGGTGGAGTTTCTGGCTACGCTGGCGCGGCGGTGCGTTGCTCCGAGGTTCGAGTTAGAGAAATCATAAAACGAAGTCGAAGGGAATATGGTAATTAAATTGATAAAATAAACTATAATGAAATGATATAAAATATATCTTAAAATGATAAAAAATGTATCTAAACAAATTCAATGACATTAAATGTTAAAATGTGTTTTACACTGTCGTTTGCGATTCACTTGTCAGATGTTATCCTTTTGTTTCATTTCCAGTTGTTAGACATTCCCTCTCTTTCCCAAAAACATCCAACCAAATATTGATGTTTGAGTTGATTGATGAAAATAAAATAGTTCCTTCAATTTTATTGTGAAAGATCATTTCGATATTTTCCTTCAATTTAATTTTACATTGATTTCGTCTTCTCTTTCTTGTCTACCTATGCTACAGAGAGGGGGCACCCAAAAGAACTATATATGCAAAATTGTAAAAAAGACAATCATAAAAGTATTTTGTAGAATAATGCCTAAGAAGATAATCTGGATACAACCTTTCCCTCTTCATATCCCCAGTGTTGCACATCTATCCTTCACCTGCACCCGAACTGTCACTTATCATTTCCCCATTTGTCATCTACCCGTCCTCCAAAACACGTCATCTTCAGAATTTACTTGTCCTCAAAAAAAGTGTCCCCATGAGTCACACAAACCTGAAGTTAAAGACCTAGGCATTTCCGAGTTATTGGCGATTATAATGTGTATTGCAATCATCTTTTTTTTGTATATCATAATCTGCAAACTTTTATTTTTTCTTCTGAAATCTTTTCGAAGTAGGATGGGGTGTAATTCTCTATCCACCAGTATCACACTTTCAAGGTTTTTTGTCGATGGTATCTTATAAACTGCCAAAAACTATCATCTTTCCTTAGCGTATGATGTACCTATGCAAAGGATTAGAAAGATTTTTAAAAAAAAGATAATTTGTAACAAAATTCCAAAATCAAAATATTACTGGGTGCTACAACAATGTATACAAATGTATAATAAACACTAAATTAAATGCACAGAACTCTGGCAGATATTTTCAAAGTATATTTAAAGTCAATGTGATTTAAAAGCAGGAAAATGTTTTTTATTTTTTTTACTGCAGCCCATCAGCCGAAATTTTTTAAAAAAAATTCAAATGTATTTGTGTTTTAGGAGGAACGTTTTATATTTTTTGTCGAGCCTGCTCCATAGTTCTAAGACCAAATAATTTTTTTTTCAAACGTATTTTTTTTGTGTGTTTGAATGTTGGTCTGAGAAAATATCAAAAAATATTTTTCTGATAGTACAAATTATTTTCTTATTTATTATATTTTTTTCAGTGAGATAAAATAGTGATAAATTGTCGAAAACAATTAAAAAACACGTTTTTGGTTGTAGAGAGGTGTGGGTGGTGGGACGGGGGCTAAGAAAGCTTTCAAAAGTATTATTTTTATGTTAGAATTATAATGTAACCACTCATGTGTCATTTGATTTAGGGGAACTTTTTACCATTATATCCGGAGTACCCTTTCCAGATGTTTCTTTGAAAGTGGACTCGATGGACTCCTAAGAGCGCTTCAATCCGACTTAAAAGCTACAAATCTCCAATACTTTGAGCTAGGCTTGACACTCGTGTTCTCTTATTTCGCACATTTACCTCTGACGTTTGATTACACTGATTAGCTATTTACTTGTATAGTACGAACAGCTACACATTATTAGCCTTCTCCGAGAAGGGAGCAATTTATCCTGAAGATAGGATTGCTCGTAAAAGAACATATGCAATACCAAGACAATATGCAAGCACTTAAGGAAACCAAGAATTAACGCTGGGAACCGAAATGTCGGTAACATCTACTGAACGTCGCCTGGTATAGACGCATATTGAACATCAGTTCATTTCCTTCTTTTGGTTCAATTTGCGATCTTCGTGATGGAAATGAAGGTTGTCTCAGCGATGGTCTAACAATTGATTTGAATAAACTTATCCCACATTCTATGCTTAATCTAGAGTGGCTATTTATGAGTGGATATAGTTTTGCTATTTTCACGTATGTTTTAATGGCAATTTCTTTAATGTGATATTTCCACGTTAGTTTTTGGTCTAGAAGCACTCGTAAATATCTCGATCTTGATCTTTTTTATCCATTTTAAATCTAGATTTTTAATTTTTAGTGGGTTGGGTACTTTAGGTCTTCGTAGCGTAAATATCTTGGGTTGTAATTTAGTAGGGTTTATTTTTATTTGCCATTTTGAGCACCAATTTATAAACGAATCTAATGATTTTTGTAGAATTTCTCTACCTTGATCTACATCTTTGTTTGTTGTGAACAGTACTGTGTCATCAGCGAAACATGCTATTTCTGTTCTTTCCATCTCAGGGTAGTCTGCGATGTAAATGTTGAAGAGGGTTGGTGAGAGCGGTGACCCTTGCGGTACTCCTGGTTGCGTCATTTTTTAATCTGATAAGGTATTATTCACTTTGACATTGAAAGAACGGTTTTGTAGAAAATATTTAATTATTTCATATAGATAAAGGGGGTTTACTAAGTTTCTCATTTTATATAGTAGTTCTGCATGCCAAATTTTATGAAAGGCCTTTTCTACATCAAGGAAAAAGCTAACGTGTGTTTATGTACAAATTAAATCTTAACTTGTATCAAGCTTTGTTGCACAGCTAACTAAAAAGACATCACGTTGCTAGTGGAAGCAGCCTCGGAGGGACCTTTGTGGACTGCCAGTAGACCTTCGCCTGTTCACGTTTCAAGCTCTCCGATTGCCACACCAAGCTCTACTCGTCGGAGAAGGCTCCTGAAACCTTGCAACTTCCCGTCTGAAGAACTTCATTTATTTAACTTAACTTTGATTATCTTTTATTTATCTCTGAAGAACTTTATTTATTATTTATCTCTGCAGAAATAACAGTTCAAAATCACTCTATAACACAACTGAGCCCCTATGTTATTAAAATATAGTCTTCCAGAACGCATTGCCTTCTGGTTCCTTCCGAGCAGGAAGATACCCGCTCGCCCCACTTGTCTCTGCTGCGGTATGTGGCGTCAAGTGTCCTTGGAGCACTGCGAGCTGATGTCCGCGCCGGTCACGTGTTCCACACACGGTCGCCGGCTGGAGCGGGCGATGACGGCCTAGCGCTCTTGCTGGCGGCGGCCATGATCTGCGCAGCCGCCCTGGGCAAGCGAATCGCCGGGATGACGAGCAGCCCTCGACGCGACCTCTCGGAGCCACTCCGCGCCTTCCTCGGATTCAGTGGAAGTGTGCCGTGCGCAAGTGTTGGTGAAGCGCGAAAGCCAATGTGAAGATTCTTCGGTTCGTCAAGCTCTTGCCAAAGGCTCATCTCAAGTCTCAATTGTGGGAGGTTCACAACAAGAATTTTCTATGCACTTTGCAACGAATATGAAGTTGAAGGTTGAATGAAGTTGATGAACATTTGTGAATGGAGTCGAATACTGATATGATAAACCAAATACCTGTTCTATATAAATAAAAACGCTTTTCTGACGCGCTTATTATCATTTATTACTCTTCATAAAGAACATTTCCTTTGAACTAAGCATTTCTTAGGGGGCCTTGAATATTTTCTTTTTCATAACATTAATCAATGAACTGCAAAGTTTGATATTTTTCAGCACACATAAATTAGTATTATTCTCAGTTTTTCATAGTTCGTTTCGTAGTTAATTAACACAAATCCACGCATAATATTTTCTTGAAGCAGTTAAAAATTATGTCTAATCTCATTAAAACTTGTTTAAATAATATTTGATTAGATGAGCAAAGGTTTTAATTCTTGCGTAGAAGTACATTATCTACTTGTGAGGGTGATGATTAAAAAAATATGCGCAATGATTAATATTAGTTAATAGTGCGATTTCTCAGTTTATTTTTCAAAACAGTACGTGTTACATGTATTGTTTATATAACCATACGTTACTGTATTTATGTTTAAAATAAAACAATATATTTGAATGATTTTAATTAACAAACTATCACTTCCTGGAGTAAGAGCTCCTTACGCTTTAATGATACCACCGCTTAACAACGTAGAAATGTTAGAAGTTGCATGGTCAAATATTCAGTCCATTGCCAAAAGTACTCCCAAAATACACACACTTGCACTTACATGCCCTACACTACCACACATGTCGGTGGACTAGTCGGGAGCTCGGAACTTGACTGCGTTGGGACCCTGCCCCGCTGGGGGATATGCCCGAAGTTATACCCTACAAGGGAACATATAGATCGGGGCCGGACCTCACCAGCCCGCTACAGCGGGGAAAAACACCGCCAAAGGATAAACATTTACTACGCTAACGGGACCAATGGACATAGAAATTGACGTGCTCAGACACAACAATCAATAATGAAATCGTAACATTTGATACGTTTTACATGTTCGCATGAAAGGGCTGAGTCGGTCTGCGTTGCCTCGGGGGTGGGGTGGGGAGGCACCGGGGGCGCCGCTGGGGGAGCGAGGGCACCAGAGGCTCCGCGGGGGAGGCCCAACTGACTCGGCGGCGGTGGCGGCGGCTCCGATCGGCCAATTATCGGCGCTGTAATTACGCTCTGTGCGGGGAAACACGCGCCAGGCCAGTGGCGGTGGAGCGCGGGGAAAAAGCGGCTGGCCTTGCATCCTCAGCCGCCGGCCGCCTGCCCTCCACCCACGAACCCTCCCACCCACCCGCCCACGAAACCCGATGCTCCACGGCAAGCTCTTCTTATCATGCTAGGTTTAAATTAATCAAGTCCTTTCCGAAACTCGTAGTATTCGTGCAGGTATCCCCCAAGGCTCAGTCCTTGCTCACATTTTCAATATTTTATACTTCAGAGCAGCCGACAACACCAGACTAGCACATAAAATTATATGAAGGCGACATAATATTATTCACAATCTCATGAAAACATACTTTTAGCACAGTATCATACACATATTGCACCTTCACATTCAAGCTAGGTGATTTCACTGATGGTCACTAAAGAATAATCCCTTAATTTCATGAAACACATAAAAATGTTCAGTGTCAGAAAACAAATACACACACTACACCTCGACGAAGATCGCTGCATCCCCCTTCACTCCTGCGCCCTACGTCATGCTCTTCTAATCGTTCCAAGTTGAATTTAACCAGTGCTCAACACACACAGTGCTCTCCTATTCCCCCAGGTTCAGTCCTTGTTCCCATTATTCTCAATACTTCAGACATCACTGGGGTCATAATTTCGAAATTCCGATATCGGGGAATTCTTCTTTTTCAATCGAACAATAAACGACAGGAATAATAAATCTGCGGAGGCATTTGGGTAGGCGTAATAAATTTAGAAAAAAGTAAGTAAAACATAAACGTGAAATTATTTTAGAGTCTTCACGATAGCCTTTGATTAAAAACTAGTTTGGACGTATGTGCGGATTATTGCTACAAACGTGTGTGATCGAACGCAGTGTCATGGGTGGGAGGCCACGGCTCTGGGCGTTATTAGTTGAGATACAAGGCGAGTGCGCGCGCGGCTTTGAGATAAAGGATTTCGGGGCGTGTGTGCGAGTGTGATTGGGACATTGAGTTCTTGAGTGTTTGTATGTTGAGTTAGTATCTAGAGAGTGTTGGCACTGTGTAAATGTAATGTGTCAGTGTTTGGTGGTGCATCTTAAGTATGCGTGTCTGTAAAGTATGAGTACTCCCTACGTACGGAGTTAGGCTTTCAATGTAAATATCAAAATTATATTTGTAATTGATAATGTAAGTATGTTGCGCGCCTCGCTTTGTATTTTTATCTAATTTCTCACATTATTTAATTATATATAGTTAATTATATAATTTTATGTCCACTACCGTTTGTTAAACCTTAAGTAAATTAAATATATCTAATTATCTCTCAGCCCCAGACTTCCATATAACCTGACATAGAGTCGACACAGCATTATTTAGATTTCATCGAAACATTATTTTAGCATATAGTAGATATAATCACGCCTTCACACTTTTACAAGTTGGATTCACAAATCAAGGCAAAAGATTAATCTTTTAAATACAAAAATCCGCACCCTCAGAAAACTTCCACTACCATTAACGATTAATAATACTTTCCTGTTCAAGCAAGTCTACTCCTGCCAAATGCCTCAGTAATATAATAGACGATTATGCTTGAACCATCACCTTAACTCAGTTGTAAAAAATGTCACAGTAAAATCTATCAACCTACATACACTCCTCCTTATCTATCATTATTATAAACTGAAACCAAACTACTATTTTACATGCCCGAGAAAACTTGTGATTTGCTTTTTCGAGAGACATTCCTAATTTTGAGCAACTCAATGTGCCCTCTGCACATAATTGCAAGTAATACTCATAATTGCTGCTACTTTATCAAGTACAAGTTTTTTCAATCATCGTCATCGATCAATTGTCTTCTATAGCTAGTGTGGAGAATCTGACGCCGTCGGAACTCAAACTCTGAGACCTCCCGATCAGAGTAGCTGCAGAGACAACGGTAATGCTGGCTTTGAGATAAACTCAGCTGTTTCCTCGCGTTCAGAGGCGTTTCAGTGGGAACATGAGGTCTGCATTACATTAACGATGATTGAGCAATGGAATGAAAGGAAGGGAAACTGAAGAACCTCGAGTAAATCTCTCGCGGACCCACTTTTGTTCTTCACAAATTCCAAATGGATTGACCGGATTTGAGCCTATGGAGGAGTCCCTTCTCCCACATGGACGGAAGGTCAGCGGTCTAGCCACTACACCTCGGGTCGCCCAAAATCGTCCTAGAGAGAAGACCTAGTAGATAACCGCGGAGCGACTTAAAAAGAACAGGAGATAAAACGCGTTCCATTATCAATTGTTCTCGCTGGCTTGGAGAGCACGCGCGTTCCGTATCTACTCGTGATGGCTGTTCGGCGTTACCGCTTACGATTAGAGGCACGTAACAGGAGGGACTGAATTTACAATGCGATGTCTCAACCTACTTCCGGTCAGCACAGCCAACGTTTGAAGCTAGGAATTCGTCCCCCCCCCACCCCCTCTTGATACACGTCTTACAGTTGTTTGTAGCCCTCGCCGACCAGGGTCAGATTCTTTGCCATGAAAGACTTGTTCGTTATGTGATATTCTTTCTGTCTTGTTTTTCTTTAGAATGAAACATCTCATCCATAAACGAGTGAGAACTCAGTGTACATTAAACGAAGACATCAATGATTTCGAGTAAAAAAATTGACGAGTGTTTTGTCCGAATACAAATATAATCTTAAAAGTGAATTTCTGTGTTAATTACTCATTTAAAATTATGGTCTCGACAATATATTAGCGCAAGCAAAATATTCCGGCAGCGTTGTCTTGGCTTTTTTTGTATCCAATCCTTTTGAAAGAGGAAAAAGATCAATTTTATATGAACCACGGTGAAAATATTATTTTGAAGGTAATTGTTTCAATTTTTAATAAAATACTATAATTTTGTTTCATTTTATTGTACACTACATTGCTTATTTATTACAGTAGATAATGATCTCATCTGCTTTCCTCAGAGTTTCGAAGTGTTTTCTTAAAAATCTGTATTTAAATGTCCATACCTTTTATAAAATGTATTTCAAAAAAAAATTTGGAGGGAATTTTGAATGTTCTCATAAAATATGTTTCAACTTTTTTTACGTTTAGTAAAAATACTACCCTTACCATTTATTTAAAAACGTACCTAAAAACGTTAAACCATCACCATTTGAAGTGATTCAAAATATATTACCTAACGCAATTAATTAGTTATCTTCGACGCCAACGAACAGAGCTCGGCGTCGGAACTACGTATGATCAGAATCGCATATATTGTACAAATACAATACATCAATG
This sequence comes from Teleogryllus occipitalis, assembly GCA_011170035.1. Lineage (NCBI taxonomy): Eukaryota > Metazoa > Arthropoda > Insecta > Orthoptera > Gryllidae > Teleogryllus > Teleogryllus occipitalis. The sequence continues at coordinate 428,050 of BLKR01000249.1, read as the reverse complement.
CTACATTCACTTCACTTTGACTGTGACTGCACGAACTCCATGTACGCTGTTAAGCACAAACTACGACCGTGTCAACGTATTTAATTTATTCAGCTTGTTAACAACTTGAAAGAAATAGTTAACAATGGTATTACAAAATGTTCATTTAATAGTTCAACGATTAGAAATACGATCAGTACGATGGACTTTAAATCCAGAAATATAACATTTTTTCCCGGAATTAAATGCTTTTCACGAATGCATGCTATATCAAATTTTTACGAACATAAAAAATGTTTTTGGAAATTTTGAAAATGTCCCAGTGATAACGTTCGTACCCCCCAAAATTAAAATGGTTTCAAATTCAAGGGACTCTTACATCAGCAAGATCTATTTGAGAATATTAACTTTGGAGAAAATCGGTTGAACGGTTTAGTTGCTAGCATTGTTCGCAGCTCGACAGACGGACAGACAGACGAACTGACAGACGTTTTGCCGTCCATCGAGTTTTTGATATCAAGGGCCCACAAAACATGGATTCTGAGAACACCACGAGTTAGACGATATTTTAAATTTAGAAACTGGATTTATCTACTTTTTCGGGTCCAGGGCCCTGTAATAAGAGTTTTCTGCCGAAAATGTGCTGTTTTTTCACGCATCATTTCAATCTTTCTCTCTACTGCGTAAGCGTTAACGAAAAAGAAAAAAATTGTAGTATTTTTAATTTACATCACATTTTAAATTACATTAATCATAAAATTACATTGATTAAAATGATTAAATTGCATTAATTTCCATTATATTTTTAAATTAACTTGTGAAGTGAATGCCTTTTGCGGATGGGGGCGGTGCCGTGACGCTCGCGTGGATTGAATTCCCCTCCCGCACTTTCTCCCTTCAAACGCGACCCGGAGCCCAGAGCCAACATTTTGCTTGTTTGGATGTATGGATATTTTTGGCGATTTTGATCAATTAATAAATTGATATAACTAATATATTACACGTGCAAACATTTGAAAAACATAATTAAAATTGTGATTCTGTAAATGAAAAGTATTTGAAATTCTCGCATTAATATTTGTTTTTAATGACAAAACCAATTACATTTTATTCCAAATAAAGTTCGATGTATCTTCATAATATAGAAATGTAATAAATGATATAAGATTGAAAATGCTTCAAATATGCTATTTTCAGTATTTATTATAAATATTCTATTTCCAAGTGAATGCTTCCTAATATTATTATCCACAGCAAAAGAAGCTGTAAGACATCATAACACACACTTGTGATAAATTCCATCATACTTTGGGGAAAATATCACACCTTAAACAATATCAATGATTCTCTACTTCCCCCAAAAATTGAAACTTATAAAAAACACACAATTATTGGTGGGCCTCTGAGATTCTCACTTGGTAATGATATGGTTAATAAATAAGTTATAGACAGAGGTTATACACCAAAATGACAAATTTCTTCGATTCAATTTTGAAGTATTTTTGGCAGTATGGCTCTTTGTATTAACGCTTTAAAAATCTAATATTCTTCCATCTTTGTTGATGACCTAGGTGTCATTTCCCCATAGCCGAGTGGCCTTTTCAATGGTCACTCGATTTCAGGCGTTCACAGCCTTTTACAGGCGTTCACAGGCTTTTATGTTTCTACTGCCTTCATTACAGTTTAATTGTTTCTTATCCTAGCATTTCATATTCAACGTGGCCAGTTTTCTCTTCATCAAATCACCATCTCATTTCAATTATTGCCCCTAGACAGTTGCATTAAAAAGCTGACGAAGTATCTCAATAAGCTACTCCTTTTGCTGTCTATGCTTTTGTAACACAACTTAAGCTCATAACTTATCATTCGGCTTGCTGCATCGCGTGTATGTGACTGCATACCCCAAATTAAACAATGAAGATTTACTTAAGATTTCTCATTATCTGTGACTAAATATATTTGTTGAAATCCAATATAAAAGAGTAGAAAGGAATGAAGATACGAATACCGAGGGAGTTCATGGAAATACATGTTTAAATCGTTCGTGTATTTTTCATTTATATTAACATCGAGACATAGGAGAGATCCAATTTAATATTGTATTTTAATTGACATCCAGAGGATTAATGGCCATTCACGTGCAAGTCTCCAGGTGCCATTTTCAATCGTTTTCCTCTACAGTTACCTAACCCTTTTACTGATTTGCAATCAATTGAATCGTAAATATTTAACATCGATCTATTTCTCAGCCTATACGTGCAGAAAATATGAAGATTAAAGAGTGCATAATAAAATATCAGCAATTCGAATAATGCATGTAAGTAATGAGCATTATGTAGGATACGTTCTTCAAATCATAGGATGCTGGGTTACCTACGAAAATCTGTCCCGGTTCCAATTGGTTCTCCTCAAATTTTATACTTAACGCCGAAATGTGAATCTGAAAAAGACTACTTGTGGAAAACTAGCGCGGACTTCCAGTCCAGCTAAATCGTCTTATAACTACATCTCCTACCCTACATCAGACAAGATCGTCATCAAAATCATTGTAATCACCCACAACGTTGCTTCCATGGTAAACCATCCGCCTCCTGCTCACGAGCCATGCAGCGCGGTACAATACATGCGACGAAGTGGATCCTTGCCCTAATCTACCTCCCCACCCTGGGGACGAGCAGCACCGCAACCGCCGACGCACCCCCCCATCACCACGGTGACGGCGGCGTCCGCGGGCCGCGACCGCGAGCGCGCTCTGGCACAATGGAGCCGCACAGGTGCCGCTGCCGGGTCATCTGGCCGACGCGCCGCCCGCTTTGTTTACATGCTCGCATGTTATAATTTGCTGCCGACAGAGCTGTACTTACGGGGGAAAGCGAGCCGTATTAATATTTATAATTATCTCGTGAATGCGGCAAATCGTAACAGACATTAGATGGGAAGACGCACGGAGCGTAAGTAGCATGTTCGGTTATTACGCGCGGTTGTCGTTCTTCAACTGTCCCGCGCACGCTCGCCCGCGCAGATGACGGCGCGTCCTCTCGGTGCGTCGGCGGCGCCGGCCGCGCGGGCCGCGCTTTACAAAAGCCGCGCCCAAATAACAGTCATTTGCGCGGCAAATTGAATGAGGACTGTGGTTATTGAACGGCGCACGTACTCATTTCCAAGTATGTCGCAGGTTTCCGCTTCTTTAGGGAACAAATATCCTAATTAATGGGGGTTGAGGCCCGCTGTTACGTACTTGCATGCGACTCAATTATTTCGATTCTTCCTCTTCGGGCGGTGGCATTTGTTCCGCAAGCCACCAGTGGCGAGTGCGGTTCCTGGTTTTGATAAGATCGCTTACGTAATTGAGAATTTGTCGGGACTTGGTGGGTGGATGATATGTGCTGCAGAGAGAACTCATAAGATTGTTGAGCTCTGGTATGCCGCCATAAACCTGGGGACAACAATGGCAACATGAATCGGAAATGTTATGATATGTAAAAAGCATGAATTCCACTTTGAATTTTCAATAGTTTCTACTAAAGAAAAAACATTCGAATGCCAAAGCTTCCATCAATATATGAATTGTGAAAGGAGAAGTCTCCTTTTGTGATTCTCTAAGAAATAAGCCAACTTCCTAGTTTGCATAAAATTGGCTGATGCATTTTATAATTGCAATCTTTCACCACCATAACTGACAATGTACATTGCGTAACAGCTTATTTTTTTGTAAATAATTAGTACGGTTAAGATGGATATTTGACAAGACTTACTTTGCTCAGAGCTGTTGCATATTTATTTTATTTTCAGTCGAGTTGGAAATGAGGTTGCATTCTTTTAGGACACTTTCATTTATCTGGCCATTTAAATGCATTTGACACTTTGGATCGATTGTCCGACTTCGCCAGCCAGCTGTGTTCCCATTGTCTGTGCCTAGTTTATTTTCCACGCTTGGGGTAATTGAGCCATTTTTCCTCTTTACCGTAACTAGCAAACTGTCCCTGACTGATTTTCTTCGTCAGACAATTACAGAAACTGAAAAAAATTTTAAAGGAAGGCTACAACTCTATTTTTTTTGCCCCTGCCGGGAACCGAATCCGGGATCGCAGCAGGGAAGCTAGTACGTTGCCAGTGAACCATCCTAGGACTGCAGTTTAAATCATTTAATTGTATCCTATAAATCTTTCTCTTGAAAATCTAGGAGAAATTCATTCGGTGTCGTATTGAATTTTTGAACTGAAAATATATTGTTCCATAATCGAGTAACGAAAGTGTAAAGATAATTGCTGGTATAAATCACACTTGTAGCTCAGGCCGACTCGTATTTTGTGGCAGTGTATAATGTAGTTCAAAAATATCAACTCAATCTTCCCCCTCAAAACAATAAGCGAATTTATTTCTTCATATATTTTTTTAAAGCAATGAGAACTATCTTTGTTCGAAATAATATCAGATTACAATTAATGAGTGCCATCGAAAATTTTGTCCGTGTGCGTTTCAGAAGTCCCCATTACGAAGTGGGAGAAGTCAGGGATATGTTCGCTTTTCCAAGAACTCCAGGTATCTAACTTGGTACGTAAATAACAACAAAACGCAAGTTCTTATCATAAAGTTTAATAACATACGAATACATAGTGACATCCAATACTATCCCTGTTATTACATCTCTGATGGTGATACTGTCACTCAAAACAATTTTTTCATTTGCTTACCCCTCTTTGAAACGTGGCCATTACATTGTAAAGCCTCAATTCGATCTGCTTTCATGATCGCACGAGATAAATCAAGCTTCTAGAGTTATGGTTATGGCTTCACTAAGTGTTTTTTGAGCTAACGTCAAACATCGTTGCAAGAAATACGGCAATGTAAATACTCGACTATATGACAAGTAAAAAGCTTCCTTATTAATCAGATAGGTACTTCTTGTTTTCATATACTTCTTGTTTTATTACGAACTACTATTAAACGTCTAGGGCACTTTTATCCACGCTGAAGTTAGGTTTTGTTTTCAAATTATTTTTACTCGGCAGACCACACATTTTCTCCTTCGCAAACGTTACATGGAGACATAAGGATCTTAAAACATTATGACTGCTTTGAATGAAATTTTATTCTTCTGTTCATAAATTCTAATTCACGTAAACACAAAGTGGTTTTCTTTGCAAAAGTAAATATTTATTTTCCCTTTCGAATAAGTACATTTTGACAAATAAAAAATTTCTTGCAGTGTCTAGATGTTCTTGAATTGCATAACGTACTGTTTCTAAAAATCTCTCACATCGTACACGTACTGCTTTACTGTAAGGTAACGGTACCAACGTCTTCAAATCTCTTACGCAATGATGCCTACCTTACGGACCTCATGCAAACAATTGTTGGCCTTGCTCCAAAAAACAACTACCGTGCAACTGTGTTTGAGAGCAGTATGGGAGTATTCTGATAATGCTCATATCGGGATTACAAGTCTCTCTGTTTACGCATATAATATAGAAAGAGATGTGAAATTAAGTATTAACTTAGTCTTAGTAGACGCTATTGCCGAAGGTTATAATTCACTAGATTAAAATACACGATATGATTGCTTTTACTCTTTCAAACCTAACGTATGTTTTGAAAATGCACTGAGAAAAATAACTTTGTATTATAATTATTTGCTTTAAAATGACTTGCATCCTCAAGTGAAAAAATCAATTACAGTTCAGAATAAGTCATAACCTCAGCAGAGAAATAAATTATTAGGTTTTCCGAAATTTAAATTATTAGGGTTAATCCACCTCAACAGGATGATTAAAGATTTTACAAGTTTTTAGCACATGTGGTATCGAAGAAAATTCTCAACTAGGTGAATATAGCATTTAAAATGTCAGCAACAATTCCCTTTTGATTGTGTTGGAACTTTCACATATTTATCACTTAGTAACGATTTTAATCTGTTAGTGTAGACACTAGTACGAGTATATTCAGCCAGCATGATTTAACTCTCATCTTTTCAACGATTAATTGATTGATTTTTCCGGGAACGTTAACATTTACGGTCATTAGTTTCGTTAGTGAAGTGATTTTTCAGTGCCTGCAGGTGGCGTTGTTCTTCAGTCACTGGATGGTGAGATCCGCTGCTGTCCTACATGTCGACTTGAGAGGGAATTCCCTCTCCAGCTATCTCCACCTATGGATCAAGATCACGACCGGTCTCCCGACATGTGTAGCAGTGTAGTACATGTAAGTGTAAGCGTATGGGTAAGGGGAGAGGAAAGGAAACGAATAAGGAAGGAAATATCGCACACGGTCCGTGGACCGTTTGTTAGGATACTGCTCCAGCAATCGCCTGGCGTTGATCAGAGAAACCACCGAATACTGTCACATCAGAGCAGCCGACCGCTAGAATTCTCCTCCAGACAGTGGCTGAATTCGACCTAACTATCTAGCTGGGGTCCAAAATCTGTAGCACAAAATTAATTTCTTGTGTCTCCAGTGTTTCAACTTAAATGAAAACAATTCATCTTTCTGTCAACTATGGTGGACCTCAATGGCACAGCGGTTAAAAATACGTGGAAACGAAGGCTCCGGGTTCGAGTTTTGCGAAAGGTACGAATTGTTTTCATCATGGGGTTGTGACTCCCCACGAGTCTCAACTGACCATTCCGTCAACCATAATCTCTCGCCATCATTCATCCAGCATGATCACCCTAACATGACATATGCTCACTCACCAACATGTGAACACGCACGCGCGCGCAAACATGTGCGTGCTCACACACACACACACACACAATGAATGAATTTTTCGCCTACACAATACTAATTTTATGTGTCTTTTGTTAACATGACAGTTGCATTATCTGACCCTAATACCAGTATTTATAAACATTCGCCATCTTCTGCCTTGCTTCCCTTTGGGACTTGACTTACTTGATATTCTTGAACGGTCATCCAGAAACAAAATCAATAATTTTAAAAGGAGCAAACTCCGTGTTTGCTGCGTCATGCAATGACCCTAGTGGGGGGAGGGTGTTCCGCAGACGGTGATAGGCGAAAGTGCGTCACTTGCCGGCCTTCCATCCGAGTGCCCTGCCGCAAGGCCGGCCCGGCACTGACTGCCCGCCGGCACGCCCACTTTCGATCCGTGCCCACATGCGCATGCACTTTCGCTGCACCATCTTCCTGCCCGCTCGTCCCCTTGGCTCCTCACCCTCACAGACATATTGGTGTATCAGACTAGATGTCAACAAAATGCCTCCAAAACACATTATTTTGTCAATGAACATGTGGGGAAAAATTTCTTTTAACGAAGTTCACGTGACGCGTGCCCCTGATGGTAGGCAACTCCTCATGTCCAGTGTCTGATGGGTCACGTTCGGATGCAGTTAAAGGGATTTCATTCCACATTATCATATTTTAAGCATGAACTGAACCTTGGAGGATAGCAAGTAAACAACCAGTCTCACTCCTAAAATGTTAACATTCTGTATTTCTTGAAGCTACTGGAGATCATCCTCTGCGGTGCTTCGGTTTGAAACCCTAAAGATCTCTCAGAATAAATGTTCTCGAAATCCCTATACCCACCTCAGAATGTTCGCCACAGGGACCGAAAAGGTATTGAATACCGGTAAAAAATACCGGTATAATACCGGTATTTTTCCATACCTTTTTCAAATACCTTTATTCTTTTATACCGGTAAAATACCTCTATAGGACGTCTATACCGGTATGGACGTCCATAAAGGTTATACCGGTATTATACCGGTATTTTCAATGAAGAAATATAGCTTACCATCCATACATGTTGAAAAAATAGGTTACTTTAGTTAACAATATCTCACAAAATCTTTATTAATCAAATATCATTTCATAATTGTTATTTATTGTTTATATATATATATATATATATATATATATATATATATATATATATATATATATAAATTTAACTGTATTAAATTCTATTCTTATTATTGTAAATGCTTTGTGTTCGGGCGTTTACGTTTTGCATACGTTGTATGTATTGAAAACCTCCCTTAATTTAAACTTCGGAAAAGTTGAAATATGAAATAATAATTATTGATTCCATTGAAGAGAACCTTTTCTTACTTAGTGTCCTTCATCGAGCTATCTCCCATCTGACCTGAGAGATGACCTAAGCCTGTCTTTGTATTTCGCACATGGAGAGGCTGTCAACGTATGCGCCGTGCCGTAGGCGTAGGACCGTTTCTTCCCTCCCCGACCCCTCCTTCGGCGAACTGAGGAAGCGTTGACACCTTGAGATAATCACGAACGCTCAGGCTTTCAGGCCCAGTTTTGTTATTGTTAAAAAATGATTTCCTTTTACTTCATTTCACAATTAAATCTTAATTATACATTAATAAATAGGGCTAAAATAAAATGTTATTTTCCTAGTTTATATTAAGGGTTTAATATATTTTGACATTAACTGCAAATATTGAGAAAATTTGTAATAAAAGTAAATTATTATGTTATTATTACTATTATTATTATTATTATTATTATTATTATTATTACTATTATTATTAGCTATTAACATTGCATGTGTGCAAGGGTTCCCTTCTACGCGGGTAGCTTACATTGTAAAATGCATCTGGAGGAGCCCACTTCGAGAAGAGTGTTTCTTCCTTAATAATAAAAAATATATACTAACATTATTAATTAATAAAAAAGAGTTTATTAATATTAACATTTTTACTTTTTAATTAAAATTAACATTTAATTTAAATAAATTTATAAATTAACAAACAAAATAATAAATTAATTTACACAAATTTAATGCAAACATTTAAAATTTAATTAGTATTAATATTTTAAAATATTTATTAAAATTAATTAATATTATATAGTACTATTAATATTTTTCTTAATGAAATTTCTTAAATAATACATGGATGTAAATTAAACATGCTTCAATCATTAATTTTGAATTAAACATAACGCTTCTGTTTCCTCGCCTAAGAATAGTTAATGTCTATTAGCGTTCAATGTCAATTTTTAATATTGTTTTAGTTATAATTAATAATTATATATAATTAATTTATATATATAATTATAATTATTAATTATGGTGCAGAATAAGGAAACTGGGCCAACTGAAAAAATTGTTTTCGGGAATGTTAGTGATACGATCAAATTTAAGCAAATAATCGTATTTAGTGATAAACACAGTCGTGCAAGAAGGAAGTTTGGTATGCGTGGGAAGACTCATTTATGAATAAGAAGACACGTTTCTCCATTTTTTATCGCTACTAGAAAGGGCAAGATTTATACGGATAAATTTTCAACACTCTATCACGTGTCGCCAAGCTCTGCGCCCGGACGTGAGGTCCAAGGTCAGCGAACGAGCTCGTCTTGATGTCTGCGAAAGACCGTTGGCTGGTCCCTCCGTCTGACGACAGAACTCGACTTCTCAGTCAACGGCAGAACTCGACCTAACTAGAATGTGTGTCGAAAATCCGCCACCCTAGGGACTCGAACCCTAGGACCTCTCGGTCAGAAACTCTGCCGTGTAAATAGTTGTTTCCTCTGAGCCATCTCAGCGGAAAAAATCACAATGAATTTCTCCCAATTACCTGTATGATTCTACTGAAATACCGGTATTTCCTTATGAAAATACCGGTATTTTGATGAGAGAATACCGGCAAAATACCTTTAAATAGAGGTATTTTACCGGTATAGACGTCGGATAAAGGTAAAATACCTCTAAAAATACCGGTATTTGACGTCTTATACCGGTATTTTTAAAGGTATTTTGAATAAAGGTATAATAGAGGTAAAGGTATTTGTATACCGGTACCTTTACCGCTATTATTTCGGTATTCGGTCCCTGGTTCGCCTAACCCTAGTATTCGATTAGTGTCTATCAAATAGGAGCACATGTAACAAGTGAATATTCGTTTTATAAGAATCCTATCAAGTGTTTATTGTTCAAATGTTTTCATCTTCAATCCTCTAGCCCTAGACGTTTCTAACGACGATTTTACATCTTTCGGCTACATCTTTCTGCTGCACTTCAAAATCTCCATAAATATTGATTATATTTCCTGAGATAGTGATATGTTTCATATCATTTTTACATATTGGGTTGCGAATTTTATGTTTCCATAAAATTCTAGAGTTTTTAGTAATTTGGGTGTTAGTACGGATGACGTCCTTAGAACCAAACTTTTTTTGTAATTTTTTGTAAGGGTTCTTCAGAAGTGTTCAATTCTTCAGAAGTGTTCTTTCCAATAAGAAAACATCTTATCCATCAAAATGCAAATGAAAATTTTACAGGAGTGACAAAAAACTTAACATTGATCATTCTTTTGTAATTTGGTCCTGAAATCATCATTACAATGTTATTTTCAAAGAAATAATTTATTGTTACAAATATTTTCCCAGTTTTGTGACTAGTTTCACTTCAATGGTGATTCAATGTTGTGCGGAAAATGTCAAATTCAATAACGATAAATTCTTAATGAAAAGAAGAAGAAATTACGCATGCCTCTGGCTGTCTGAATAACGTCGTGATGAAGGCCGTGATGCTTTTGAGATCTTTAAAAAGAAACTAACTTACTTTTGGATCAGGCCCCTTAGAAATTTTTAGACAGCAAATAGAAGTTTTATAATTCTTTATTTCATATCAAGCAATCACATTCTTGCAACAAACTTTCGAAGTTACTGCACCCCCTTCTTCAGGTCTTTCGGAATACAATTTTTTTCTTAATTACTAAACATATAACAATAATTTAAGTTCTCAATTATTACATTAGTGTGAAAACTTGCTATTATTTTTAAAATTAAGAAATGTTAACTATCAAGATCATTAAGATCACTATCAATTGGTATTCCATTTCTCTTTAATTTGGGGGAAGTTTATTTATTTTAAACTCTAAATTCATAATAAATTTCAAAGATTATTCATTTAAAATGAATATGTGTGTGTTCCTGACAATCCGAATCAATTTTACTGGGTACTCAGTGGAGAGACATTCTTTACAAACAGATACTGAACCCAGCACTGATTATGAGGGATGATAACAACTGTTTTCATATTAACTTGTGACTAACATTAACGATAAAGTTTTTAACTCTTTCTTCTAAAAAGCACTGGAGTTGTGAACTTAAAAGAATAGGGAATCACTCTTACGAATGATTTATTTCATCCAAGAGCACAACTTACTTAGTGATTGACTAGAGTAGAAAGTGAACTAGACGTGCTACAAAATGGCACGCAACATTCTCGTTGTATTATTTTCTAATTTTCATGGTGTGGACTGGCTTTAAGGCCTTGCTCAATTCTCTGGCCACCTGCCATCTATCGTTGCTCAAAGTAAACTTTTAAATTTTCTCAACATTTCGGTTTATAATACTTTGGGTGGCGATAGATGGCAGCTGGTCATAGGATGCGGCCAGACCGTAATGGCTCCACCCGTTGGTTGCCGCACCGAAGGCCCAATGATGAATCATGTTAAAACGTATGGCCAAAGAGTAAACGAAGTAAACGTAGTAACAGAGGCAAGAGCCAAGAGCGTGGTGCAGTACCTGAAATTGCACCAGACGCCGGGGAGAGAGCCAGTTAGACGCTCTATGGTTTCAAAACGGATTCACATACATCGATATTGCCGCAATATCTTGACTATTGAATGTCAATAAAACGAGAATGTATATTCCTATCATATAAAATTCTTTTAGATTTTCTGGGAGTTGTGCAACCGTGCAGACTAAGCACGTGCCGCCACTGGTGTAAAGGTTAATGTGTGCCCCCATGAGGGGCGTAGTGGGTACCCGGCGCTGATCCTCTGAAATGAAATCCTCTTTAGTGGAAAAATCCCCCGGAAGAAAAAGAATAAATGTGCTGTGGTAGCACAGCTAGTTAATTCTCACAGAAATCACGTTCCTCGCTTACAATTTCACTTAGGTCTGTGGAAATATTTTCTACACTGCTGTAAAGATGTCCGGAGGGTTAAGTAAAACAATTAAATTATTGTTACGTACTACCATGTAACACCGGTAGCATGCTTTACAATTTAAATACCATGTAATTATTGAGTAGTTAGCAAGCACGTGTTAGGCGCAAAATACTAAAAAACTTGTTTGAACAAGCACTCCTTGTACTGTATAGTTATAATAACCCATGATTGAGATCACTTTCGCAGTAGTTTGTCATCAAGTACTACATTTCGAGAGCTATTATTTGATTATGAATTTAACTGCCATAAAGTGAGTACATTAACCAGCTTGAACTTTCTTCACCTTAACTCTGCTATGAAATTATTCCATCAAAATAAAATATTATATACTGGTCTCATTTGCCTTGACCGTTATTAAGACCACTGCTTGATTGATAGGAAATGAAAACTTTCATTTTCAGACAGTTTCGTTGTCATCAATTAGGAGAATAACTATTAATAGTTTTTGCTTGAGATTTCTGTTGTAGTTTCTTGTTTTCAAGTGAAACATTGTTAACTACTGAATTTACTTAAGAATGGCTGAAATAATAAAATTAAAATGTTTGTCTAAACCGGGGAAAAATATAATAAGAATTAATAGCCAACTCATAAACAAGATGTTCAGATGGGTTATTTCTTACGGAACATTAGAAATTTAACTTAATTAGAAAAAAAGACAAAATAATGAAATGTGAGATCATTGCTTATCTATGTTAATAGCATACGTGCAATTAAAATTCAAACGTGCAATTAAAACGACACACCTACCAATCAGTATTCAGAAATGGAGACAAATCGTGTAATTAAGAAAATATAACTAATGTATTTGCAGTCGGCCATGAAACATGAACAAAAATTTTCATCACATATTACGTATCTTCAACAACTACATATACACAACGAATGAATAACACTAAATTGGGAAAATAAATATTAAGCTAGCTGACCTATGGAACAACATAAAATATTTAACGTGAATAAATTAAATGTTTTGCATATAAAACATTTGGTCTTGGGATTACAAATGCAAAAAACGTTAACGTGTTGTGTTTACGAGTTCTGAAAAGAACGCTATAGTAAAACTGTGTCAGATGTGACTAGTTCCCCCCCCCCAATATCTATACATGTATTCTCTCTCATACCTGTCTTTACTTTTCGTGGGAAGTAATGATTTCTTGCCTTGGTCAGCTTCTAATATTTCATTTGCAATTACCTACCATTTGCAAATATTTCGTGGAAACAAAAACAATGGAAGGCCCACTAAAATAGATATTTTTCAGAGGCAATACTACATCATGAATTGCATACCTCGGGTAGAAAAGATGCCCTTGAATTTCTAAAAATTTGAATTATTCGTAAATGGAAATGAAAAAAATATTGAACGTAACATATATATAAAAGGGTATATTTGCACTCATGATATATAAGAAAACTCGCTCCTATCGTCGTTTGTTTTTTTGGACATACCATTCATTCAATAATACACCTCTTTATACATTCGTTTCGTTAAAAACTATAATTACAAAATAGCAGATAATTCAAAAATATTACTTGGTATTGAGGTAAATCATACCTGAACTGCCAAAACAAACAGATATTTATACCTCTAGAAGGAGTAGAATTAGGACTTTTGTCGATATTCAACAGAAAATCGTCGGAAATTCACGTTTTTTTGTGAAAATAATGATAAAAAGATGCTTATTTCATACAAAATCCCAATTTAATTGCCAAACAAAAACATCGTCGTAAAGACAGGCAAGAGTCAGGAGCCTTAGAGAATGCAATTTGTCACAACGTCAACAGAACTTCGTTCGGGGACGGAAGTGAATGTTGAGACGTTTTGGGCTAGTGTAGTCCGCGATGGAACATTGCAGCAGCAACGCCGCTCAATATTTAATAAGTAATAATTTTGTAAAAGCAATAATTTCCGTTATGTTAATTTAGCGAACTTTGATTTTGCATGTCTTTAGCACGGGTGTGGTGAAGAAGAAATCGAAGTTAAGTGAAGACCGACGAACAAGAAGGCTGTGTAGTATCGAAAAGGGAAGAAGATTGAGCAGTGTATGAATATCAGTTCTATTTCATTTAAAGGGATGATAAGGGTGTGCTCACCAATTTGGGTACATACGTGTGATGAATATATTTGTTTGGGGGAAACAGATGTAAGAATGTATGTAAATACTTATTTTAGTAGTGTTACTTTTGTGTAATGCCACGTCAAAATTATGAATGTAAAGGGATAATATGTTCTCTTTGCAACAATTGGTATTAAATGTTGAGAAACGATTCACTTCTTGTGAAATGGATTACTACCTTTTAATTAAAATATTTATACTTCCCAGATAATACAAGTAGTATCCAAACTTTTTAAACTTGTTAACACATTGGCAAGTATTGTCATTATGCAAAAGATGCATTATGTAAAGTCATTATGTAAAAGTTTTTTTCCAATCCACGGACGATAATTAGTTTGCCATTGTAAGTAAATATTAAATATAATATTTAGAATATTAAAAACTTGGTTTACTCAATAAATACACATTTACATTTTCGAGTTACAGACATAGAAGGGTTCATCGCAAAGGCATGTCCAGCGAGTTATAGCATTCAACGAATTGAAGTTTTACAAAAGTTAAATAAGATAAATAGAGAGGGGGAGATGGCAAATGGCATTAGGAATAATTATTACATTATTATAGCCTATATAGATCCAATTGAGGGTTTCCTGGTTCACGCGGGGTGAAAAACTTGGTTGGCTCCCCTAGTTTAAACCAACTAATTCTTTTCCAAATCCTGACACGAACCCACACACAATAGTTCAACAATCACGGCAAACACTTCATAGATAATACTATATACATAGGATTATATACAAATATGAATGCTATATAAACTAAAGCAATATCAATTCATACAAACTATAATCATGAAGTTGCTGCTCACTCTCAGAGTACAACCGACCGTAACGGTACAAATAAATTTACGAGAAACAATTTTTTTTTATTTAGAGATGTATAATACATTTTTATATTAACGCGACACTTTAATTTTCGTAACTCCTTAATTGGATGCTTAAAGTAGAATTCACGAGAAGCTGCATAAGAACGTAAAACAGATCTATTGTAAATCTTGTTAATGGCTTCTGTAAATGTTTTAAAAAATGCAAGTATGTCAAAAACACGAATTTGCCAGGTTATTTGTTTTTAAAACTTCTTCTACGAAAATTCTCTCTTTTTTATACTTTTTTTATTTAGAGGGAGAGGGGGTTAGAGTGCACATTTTTCATTGAGAATGCTATGACTTACTAAATTCTTATTTTTTTTAAAATTTAAAGTAGTACATTCTGTACAAATTGCATACTTTATTATTTTATCTTTGTATATATATATATATATATATATATATATATATATATATATTTTAATATATATATATTATAATACACTTCTTTAAAACATTTGTCCACTCTAGCCTCCTTTGGGTACTAATGTGGACAACCCATGGGGCTAACGTGGACACACTCAGAAACAGTTATTTTTCGTTTCATTTATATTTTTTATATACTCTAACACAACATTATTTTATTAAAAATAGTTCTGAAGGCTTATGTTTGGGTTTTGCTAACATACGTTCTGACCATCTGAAATGAGAAAGAAGAAAGGTAACCAATTAAGAAAATTTTGTGTGTCCTATTCTGCATCTTGTCAAGACAACCTGATCGTTTCTGCAGAAGCTGACCGTTGGATTATCATCTTCAAACTTTCTAACTGATCTTAATTTGCATCCCTGTAAGTTGTTCCATTCATTAGTGTCAAGATCAGCTAATTTGTTCTTGACTCTCTTGAGATATTCTTGATAGCTTACTGGTATATCACTTCTAACTACGTTTCGTGTTGCTTCTTTAGCTTTTCTGTCTGCCAATTCGTTTTCTGCAATGCCAACGTGCGAAGGTATCCAGCTCAACGTTATTTCTTTGCCTTCACTGCTTAGTTGGTTGATTTTTCCAACTATCTCTTGGACCAATACATTATCAATAGATAGATTCATTATAGCAGATACAGCACTTTTAGAGTCTGTTATTATCATAAATCTTTTTTGATTGGCCCTTGTAATGTATGTAAGGGCCTCTACTATGGCATATAGTTCACTGGACATCACTGAAAAGTCATCAGGTAATTTTTTGGTGATCACCTCACATGAAGCTATTACTGCGTAACCTACGTTGTTTAGATTCTTTGAGCCATCAGTATAAATTTTGTTGTAATCATCATATTTTGCTAGTTCATTTCTTATTTGGACACAGATTTCACGAATATTTGCATTCTGCTTGTTAGGGATGTTTTCAAATTCAATAACGTTGATGTCTCGTATTATCCAAGGAGCATAGTCAGGTAAGGTCGTAATCCTTAGGAGTGGAAGTTTCTCTGTATCTTCTCTAATATCTGAATAGCCCTTATTGCTAAGGGCCTCGGGAGCTTCTTTTTATAATTTAATATTCTATAATGTTTGTATGCATATTCGAATACTCTGTTTATTGGATTCAATTTGTTGGCTGCTACTTTGATCGTATATGCCATAATTAGTTTTTTTCTGCGTTTTTCTAAAGACAATAAATTGGCTTCACACAAAATACTCTTAGTTGGGCTTAAAGGCCCCACACGTCAGTCTCGCTCCCATATTATTGATAGGATCCAGCAATCTCTTGATATTCTTCGTGGCCGCATCATATTGCCAATTGGCATGTAATTGGTCTCTGATTAGCTTATACCGCAGACATTCTAAATTCTGTTGGGTTGATTTTTAGTGGGCGATATAGTGGACGAGTGGAATATTATTCGAACATGTAATAAACGGTTTATTTGAAAATGTGTCTGCATTGTCCTGTATTAATTTTCTGGACTATAAGGACATGACGTAAAATTAATATTAAATATCGACGTGATGGACGATTCAAGAATCATTTTTGTGTAGCTTCATTCGTGACAGTGAGTGGAATTTTACAACGGGCTTTTCCCCACGATTCAGAATGCATTCGTTCTGATAATCGAAACACTTCCTAATATTTTTCTATGAGGAAATCTCGACGAAAACGGACGTTTCACTCAGTTTTAGGTGGAAAAAAAGAAGTTAGAAGAAGCGACTAAAGATGAGATGGTTGCAAGTGAGAGAAGTATTCACGCAAGTTCTCCGAAGAACGTCTTGGGCGGAAAGTGTGATCTTTAGTTTCACCCAATTGCTGAACTCCGGAATTAAGAAAATTGGATAAGCACCGTCCGTTCCAGTTGGCTCGAGGAGCGAGATGCCATTCCAGGAAGAGGCAACGCGCGTCGCATGGCGAAAGCCCCAGGGCGCGATCTGGCGGCGCTCCCCAGCCGAGAACGCACCTCGAGTGCTTCGTAGCGAGTACTTTTCCAGCGACACAGACGAGAAAGTCTCTTCGCGCGCGGCAATAATTCCTAAAATCAAATTTAAAATGCACGGCGATCAACTGTTCTCCATTGCCTTCATTGAGTTGTTTATTGATACTGAATGCTAATAATCAATGACCACTAACAGTTTTCAATACATTCATTTACTTACTTTTTTAGAAAGCTTCATAATATGCACTTTCTTGAGTATTTTCTTCAGCGCAAAACTCGTGTATTTATTACATATTAAATTGGATTTAAAATTTATTTTCTAAAATTTGTAATGTTCATTCACTATAAAAATTCAGCATTAAACATTTTACCATGAAATTCCATGTCAAAAGAATTACAACAATTTTCAAAAAGTCAATGAAGTCGATGTAAAATTATTTGGATCCTGTTGCTTTTAATTTGTTTGGTGTTCAAGTAAGTTGCAAGACTTCGAGAATATAAAGATGCCTCGATGAATTTTGAATATAAGCAAAACTATCCTTTCAGGTGGAATAACGTTTATGTAAACCAACCTTTTCCTGTCATCGACCCCTTTCATAAAATAGTTTGCATCATTGATACCGTTACATTTTTCTCTAAAAATATGTAGAAAACTACGTATTCTTAGTGCAAATAATGACACATAAATAACTTAACGCTCTGGAAACGAAAGAACACGAGTTTGGAGAAAAATTATTAAAATTATGTTTTCATACTTTTTGTACTATTATCGATTTAAATTCTGCAAAAAACAATCAGTTCTCAGCACGAAAATAACAGATTCTAATGCCACAAAAATTCGATTTTCATTCATATAGATATATTAAATCCCAAAAGACGTGGAAATTAGTACTTTATTGTTAAAAAACACACAAGAGAGAGAAAACATCTTATATTAAATATAAGAAAACAAATAATTCTCAACTTCAATTATATTTTGCTGGTAATCAATGGCATCTTCATTACGTCGATCAGTCGCCCGTGTACATGAAGCTGTCAAGCCCCCAAATGAATCCATGATCATTCATCCCCTTTAAAATATCATCGATCACTGGGGTCGATGTCAAACCCGTTGGTGACTTCTGATCTAAACTGTAAATCAGCATAAATCTTGAATTGCAATTTTTCATGATGATTGTTCATAATAATGTCATAATTATTTTTTTATTTCTCCGAATTATTCAGATATTAGTTCAACTTTATAATTGTTCCGCAATAAAGTGACAAGTCTTTATCACAGATCTCAAGGAATTGATACCTTTCTTTCGTGATAGGTTTCGTTAATTGGAGAAAGTATCAATACAGTTCGATTACAAGGCAAACTAATCTAGTTATGTCTAGGAGACTTTTGGTTATTAAGAACATAAAGACGTTTCGTTTGGCATAGAGTTGAGAGTCAACATCATACGTAAAATGAATCTATGTCTCTATGTAAATAAATTGAAATTAATTTTTTTTATAAAATTCATTTATGTAAAAAATATTTACGGTAATTTCCAGACAATTAGCACTTTATAAATATACCTCCGCAAAAAGCCGACGTTGATTTAGGGAATATTCTAAATAAGCACTATTCACATGTACTCTTTATTTTGTGTGACGTTGGTGTTGCTACCATAATAATTTACTAATCTAATGGGAATATGTCAAAACCAAAACCATTATGTCAACAGATGCAGAAAGGATTGTAACATAAGTCGAAATGTACATACAACATCTAAAACACCTTACCTACTTTTACATAGTTTTAGCCTGCCACTAAACATGGGTAATTTTTAGTTTTTAATTGTATCAACTGAGAAACACATGTCTACCTGAGTCCCGAGCATTCACACACACACACACACACACACACACACACACACACACACACACACACACACACACACAAACACAAAATCGTATATTTTCACAGGAATTCGTAGCACTTACTGATTATGATTGTGATTTTTATGCAATAAATAAAGGTTTTCAAATCTTTTTCAAACGTAATATAACATCATTTCCCATTTTTAAAATATCTAAACTCAACAATGCAATAATGTCAAGCATATTTCAAATGTTTTAGTTTTCGAGTTACACATCGATGTGGAAATGTTCCCTTCCCAATCAAATCATATTGAGAGATGAATACTAAAATAATTGAAACTAATTGCTTATCACAAAAATAAATGTTTTTATTTTACCTCCTTACGCGAATTTTAAAAACATTATCGCAGTATCGCAAGTGACGAATTCATTAGCCCCTGTAAAAGTGAGTGAATTTATCTGGGAAACTCATAACCTCATGCGGTATTTATGAATACCTTTGAATGAAGAATGTAAATTATCGTAGTTCATTTTTACATTTATCTTTTAGTATATCCATATCTGTTCTGTCATAAAGCAACTACAGAACCTTTTCTTTTGCCAGAATACATAATACTCATTTTGTAAAGGAAATGTAAATTTGATAGTTTCGTCATCATTGTCGTGAATATCGGTAACCATGGACGTCTTCGTATGTTCTGTGAATTACTGCTCTTTACATCTGCATATTGGAACAAACTAGTCAGTTAAACTCTTCTTTGGCCTAGTTCAAGAAATCACCACTTTTTTACAATTTTAAATCGCACTACTTTTAGACAATTTTAAATAAAACAACAGTTGTTTAAAGGGGTGAATGATCAATAGTGCTTTTAACGTTTTCGTGCACGTACGTATATACGGAGTAATAAGCATAGTATACTATAGAGAAAGTTGTGTAATTCTGTGAAGTTGTAAAATTGATTTCGAGATATCAACGCAAATACACGTTTTGGGATTTCTTGATGTCGAAAAAGTGTTACAGTTTCCAAACACTCGCCCATCTGTGAACAGTAGAGCCTAAATTCTTCGAAGGATTGTTGCTAAAATAAATATTTCCCAACCCATTAGGCCTTTGCATTTTGTGGGAACTTTACATCAAGAATCTGGAACATTTTCAAAATTTGTTCAAAAATCTATCAAAAGTTTTCTTTAAATTTTGTTTTGTAAGAAAAGAGTGAGATACACCTATGAGAAAGTGAAAAATAGATAAGAGAGAGAAAAACATCATAAGTCCAATTTTCATTATTTACTTTCAATTTTGAAAAATGGCTGAAATTTTCGGATCATCCTCGAACAACTATAGAATTGAAGATAAAGATTTTTCTTCGCGTGGCATTTGTTTTCCACCATTAGTGCTTTAATTATTGTCACATTCATTTTTTTATATCTTTTCGCGTAATATTTAGTAAATATGGCAATTTTAAAAACACGATGCACGCAAATATTACTCCAAATTGTTTCTTTGATTTTTGATATTGATAGCGCTAAATGCACTCAATAACTCGACATAAACATCATTTTGATGAATTCTTTTGATTTTTCAAAAATTACACAAAGATATTTTTAAAACCTCTCACTTCGTTAATAATTACAATGCCGGTATTTTGCACTTTTTAGTACAAATTCTTCAAATGAGTTCTGAAAGTTTCCCGAAAGTTCAAAAGATTTTCTGTGAAAACAAGCACAAGTTAAAATTACAGAAACTCTCAAACAGCATTTTGTCAAATACAGCTTCAATTTTCTTCTTTAACTTTTTATACCGATAGAACTAAATCCACTGAATGACATGACATAAGCGGGTAAATTACACAAATGTAATTTTTGAAATATCTCTCACATCATCTGTATGCTATGTAGTACATAAATAAATGCATTTATTGTAGGAAAGTGATTGAAATTACTTCTTGTGAAGTTTCTCGAAAACGTAAAAGGTTTCTGTGAAAATTATCTCAAAATACACATTTTCAGAAGCGTGTAAAAGACATTTTCTCCAAAACGACTCCAAATTTTTCATACACAATTTGCATATAGGAGGTTTTATAATATTATAAAACACCATTTTGTAATATTATAAATTCAGATTTCAATTCTACGATTGGGGGCAGAAATAGTGAGAAAAAGTCATTTTTTACTAGAGACCAAAGAGATTACAAAACAAACTAGTTCGAGACTGCCCTTTTGTTGCCTCACTTCCTGTAAAATTTTGTAAATAGTAAGGAGGCTTACTGTATCAAATCATCATTGTTACGAGTATTTAACGTCCAGAAGGATACTTTCGATATCAATTGATATCGATTCGTGACTGAAAAAGACACGCATTTTATTTCATATTCAAACCCTTTTCTAACATTCGAATATTCACTTTCAGTTTCGAATATTTATATAGTAATGATTTGAATAATTGGGAAAGGGTGTTTCTTATTGTAAGAATCTGACACAGGGGACACCTGACGTAGTTCCAGATAAGGAAGAAAAGAGACGCTTGAAATGTTTTCGTAACACTGTTGGCAACCGTTATGTCGAAATAAAGCAAATGAAGGGGAATTAAAACCGTTACTTAAAGCTTGCGTCCGTTAAGAATTTTTATTATTCATCCTAAAAACACACGCACTTAGCTCCTTAACTAAACAAAGAATTAGGATAACCAATGGAGCGGACGTTAAAATACTACTGCATTGGTTATTTAATTTAATTTAATTAATGCTACATTGGCAAAATATTTCTTCTAACACTGCACTGTTATATGGATATGATGCAATCAGAAAAACGAAACGCAACTTCTAATGGCCGGCGTCCGTTAAGGATTTGACAGTCGGCCGTCCGTTAAGAATAATCTAAACAATGAGTTGTAGCTTAAGATGGCAGATGAGGCATCCTTCTCCAAGAAAATGCAATTCTTATTTATATGAATTTGTCTTGTAAAGGTGGAATTAAGAAA
Source organism: Teleogryllus occipitalis (assembly GCA_011170035.1). Lineage (NCBI taxonomy): Eukaryota > Metazoa > Arthropoda > Insecta > Orthoptera > Gryllidae > Teleogryllus > Teleogryllus occipitalis. The sequence continues at coordinate 405,968 of BLKR01000249.1, read as the reverse complement.
AATATTTAACGCTGGTTATCACTCGGGTGTCGTCTAGGTTTTCAAACTTCAACCACGTGCCACGAAATTCAAAAACCTCCATACTGTAAGAATGGAGAAAATCGCAACACCGTTTTTCTGGGTTTGAAAAGCGAAAGCCGGGGCTTCCCGGGGGGCCTCGCAGGCAGGTGGACGCCCACCCCCCGCCAGCGCACAAAGGGTCAGCGCTGGCCCCTCGCGCACACCATGTGCGCGACGAATCGCCCCCACTCGAGCCCCGAAGCGCCACCCCGCCGCGATTCCACGGCTCCTTTTCGGCCGGCGACAGCACTCGCCACTAACGGTACTTTCTCGCGAAAGAATACAAAAGAGAGCACTGATTTCAGTAGTGAAATATTACTGCTCTGTGGGAATTTTCGGGGTCAGTTTTATTTTTCTTTTTTTTCTTTTCCCTCTCCTCCCGAGTCTGCAGAAAGTTTTTGGAGCAGTATGAAATTGCGATTTCCCGGAGTCTCTGCCGCTTTAGTTGGAATGAAAAGGCCTACTTTGAGGAACTTTAAGTGCTGTTTTTCTGGCCCATTTTGCGTTCGACTTTAACTGATATTTGGAGAAGAAAACGTTGCAGGATATTGTTGAACGTTACTACAATTAAAACATTAAAAGAACGCTGGTGTGAACAGCTGACAAAGTGAGAAACTTTTTCAAAGTTACTTCATTTCATACAAAGAATAGATAATCTGACAATTACCTTTTCTTTGTGATTTCTTTAAATATCTGCTTTCTTTAATAACGAGTAATTTAGTTTTTAAAAATTCTAATACAACGATGTGGGAAGATTGTGGGATGTGCGATAAAGAATAACACTTTCCACTTACTGACATTACTGACATAAATCGTTTATATGCTGCAACAGTGACATAACTCACAGAAGTTTTTTTTCAGGAGATGCGTTTTAATTTGTAGTTCATTAAAAATACAATGGTAGTAAGTCAACGCAGATATTTTCTCGTGACAAAACTATGAAGGAGAGATATTCGAATACACTAGTATAAAGACCCTTATAATCCCAACCTTCATAATAATTATTCATTGCAGAAAAATATTGAGTTATCCTATTGTTGCAACAAACAAGCGAAACAGGATTATTGTTTTCAGTTTCTTGTTTCACGAAAAAACACAGTACTCATCAATGTGAACATTTGTCAGGATAAAAAGAAAGAAAAAACTAAAAAAAGAAGGGAACAGTTTTTACTTTATAACTAGGCTCCACCGTTGCCCTGTATCGAATTGTAATGCCATTCTCAAGCCACACAAATTTCCTCTAAGAAATATTGCAATATAATCGCAATAAAATCGCAATCTTCGCAATAAAACCGCAATCTTCTCGGTTCCTCATTATCCAGCAAATCAAGTACGTTCACAAAGGAAACAATCAAACATACAAATACATTAGAAGACGAAGAAAATTTAGGAAATTCAGTCAATGCTGCACTCTATTAAGCTATAGGTATAACATATGTTAAAGTTATAAAATAATAATTGGTAGACAAATTCAACCTGAAGATGGCAACTGCCACTTAAGTTTCAGAATAATGCTAATGGAATAAGGTATTTCTATGATTGATAAATCTTCGCTTTCCTATAATCTCTTTTCTACTCGATAGCGTTTTGACTTTTTTATTTGTGTATGAAAAAGGCGGCCTGCCATTATTATCACAATATTAGGAGGCCTATTACTAAAAATGCCACAAATTATCTTCTTTAAAATGAACAGCCTGTGGAAATCGTTTCCCGTCAGTGAACGTTTTGCAATAGTTTTTTATCCCAGATCCCTCCATTCTCCAGGGGAAGGGTGTGAATTCATTAGTCCTCTGCGATCAAAGTTTAAGCCAGCCAACGAGGGAGACATCGTCCCTACTAAAATAAGTGCTGATTTTTGCCTAAATGCCTACTTCATTTCTTTAACTAAAAACGGAATATTTTAGGTCCCTTCTGCATTTTGTGTTATATTACATGCGGAGTATCATATGCGAACTCTACAGTGCCTATAAACGCCTATTTGACTAATAAATGTCAATTTAATACAAATGCCTCTATCTTGCCATTATTACTTTCATTCTTGTATAAAGATCGTAGACATTGAACATCATTTAATAAAAACTGAATTATGTAAAACATCAGTTGTTTCCGAATTTATCAAAAAATATAGACAATTTATTCAAAAGTCGACATACATTTGAAGGTACTTCGTACTCCGTGAACCGTGTAAAATCAGTAAGGAATAATAATGTTGTCTGTTTGCATTTAGCATAGTCAAGCGTGTCATTTAGCGGGTTGAGATTTCTGAGAAGTGTGTGTGAGAATGGGCATATTTTAATCTCATTTATATATTTTTTATAAGTGTTGAAGTTTTGCCTAATTAAACAACATCCTTTCGTACAGCACACAGTTTACTTTGGAGAAAATGGAACAACATTCAGTTATTCTTTGCCATAACCAATGATACGTGTAAGTGTCCTTGTGATTAATATCATTTGTTGTGCAATCCTTCTGTTATTGTATAATTAGGGGAGAAAAGTAAATCATTAGTTATATTTAAATATGCAAATAATTTTTGTGCCTACTTAAATGCTCATTTTAGAATTTTAAGAGCCTATTTTGGCTGTTTTTGGTTCCGAAAATTCCGCAGTGTTTCTGTCGTCCCTTGGGCAGTGCGCGAGGCGGCGCGGCCGCGGCCGGGAGAACCCTTTGGTCGCGGCAGCTGCTGCGCTCTGGCGGCGGCGCGGCCAACCGCGGCTCCCCGCGAGGCAGCCCGGCCCAGCCGGCGCGCCGCGCTGCGCGCGGCAAACTCCGGGGGCGTGCAGGCGGGCGGGCCGGCGGGCGTGCCGGGCTCTGCCCAACTGTCCCCCCTTTTTGTAGATATTTGTCACTATAAATACGAGGCTGAACTAATAGGAGGCGTACCGAGTCGGGAGTGGCGGTGCGCCGGCGGCGCCGCGGGCAGGCGCTTGGCACACACGCGCCGCCCGCGGGACAGATTATTTTTATATTCATCAGATCGCGCTCGAGGGACGCGCATTTTTTGTGGCGTCACAGTTGGTCGGCGAGGACGCGACCCGGCGGCCGGCCTCGGGCGACAACCTGGGGACCGCGCCCCGCCGGAGCCGCATTCACAGGCGCCTTTCAGACCAATTCGCGCGGCACCCGGATAAACACCAGCGCGCCCACAGCATTGACAGACGTTTGAAAACGATGGAAAATCCTCAATAAAATTTCTCTGATCGAAAAAGGCTCATAATTTTAAAGAAGAATTTTTGGGTTTCATTGAAATTGAAAGTATTAATAATTCACATCAATTATTCCGAACAGAAAGCACTTTACAACCGCCTTCATTTGATTTTATGAAGAACATAAAGAAGTGTCCTGTATACAGTAATATTTTCTCATTTGAGCCTGATATTCCAATGATTTATTAACACAGTGTTTGTAATTATAATCAACAAAATGAGAATTCTTTCCACCATTTCCTATTATGACGTTGTTTCATATTTAATATGAAAATTTTTGGAACATCTAAACGCGTAAAAAATACTAAAAACTATAAAAAATAAAAAAAGGAACGATAAAACCATGCATTAAAAATGTGTAAAAACGAAGTAAACACTTAATAAACGAAGTAACACATAATAAAGACGAAGACACATAATAAACTAAGTAAGCACTTAATACAGCACGAAGTAAACACAGCACTGACATTCTAATGTCCATATGCCAAATAAATGTCATACTGTAAGACAGTAATTTCTGACCCTCAAAGCCTGATCAATACGTAGTAAGTAAAATTCATACATGTAAATTACGTCGATTAAATGAGATTTCAATACAAATTGATTCATGACAATTAGAAACGCTGTTTTCAAGATTAGATGGCTGCCTGCCATCATGGATATTCAGAAAATGGGTGATCTAAAATTATTGATGTGGTTGAAATCAAAAGCATCCGAGCGTTAGTTTCGTTCGTGACTCCAATTGGGGAAATGCGAAACTCATTAATGGAGTGAACGAAGAGGTAATTAGATTATGATGTTGGTATAAAAAACAAGATATAGATAGTGACCTGCAGAAGCAAACTTGCTGCTGCCGAATGTGTGGAACTGGATTCCTGGGGAAGCGAAAATTGGCATGTGATTACTGAAGCTTCTCTATTCATTGTCGCTTGGCGTCAGATGTGTCGTGAGAAGTGATGCACTGAATATGAGAATACAGTCGTAACACCAAGTGTGAGGATTTACGGATTAACATAGTCAAATATTTGCACTTTTCAGTTAAAATCCAAACTGTTCCATTGCTTTTTTGTATTTTTCCTGAAATTTTCGTGATATAACAAAACACCTCATATGGCCAGAGGCTGCTTAGTTTTCCATCACTTTATGCGCATATTAGAAATTAGTAATATAAATGCTCATAACTTTCATTAATTTTTAGTCTACAGTATTTTCAAGCCTACAGATCAGAATACACAAATTGCAAAAGAAAGTTGCATTAAATTAAGCTGAATTTAAATGACCGAGCAAAGTGGCTCAGGGCGTAGCGCGCTGACTTCGCATTTGGGACTGTCCTTCACGAGACATGTAATGGCTAAATACAGTACAAATACAATATTTAAAGGGATTATTTTAAACCATCAGTTGTCGTATCTCACCACTAAATGACATTGTTGTATCAGGTAAAATCTTAAAAATTGACTTGAGAATCGACAAATACCACAGGAGGAAGAGCACAACTTTTTCCGAGCTGTGTGTTCCCAAAGATGTCGTGATGTCTTCGGTGTAACATGTTCTCAATGCTACATCTGTTCAGATCTCTCCGCCTCCCGACTGACACCCCATTTTTAAGGGGGTAACGCAGATTGCAAATGGTGCAGCGTTGGGATGCAAGAAGAGCCGCCAGGAAAAACAAAAAGAGGTCACGTCCAGATGGCCAGAGGCATAAAGAGGTTGTCTACCTTGTATTCAAATTGCAGATGTCATTCGACACTTAAATGATCATTAATTTTAGCCGTTGGAGATAAAAAGTTGAAATGTTTATGACCAGTGAAGGTACGAAAAAATAAATTGATACATAAATACAAAACCGGTGCTGCAAATGAGAACAAGTCATGTGGGATAATATGCTGCAAAATATCGTTTGCGGACAACCGCGTAAAGACCTGTTTCGAAACTTGGGTTTCGTGTTACATCTTAGTATTTAATTTATATTAGGTCGTAATCCTTCATATCAATACTCAATTACGAAAGTGAAAGATATGAAGTGTGTGTGTGTGTGCGTGTATATATATATATATATATATATATATATATATATATATATATATATATACAGAGAGAGAGGGGGAGAGAGAGAGAGAGAGAGAGAGAGAGAGAGAGAGAGAGAGAGAGAGAGAGAGAGAGAATAAATATACACATATACGTATATTGCAATAGATACTCCCCTAAGCGGGATTAAAGCAAATTTATGAAAAAAAATATACAACTCTACGTTACACAACTTCACAATCTTAATTAAATTTGGCGTAGAGATTTATTAATATTTTTTGGTAGTTCTCATTGGGACTCAACAAAATGAACATTTTTGGAAGAATCATAAATAGTATAATGCATTTATAGTACATTTTAGAAATGTTTTTTCACTGAACGATGGTATCAAATGAGCAGATCTTCGTGTTGATATTGTTATTCCTGTTCTTACAGTTCTGTAAATTTTCATCAACTTGTTCGAAATAAGTCTTAATCCTTCAAACTTTTTGTATCCTGCAGAAGTCTCATTCAGGTGAACTTTAATTTAAAATATTTGAACAAAAGGGGCAGCCATTGTCAACAGTTTTCTTTATTACATGAACATTCCGCGGCTTAGCCATCATCACCGCCATCATTATCCTCAGATCTGATAGAAGACAGCTTACAAATCATTTAGTAAAGAAATAATATAAATTGATCCTTTATTAAATAATATATTTTGAATTTAAAATAAGGAGAATAAATATAACACAATAAATGAAAGATTGAATTTATATACAGGATATACTTTAAACATGAAAATTTATAAGAAATTCGTCGTAAGTGTTGATATTGCAATGTAAATGTTCTGAAATGGCTAATGACGCAGGCCTGGCCAACACAAATGGCCTCATGAGCTTCTTTAAAGACACGTAATGTTACAGTGGGTCGCAATTAGGCAAACACTACTGACCTGCAGCACTAGCTGCTAAACAAAACAACACAAGTTTCCTAAAAATTATCACGCACGGCGCTCTGAAACAACAAATAAAATACTATTGTGTAACACCAAAATAAATTAAATATTGTAAAAAGCAGTCTTCATGAATACTAGACGGCTTCAACAGCATAGTAGAGCATATGTACAATTCAACACATCTTCACATACCAAGAATATGAAACTAGAGATGCTACAGAATGGCACAGACTTGATCGTTGTAAAGTTTTCTAATTTCCGTGGTGTGGACTGATACTGAACAGTCTTGTCCCTCCTTCTTGCCTGCTTCCATCTCATGCAGCCCAAAGAAATTTTTTTTGAAATTTTCCCAACTTTTCGGCTTCCAAATAGTAGAACCTAAATTATATTTTTATTATATTAAAGAAGGTTATAACGTCATCCTAATTAGCAATTTTTATTAAAAATTTGCAGCCGTTTTTTTTTTAAAAAAAGGCCATTAAGTATTATTGTAAATGCGATATTTGAAGCTTTTTTTTCACAGGAATCTATTGAGTTTTTGGAAAACTTCATTTGAAGTCCTTTGAAATACTTCCACTAAAAAATGCAATAATGTATACAAATCGTTGAAAATTTGCGTATTAATGGCGTGAGAGATACTTCAAAAAAATTACATTTGCGTAATTTATGAAAAAACGGATACAGCAAAATGAATTTTGCGTCATATTAAACGGTGCAATTATCCATTGGAAAGTTTTAGAGAAAAATTTTGGAGCGATTTTCGAGAAAACGGCGTTTGAGCGATTCTAAAACTGCGGAATTTTGAGCTCAATTTTATAGAAATCTGTTTTCGAGATACTTAATTTTTCAAAATCTGAAAGCTTCAACTATAGCCAGATCGACAAGGGATTCTTCAAATTGAAAAATATTGTACGAATGGTTTAGGCTCAAGTAGTGTTCACAGACGGACGGACAGACAGACATAGAGACAGACGGACAGGTGGACAGGCGGACAGGCGGGCGGACTTTACTTTCTCGTATACGTACGGAGTAATATACGTGGTACAGAGAAAATTATGTAATGCTGCGCGAAAACTCAACAGTTTTCTGTTAAAATGAGCTCAATTGATTGATTTTTTCGTGTTTCTGGGCGCGTCAACGGCTTTGGTCTTCAGTCCCGTAAGTGTAGTGCATGTTTCGCCCGGGAGATGGCGATGATCTTCCCTCGCTGGATGGCGAGATCCGGCACCGTCCTACCGTCGGCTAGTGGGGTTTCGCCAAGCCAGGACTCTCCCACCAGCGGGGCACCACCAGCGCCCAGCCAGGACAAGCTCTAAGCTCCCGACCGGTCTCCCGGAATATGAGATAGTGTAGTGCATGTTAGTGCAAGTGTGTGTGAGTGTGTGTGTGTGTGTGTGTGTGTGTGTGTGTGTGTGTGTGTGTGTGTGTAAGGGGAGAGGATAGGACAAGGAACAGGACGGAAATATCGCACGCGGTCCGTGGCCCGTTTTTTGCGTACTGCTCCGGCTTTCGCCTGGTGTTGATCGGAGAAACCACGGAAAACTACCGATCAGAGCAGCCGGCCACTAGGAATCTCCTCCAGACAGTGACTGAATTCGACCTAGCTGAAAAGGTAGTGTCGAAAATCCTGCCACCGTGAGGACTCGAATCTAGGACCTCCCGGACAGAGTTGATGCACTGAGCTACCGCTCCCGGTAAAATGAGCTCAAAAGTCCGCATATTGAGAAACGCTCAAATGCCATTTTCTTAAAAATGGCTCCACATTGTTTCTTCAAATTTTGTGTACGGACAGTGAAAATTACACCTTTCAAGAAGACAAAAAAAGTTTTTGGTGTATTCTTTTGTTTTTTCAAAAATTACAAAAATGTAATTTTTTTAAATATCTCCCACACCGTTTCTATGCACATTTCCATCGATTATTACATTTATCAGTGTAAATACTTCAAATGACTTCAAATGAAGTTCTTCAAAAACTCAATAGATTCCCGTGAAAAAGAGCTTCAAATTTCGCATTTACTGCTACGCTGAAGGCCATTTTCTTAAAAACGGCTCCAAATTATTCAACGAAAATTGCTATTTAGGACAAGATTTTAGCTTTCTTTAATATTCTTAAAATAATATTTCGGTTCTACTATTTCGAAACCGAAAAGTTGAGAAATTTTCAAGCAAGGAGTGGGGGAGTGATAGATGGCAGCAGACAAGGAGGGGTGGTACTGTACCAGTCTAGACCAAGAAAATTAGAAAACATTACTACGAGAAAGTCTGCCATTCTGTAGCACCTCTAGTTACTTTCTCGTATACATACGTATATACGGAGTAAGGTGTATATACTAAGTATAGAGAAAGTTATGTAATGCTGCGTAAAATCGACTTCAAGATCTCAACGGAAATACATGTTTTGTGGTCCCCTGACACCGAAAAAGTGTATTTTTTTCAAAACTTCCGTCCGTCCGTCTGTCTGTCTGTCCGTCTGTCTGTCTGTCTGTCTGTCCGTCCGTCTGTGAACACCATTAGCGTCTAAACCACACGTGCGAACTTTTATAAATCTAAGAATCCCCTGTCCACCTGGTTCTAGTAGAAGCTTTGAAGTTTTGAAAATCATTCTTTAAAATTTGGAGGTACTTTACATAAAGCCTTCCAGAAATTTTCAAAATTTTCTCACACACGGCTCCAAATATTTTCTTTAAATTTGGCGATAAATTTCTTAAAATACAGTAAAATACACTTTGAAGGGTGGCATAGGTCCGATTTTTACAGTTAACTCTGAATTTTCCAAAATAGCAAAGTTCAATTTCCTTGGACGTCTTTCTACAACTATAAAATTGAAGACACAGCTTTTGCCTACAAATAAAATTGGTTGGTCATAATAATACTTGATCTTCTTTCGTCAAGGTCATGTAGACATTTTTGAAAATTTTAGTCGTTTTCGTGCAATAGAGCATGAAATATTTGCACTTTAAAAAATGAAAAAAACAAGATTTTGTTAAAAATGGGTCCAATTTTTTCTTTAAATGTTTGGTAGGGTTGTACCAAATGCACTCTATACAATAACATAAACGCCATATTGCTCTATTCTTTTGCCTTTTCATAAATTACAAAAATGTAATTTTTTTACTTGCCTCTCACGTTGGAAATATTTATATTAGACGCAATTTCTTTACGTTATTATATTTATGAGTACATGTGCTTTAAATTGTCAAATAGAGTATCTCGAAAACTCAACAGTTTTCTGTAAAAATGAGCTCAAATTTTCGCATTTTCAGAATCGCTCAAACGCCATTTTCTCGAAGATAGCTTCAAATTTTTTCTTCAAATTTTTACACCGGAGAGTGCTAATTGCACTGTTTAATATGTCGTTAAAGTTCATTTTGCTGCATCCTTTTTTTTTTAAATTACACAAACCTATTTTTTCTCATGCCTTTACACATTTCTCTCAATTTGTATCCATTATTACATTTGTAAGTGGAAGTGCTTCAAATGACTTCAAATGAAGTTCCTCGAAAACTCAAAAAATGGTTGTGAAAAAGTGCTTCAAATTTCGCATTTACAGTAATGCGTAATCACCATTTTCTTAAAAACGGCTCCTAATTTTTCAATGATAATTTCGATTTAAGATGAGGTTTTACTCTTCTTTAAGATTCTTCAAGGTATAGTTCGGTTGTTTTAATAAGAAAGCAAAAAGTTGAGAAAATGTAAAAAAAATGTACTTTGGGCGACGATAGATGGCAGCTAGTCAGAGAATGGAGCAAGACCTTAAAGTCAGACCACACTAAGGAAATTAGAAATATTTTTCAGTCTGAGCCATTCTGTAGCACCTCTGGTTTAAAATCTATATTTATGACTTGCACATTTTAGCTGGGTTTTCTAGATGGCTATCATCACTAATTAATCAAGTCATAAAATTTTATGTAAGTTTCACAACATATATAAATCTGGAAACACTTAATTCGTGCAAGTATCGTTGGAACATTTCTCTGGTGTGTTTTGTAACGAGTGTAGGAATTAATTGATGCTGCAAAAATGTGTTTCTTTTCACTGTTTCAGTTAAACTCAATTAACTTCATTTGCTGATTTTCAGGGATATTGTCCACGTCAACATTTATTCATCCCTTTGTAGCCTGCATACCTAGTCTAGATTTTGGTTCCGACAAATTATTTTAACTTCTATCTGGAGCACTCTGGCATTCTTATACGCAGTGACGTTAAAGATGGGTGAAATATTGCTCTCTTTGAGTTTTGTGCAACTTTGTTAACAAAAACACACGTAAATTTCATTTATTTAAAATTTTGCATATACAAGAAAAAATGAAAGTTTCAAAATTTGCAATATACAATTGTCAGGTGAGCAGAAGAATTGAACGTGGCGGTCCATATGTGTGCTGTTGGTCGGGGATTGGGCAGGTGTGGTCTAACGGTTAATAAATGTAAAACGGTCAAATGTTTATGATTACGACACAAATCCCGTTAACAGCATATTACGCCGCAAAGTGCACTTAAAGTGTGCTACATTCGCACCAGTAGCATTGAGAACAGATGAGTATTTCTGCTTATCTCATTTTGGAACCCTTGAAAAAAAGGCCCTCACAATATCCACAATTCAGGAATATACGTTTCGTTCAAATTACACAACGTCCGTAGAAAAATCTTACTTATCCCCCTAAACTACACAGATCTGCAAAAAAGTGTGTCTACTCTTTGCTAACATCCCAACAATAAAATTAGGTAATAGTGAAGCCATAACTGACAGAAAAAAAACGAAAAAAAAACGTGCATTTGCAAAACTACTCCGCGGCATTCAGCCTCAACATGTCTCTTGACACGGAATGCACAGATGTCGAAAACGAAATCAACGAAGACTGGTACACAGCAGAGTTATTTACAATATTTATTTCACCGAAGGAAATTAAAAAGCAAATAAAATGCTTACGTCCAAAGAAATCCTCAGGTCATGCCCAAACAGCAAACTTTATTATAAAGAACTTCCTCATCAAGCTATTAGTGTTTTAACAGCTATTTTTAAAGCATACTTAAGGCTAGGTTACTTTGCACAGTAATGGAAGCATGTCAAAATAATTTCGGTCCCCAAACCAGGAAGGAATCATAAACTAATTTCAATTTACAGGCCCATTAATCTAATTCTTTCAATCAGCAAAAGTTTTTTAAAAAACATAATAATCAGACTAACAAAATACCTCAGCGAAATTAACGCAATTCCTGACATCCAATTCGGATTCATAGAAAAACATTCCTTAACCCTTCAACTTCTCACATTACGAACCATGTAGCGAATACCTTCCAAAACAAATTCCTTCGAATGGCTATTAAAGGTCCTTGGTATATTACAAACGAATAAATTCATCATCAATTAAAATACATCTACTATCTGAATTCCTATCAAAACGTTCTAACAATTTTTAAGCAACCTAAGCCAATGCCCAAGCACAAACATCTTCAAACACAATAGAAATGGCGCAACTAACCTTAGAATTAAATCAAATTTCCCAAAGATGTCCCCCCCCCCAATAACAAACTTAGTATATATCATATGACTTGAGGAAATCCACACCTCCCACAAGACCAATTCCCATGTTGCAATTAAAAGTAGTTTTAAATAAAAGTTGTAAGAACCAGTGTTAATATTTTTATTTCTTCTACATTGTAAATTGTTACATTTTAATATATTTCGTTTCCTTTGTTATGTAATTTGTTAAATTCATTATAAAAATAAATGTGTGTATTATATGTAAAACATGTCAACAAAATAATGTAAAGCATCAACCAGCTGCTAATCTTATTGGAGAAATAAAAAACAAAACAAATATGTACTCGCTTGCTAACGCTTAAGGAAGATCTTGAAGAAACACAACCAAACGACATAATCAACAAAAGACAATAGATAAGCGTTCATTGGAATAATTTGTCACTTTTATTAATAATTAGTATTTATACTATAAAGCCGAGTTCTAACGATAACATATACGGTGTCCCGTACCTTTCATATAAAGAAAAATTTAAGACATTTGATTGATTAGTGAGCTCAAATGTCTTTGCAATCAAAACCCTTTAGTGTTTTAAATATAATGATTGACGATTTCAGAAGAGTATTTTGAATTATTTAAGAAAGAAAATGGTTTAATTCAATGCTCAACTGGTGTCTTGGGCCCGGGAGAGCGCCTGCAGGAGCGGGTGCGGCAGATGGGTCAAACGAAATGCAAAAAGAGCGTGAAAGAGGCGCGAGGGAGCGAGGCGAAAGGGCGAAAGGCCACTTGACGGGCGCGCGAGGAGGCGACGTTGACAAACGGCGGTGTCAGCGCCAGGGCGAGTACAATGGCCGCCCCCTCGGACGCTCGCGCGACGCATGGCGGTTTATTATGCCATTTCGTCTCAGGACGGGACACCCGCCGCCGGCGCACGCGGAGAGCTGGGGTCCCCGACCGGACAAGGCTAGGAGGCAGGCAGGACCAGCACGCGCAACACTGCGCCCTCCGGCTGCGTGGCCAGGCCACCAGTGCTTCTTTTTTTATTTTATTTATTTATTTTCTTTTCAATAGAACAATACAAAGATCAGTGTTAAAACACTCTTAATTTGTTATAGTTGCTTATATCTACTTACAATTAACTTACAATAATCTTACAAATCATCTTAAAATACAACTTACTTTACTACTAGGGTGGTAGAGTTATCTTTGTACAATACGTACAAAGGATCGAGATCTGAGAATTTATTTATCCTTTGGATCGAGATCTGAGAATTTATTTAGGAATGTATGGAAAGGAAATTTATTCTTAATGCGGGTTCTATGAGTTGGGTTTTGGCAGAGTCTTAGCGGGGTTAGTTTGGGTATATTTGGTATGTTTTGGAAGAAGTGGGTCCCAGTGCCTCTGAGCAGGATCTCCTAGGCTTCATGTTCGACCTTGGCACTAGCTACATAGCAGGGTCGAATTTAGCCATTCGATCCTTTGGAATGGCAAGGTACAATAACAAAATCGAAAAAAAACAAGTTGCTACTGTGATAGAGTTCCATTTGACTTCTGCTATCAGTAAAATGTACTTGTGATGCAATATGTGGGCAAATAGCTACAGTAAAAATGACTACTGTAGGTGGAGAGATGGTTGAATAATGAGTTCATAAATCTTTGAATTCGATTTACCCGAAACGACTGTAAGATTAGTTCGAATCTTCTCATTCCAAAAGGGCGCAATGCCTGGAGGAGCATTCTAGCGGGCGGATGTTCGGTAGCTCTCCATGCTTTCTCCGATCAATAATACCTGGAGAGTGCCGAAGCAGTACCCCAGGAAATGAGCAACGAATCGCGCGCTATCATTCCTTCTCACCCTTGTTCCGCATATCCTCTGACACACTCTTACACCTACATGCGACGCACTGCCACACATCTTGGGAATCCAGTGGGTAGCTCACAGCTCAGACAGCCCGGCTGGGGCGTGGACCAGTAAAATCACTTTCCATTTTAATGAAATTAAAATTGAACACTTGAATTCAAAACCTCAGGGCTTTTAGCAAAGGTACAAATTCTTTGCAGAGCGTCATAAGAATTGGTTATTTATACAATTCAGTTTCCACAGGACGTGTTGAGATATTGGGGAGGTATGCGTTGATGGATTATTTTGTTTCCGAACTAATCCACTGCTGTGACGCTACAAAGTTAAGATAAGTTTAATCTAGGGATGTGTCCACCCCAAGTGCAAGTATTTGGGGATGATTTCCAATAAGAATTTAAGAAGAAGACAGGGGTGTTGGTTCATGCTTTCATTTTGTAAATTATAGCATTAACCGATGCATTTCAAGGGATATGTAGGTTCTCAAAGTTGTCTCGTATGCGATTCGTGTTTTATTCCAAATATATGAATGTTGATAGAAAGTTGTCCTTTTTGAAGTAAATGATAAGCAAAATGAAAGTTACCGGTGTTCTTTTCCCAGATGTGTATACTTGTTCTTTAATTCTCAAGTTCAACTTCTCCTGTTTGTTCAATGTATTTCGTTTATCACTCCGTCTTTGTGTAACGGGTATATTATTGACGTTGAAAATTATTATTACCAGTGTGTGATCAGAGTTGAATTCTGGTTGGGGGCATTGTATTATCGGGAGATTGATATTTTTTTAACGTTAGATCCAAAATGTCAGGTTTAACGTTGATATGTGTTGGATAAAAGGTGGGTAATGTAGGTGCATTTGTACAAGCCTTTTCTGATGCGATTTGGCGGGAGCTTTTTGCCTTGGATGGTATTGCAACCACGCAATTTATGTTTTGCGTTGAGGTCGCCATTAATTATTATTAGAATATTGAGAGAAAGTAGCTGTTTTAAAAGGTCGGTTGGAATTGGTCTGTTAGGAGACCTGTACGCAGCTATTCTGTGAATGTCGAGTTGATAAGCCTGTGTTAATTTAATTCTTATGTTTCTAGATTTTCTGATAAGGGAGTATTTAAGCTGCAATGCGCAATTTGTCTGTGGACTATAATTGCTACTCCACCGGCAGCTTTGTAGCATAGCCGATCATTTCTGTAAAATACGTATCCCAGGAATTTTCGCGGGCGTTTTGAGGGAGGTCGGGGATGAGTTTCGGCCAGGCAGGTAATATCTATTTTATTTGAACGCAAGAAATGAGAGAAATAGTCAAACTGTTTTTTAATTCCATTGCAGTTCCAATTGAGTAGTATTAAACAGCTTAATTTATGAGCCATTGGGTAATAATGAGGAGATTATTGAATTTATTAAATATCGTAGCTGCGGAATTAATATTTCCATGACGGGAGATAATATTACAAACTATTGGAGAGGCAAAATCTACGGGATTGTCAATGGGATTGTTTGGTGAAGCCACCGGTGTATAAAGAGGGGTGCTTCCTTGCGACCTTCTTAGGTTATGGGCAGTAGCTGGTTGGAGGTTACTGCTATTGAAATTTGTCCGGTGCCGGCCTTGACAGTTTATACATCTAGGCAGCGCGTTTATTGGCAATGGGCAAGCTTTTGGTGGTTGCCAAGGCCACGTACGCAGCGAGATTCGCATTCACAGTTGTTTTTAGAGTGACCGTATCGTTGACAGTTTTTGCACTGCATAGGAAACGCTGACTTTCTTTTTTCCTCGACATTATTATTGCACTAAAAGATTGTTTAGTTTATATACGGTTTTTAATGTGTCATTGTTTATTAGTTCAACTGCGCACAGAATGGTGGGAGAATGAAATTTCTATTGATTTTTGGCACCGGATAGTTCAGACGATGAAGTTCGTCAAGTATTTCTTTATCAGAATAACATGTTGGTACACCACCTATTATAAGCGTCAGCGGCCTATTAGTTGGGTCTCTAAATGAATGAAAGTCTAAATATTCTTCCTTACAAAATCTAACAAGATTTCTGAATTCTTCAATTGTTGTAGGTTGAACACTAACTATTGATTCTATAATAATTTTATTATTAGATGGGTCTCTTTCTTACTTTGATATTGTTTTGTAGAGAAATTAGATTCCATAAACTTTTTCAAATCAACTACTAATAGAGAATGATAATGTGCATTATGTATGAACACAGGGGGAGTTTTTTCAATTACATTTTTCATGTCTGTTTCATTTGAATCTACAGTATCGTGTAAGTTCTGCATATTTATTATTTGTTGGTATGTTCAATATCATTTTTTCACTAGTTATCCTGTTGTTTGGTTCTGACCTTTTCGTGTTCTCACGCTCATCTGGAAAGTCGCCTAGTTCTAAAGTTACCTGTTGTTGCTTGTGCCTTATGGTTGGTGATCTGGCCGATTTCCACTAATTCGTAGCGACTGATTGGAGGCTAATACTATGGTAGAGGCGAAGTTTCTTATGGGAGTTGTTTCTGTTGAAATCCCTGCTAGTGTTGAGGTTGTGAGCTTTCAAGTTGGCCTGAAGCATGTTCAAGCAACTGTTGATGGGCTGGAATTTCACTGCTGTAAACAGCTTCCAATGCACCTCTCACTAATTCCCCAGTATGGGAATACTGATAGGGAAACCTTTTAGTTTTACTGGTAACTATTGAACCTATCTATTGTAAATATAACTATGAAAAAAATTTAATTTCTGATTACATCGGAGCGCGCGGCCCTCGCAGATCCAGAGCGCGCCCCGCTGCTGACTAGTACTTGACGCCTTGAGCTTATCTACACGGAGCGGAATGCACAACCGTTCGCGACGGGGGCTCTACACAAAGTGAGTACATATTTGAAGTTATAGTTAGTGAAGCAAAGATAGCTGGTTTTTGAGTTCAAAGATGTGTTTTTAAATGCAAAGAGCATTGAAATACTATATCCAATAACATATTTTCTGCCTCTTATTTGTATCTAAATAATCAGAAAGCAAACCGGTAGCAAAACGTGACATAATTGGTGGTTGTATCCTTCCTCGAAATATTACTTCTGAAAAAAAATATTAATTTTTTATTTTCCATATCGTTTGTCCCTTTCGATGGCTGTTTCGGTGGTATAACGGTCAGCGTACCCGAGTTTGCGGGTTCAAACCCGATCGAAGCTGGGAATTTTTAAGGGAAAGCCCTCTGAAGGAAGGGGTACGAAGGAACCACGGAAAACTACCGATCAGAGCGGTCGGTCGCTAGAATTCTCCTCCAGACAGCCACTCAATTCGACTTAGCTGACAAGCTAGTGTCGAAAATCCTGCCGCCGTCGGATCTCAAACCTAGGACCTCCCGTTCAGAGGGGCTGCAATGACATCAGTTGATGCCCTGAGTCATCTCTCCCGGTTTTACCCTCACTTGCAACCGCCCCGCGAAATCGACGAGTGCGCTCCTGTCCAGCGCGAGCACAAGGTCCGGTCGTTTAGTCCCTTGCACTACCTGGTTTTCTCGGAGCACCTGCCACCCCGTCGGAATGATCGCGTCTTTGTAAATTGCTCCAACAGTGTCACGGCGGGCTCTCCGCAGCGGCGAGAGGTAGTCACAACATGGCCTCCTCTCGACTCCCGACGTCTATCAGGCCATGTGCACCCAATGCGGCCCATGCTGGTGGTATTTTCAGGGCAGTGGTTGAGGGCCAGGAAGATTATTCTCGCTGGAAACAAAAATTTGTATACCAGAATCCACATGTTGCGGCCGGGTTGGAGAAAATACGTGGATACTTTCCCCATCCCACTTAGAGCATTTGCATAGAGTCCTTATGTTGCCTGGCCAAGCAATCGCTGAGAGAATGTTTTACTGTTCATTGACTAAAACATTCCACTGACTCAATAAGTCGAATCAAATTAAATTAATTGGGGAGCATGTTATATTAAGATGAGTTGTAGCTGTTCAGACGAAAGAATTTCGTTTTTGGTCAGTTTTATTTGAACATTTGAGTATCATCTCACTTTTAGCACTAGTACTAACTAGTGGTACTAAAACAGCACGTACTTTCTAGCAATTAGTAATGAAAATTAGATCGTTTCAAGCCAAATTTAAATAGTTGAACGCAACAGACATACGGACGGACAGACGTTTTGGTGTCAATCGATTTTTCGTATTCAAGGACCCACAAAACATACATTCTGCCTACACCACGTGATAGAGGATTTTTTAAAAAAATGTCTGCCAAAAATTCGCCGTTTTTTCGCGCAGCTTTACATAACATTCTCTTCTTAACAAGTTCCTTCTTAAGCACGAGAACGTAAAAATCGAACTTTCAGCATTCTGTGCGTGCTCTAAAAGTAACCGCTTTTACTAGTGCCTGTCTTAAAAACATTATTTTAAGACTAAATTAATATGTTAGGCCCCACAATTATAACCAGAATCGATTTTTAGTGCTTTATTTTAAGACGTTTTTTAACAGCAAGGTCATCAGCGACTTCTTATATACACATATTACATTATATATTTTACATTACTTTACACTATGTACAACATAAATATTAAGATTTGAAAGTACATATTTCAATTATATTAATGTCTTCTTTATGGCTTTATAACACTAATACTGAGTTTGAAAGTCGTCTTCAAATCAATTTGTAGAAACCAATGTATTTTAAAAATTTTGTAGTCTTCATACAACCTATTTTATTATTTAAACATTCATATAATTATTTAGGAAGACGTAGGTTATCTCCAAAAGTCATAAATTTTGGACTCTCATTAATAATATGTTTTACCGTCATTTCCGTATTGTAGTTTTCGCACATTTGTTTTTATGTTCTTAAAAATAGAAGTGAGCAAGATTGGTGTGTCCTATTTTCAGTCTTGTTATGTTTCTTTGGTCTCTTCAGGCTTCTAAAATAGTGGACTTCTTCTAAAATATGGACGTTCGAACTTCGAGTAATTTTGAAGTGGTATTTTTCCAAGAATTGTCCCAATGTTTAAGAATTTCAAATTTGATGTGTTTTTTAATTTCTTCTTTTGTTGAAAGTGTCGCTGTTGCCAAAGATTGCTGTATCGCTGTTGTTTTTAACTTCAGCCACGTTTCCCCCTCTGCGCCCGCTCTCTGTGCCGTTCTTTTGAACGCCGGCCGGGGCGGGGGGTTGTCGAACGGGGGCCGGTGTCGCGCGAAAGGGCGGGGGGGGGAGGGGGAGGCGCGTGCTTTGTGCGTCGGCAATGATGCGCGCTGGAGCCGTTGTGTCTCTCAGGCCAACAGGCCGTGAAATTGCGGCGAGATACGCAGGCGCGCGAGGGGGGAGGGGGTAGAGGGAGGGGGGAGGGGGATCAGGCGTGGGGGTTTCACACGCGCCGCGCCCTTGCAAGCGACCGGCTTTTGTTGCTGCCTCGCTGATGCCCAGTACACACGCTTTGAGTAATACGTGCGAGGTTATTAATTATCGTCATAAAGGTGTGTGTACTCTTCTCGCTATAAGCTTGCTGGTATCTATGTACCATGTCGATTTTATGATTTACTATGTATCATATCAAAAGTATACTCGTATCTTGTAAACTGAACCCTCTTGTTATTTAATTTGTAAATTTCTGCATGAGAGAGTTTTTCAAATTATGTACTACATTAAATATATTGAAAATAGACAAAAAATAAAAGACCTTTGATGTAAGGAAACACCCAATTTGTTAGCACCAACAATAGTTTGCAAGATACTTCAATGTGACACAGAGACACTCAACGATTCATGCAAAATACTTATTAAAACATTCATCTTCTCAAAATTCTTTGCAAACATTTCCAAAATGCATCTTATTTCCAAATGATATTTGATCCTCTAAAGCCACTGTTAATGTTAGGTTAAAAATGCCGAGAATTGGAAAACAAGGAAGTTCCTTCAAAGAAACTATGTGTACTACTTGTTTGTTTTTACCCTTCCACATAACGTCGATTGTTTGATGATTTGCATGAGCAAATTTGAGTGTCTATTATTATACGTATGTTCATGCAATGAAATGTAACTACTTGCAGTCATCATAAATTTATTAACATTATTTTTACATGTTAATACACACCCTTTTCCGTATTTACCGTTCCTTTGAAATAGGAATATTTATATTGAGCCGACGAAGACTACTAGCATACCAACGTCCAATTTATAACATGTTTCTTACATTCCAGAAATATTCCACATCTGCCAACTAACAATCAGCAATTTGAATTACGATTGAAAGGAATAAACTGTCTCCCTTAAAGAACAAAACGTTTGAAGTAATCAGAGTTGTTTATTATTCATGTCCAGTTAGTTTTTTATTCGGTACCTTACGTTTTATTGGTAATTTTCGTGTATAAATCTTCAAGAAATTCGAGTAATATATTATTCGTATTTTTATTTATATTTTTCTAAATCACATTTAAAGCACAATTATTTTAAAAAAATTGTCGCCACAAGAAAAGAGACGCTTCCAAACTAGCATCAGCAACTTTGCGCTTCGTACAATGAAGAACGAAGGAACCCCAAACAAGTGAGCAAAGAACATCGACATCGTCCTCTCGTCCGCCCGTGTGCTTGCCTGCGAGCTTTGAAAGGCAGCCGTCGCGTCCTAATCGCGTATGATCCGCGCGCTCTGCTCGCCTCCTCCGCCTCCTCCGCCTCCTCCGCCTCCTCCGCCTCCTCCGCCTCCTCCGCCTCCTCCGCCTCCTCCGCCTCCTCCGCCTCCTCCGCCTCCTCCGCCTCCTCCGCCTCCTCTGCCTCCTCCGCCTCCTCCGCCTCCTCCGCCTCCTCCGCCTCCTCCGCCTCCTCCGCCTCCTCCGCCTCCTCCGCCTCCGCCTCCTCCGCCTCCTCCGCCTCCTCCGCCTCCTCCGCCTCCTCCGCCTCCTCCGCCTCCTCCGCCTCCGCCTCCGCCTCCTCCGCCTCCTCCGCCTCCTCCGCCTCCTCCGCCTCCTCCGCCTCCTCCACCTCCTCCGCCTCCTCCGCCTCCTCCGCCTCCTCCGCCTCCTCCGCCTCTCCTCCGCCTCCTCCGCCTCCTCCGCCTCCTCCGCCTCCTCCGCCTCCTCCGCCTCCTCCGCCTCCTCCGCCTCCTCCGCCTCCTCCGCCTCCTCCG
This sequence comes from Teleogryllus occipitalis, assembly GCA_011170035.1. Lineage (NCBI taxonomy): Eukaryota > Metazoa > Arthropoda > Insecta > Orthoptera > Gryllidae > Teleogryllus > Teleogryllus occipitalis. The sequence continues at coordinate 385,298 of BLKR01000249.1, read as the reverse complement.
CCTCCTCCGCCTCCTCCGCCTCCTCCGCCTCCTCCGCCTCCTCCGCCTCCTCCGCCTCCTCCGCCTCCTCCGCCTCCTCCGCCTCCTCCGCCTCCTCCGCCTCCTCCGCCTCTCCGCCTCCTCCGCCTCCTCCGCCTCCTCCGCCTCCTCCGCCTCCTCCGCCTCCTCCGCCTCCTCCGCCTCCTCCGCCTCCTCCGCCTCCTCCGCCTCCTCCGCCTCCTCCGCCTCCTCCGCCTCCTCCGCCTCCTCCGCCTCCTCCGTCTCCTCCGCCTCCTCCGCCTCCTCCGCCTCCTCCGCCTCCTCCGCCTCCTCCGCCTCCTCCGCCTCCTCCGCCTCCTCTGCCTCGTCCGCCTCCTCCGCCTCCTCCGCCTCCTCCGCCTCCTCCGCCTCCTCCGCCTCCTCCGCCTCCTCCGCCTCCTCCGCCTCCTCCGCCTCCTCCGCCTCCTCCGCCTCCTCCGCCTCCTCCGCCTCCTCCGCCTCCTCCGCCTCCTCCGCCTCCTCCCCTCCTCCGCCTCCTCCGCCTCCTCCGCCTCCTCCGCCTCCTCCGCCTCCTCCGCCTCCTCCGCCTCCTCCGCCTCCTCCGCCTCCTCCGCCTCCTCCGCCTCCTCCGCCTCCTCCGCCTCCTCCGCCTCCTCCGCCTCCTCCGCCTCCTCCGCCTCCTTCGCCTCCTCCGCCTCCTCCGCCTCCTCCGCCTCCTCCGCCTCCTCCGCCTCCTCCGCCTCCTCCGCCTCCTCCGCCTCCTCCGCCTCCTCCGCCTCCTCCGCCTCCTCCGCCTCCTCCGCCTCCTCCGCCTCCTCCGCCTCCTCCGCCTCCTCCGCCTCCTCCGCCTCCTCCGCCTCGCCTCCTCCGCCTCCTCCGCCTCCTCCGCCTCCTCCGCCTCCTCCGCCTCCTCCGCCTCCTCCGCCTCCTCCGCCTCCTCCGCCTCCTCCGCCTCCTCCGCCTCCTCCGCCTCCTCCGCCTCCTCCGCCTCCTCCGCCTCCTCCGCCTCCTCCGCCTCCCCGTCTCCTCCGCCTCCTCCGCCTCCTCCGCCTTCCCCGTCTCCTCCGCCTCCTCCGCCTCCTCCGCCTCCTCCGCCTCCTCAGCCTCCTCCGCCTCCTCCGCCTCCTCCGCCTCCTCCGCCTCCTCCGCCTTCCCCGTCTCCTCCGCCTCCTCCGCCTCCTCCGCCTCCTCCGCCTCCTCAGCCTCCTCCGCCACTTGTGCCTCAGCCTCCACACCATTTGTGTTTGTTTAATATCCAATCATTCGAGATAATTTTCCTATTTTTTTACTATCATGTTTTTTATGATTTTTATTTTATTATCATATTTATTATTATTAATATTAATATTTTCCTTCAACACTTCTTCAATCTAATTTTTTGCCTCATTTGCCTTTTTTGCCATGATTTTAAAACTGTTTTATGAATTACCCTCTCCCATTTTTCTATTTTCCTTATTGTTGTCATTTCTTTCGCTTAATTGAATCACTACATTGATTTTCTCATTTCATAACTATTCAAAAAATTTCAGGATAACGCCTACCTAATAAGTTTATCCGTAAACATTCGTGAAATTACCGTACCAATTAAAACTAATTCGGATTCAAAGCCGAAATCAGCGCAATAATTGACTGAGCAGACGTGTGTGATCTGAAAACGTAATTTATATAACAAGTACAAAAAAGGAATCTTTGGCATACAATGAAATGTTGACGATTTCAATTAATAAACAGTGAAAACAACCACTTTCCATGCATGAGTGCTCATATCAGTTTGATGAATGGTTCTGTGAATCAGAGTTTTTGGACAGGCGATCACCAATATGTATGTTTTTTCTGGGTTCTGCAAAGTATGCACTGATATCAAGAACGTTTACAAGCAGGAAAGACTGAATGTGAAGTCTTTCTTTCAGTAGAGGGAGGCTGAAATGAAAAAAGAAATAAACAAGAAACTAAACATTTCAGTTTCTGAGAGGCTTTTTTTTAGTAGGGTGAACACAAAATTATCAGCGTTTGTTTTTCTATTTCAGAGAGTAACGAAACTTAGAAAACGGTTATTCATCTGTTCAAATATCACTAAGAACTCTTGGAACACAGAGAGGCGTTTTCTAAAAAATGATGGATAAAATAATGCATTGATTAGCAAACTTTGTCAGAAAACTAGTGACGCCAAGCAGCCTGACGGCACACCCCGACTACCGTAAGCTCCTTTCCTCCTTTCCACTGAGCGAATGCTTAGAGAAGCAGATTTCCGCTCACTATACTATGTGACATCGTCCGGGTATTTTGTGTGGATGACCTGTGTGTGGGGGTAACGTGTGACGTGTAATATTGATTTTCTGACTGTTTAGCAAGGTTTTCCTCTTCTACGCATAGGCTTCTCAGGTATGTAAAATTGGGGGGAGGGCATTAAAAGTAGTGTGAATCTCTCCGGAAATTCAGGACAGTTTATTGAAGATAATACAACACGGTGCACACACGCAGTAAATTAAAAAATGTCAAGTTTTGCCGCAGCTTTTTATGAATCCAATAATAGACTCCGTCAATAAACTAAGTTAAGGACGTCAGAAAGTTGGCAGGTATGGAGACGAAAGCGGCGGCAGTTTTTTAAAAATTATTATTATTATTATTATTATTATTATTATTATTATTATTATTATTATTATTATTATTATTATTAAGTTAATATCGGACGTTCGCATAATATCGAAAGAATGCATTTGTAAATGGTTAAAGTAAAATGAACTTTTAAAGAAGAGTTGCAGTTGCGAATCGGACGTTAAATAGCTAACCTCATCGGATTGACCGCCCGTCAACCGATGCGTAAGTTTCCGCCACGGGTGTGTTGGCAGGAGGCGGCGAGCTGGGGCGACGCGTCGCCCGTGTGGCGGCTGCTGGCGTCCCGAGCGACGGGTCCCGGGGGCGGCGTGGTGTCGGCGGCGGCGCTGGCGCGGCGCCCCACGCCCCAGACAGACTTCATGCCGCGCGTGGCCCTGCACGCGCCCTCGCGCCTGGCGCGCGCCCTCTCCGCGCTGCGCCCGCACCTCTGCTTCTGACCACCAGGTGCAACGCTCGCCGGCAGGGGCGCCACTGTTACGCCGCACCGCCTTCACACGGCACTCACGAGTAGGGCCCGTATTTTAATGACCTAAAAATCAGCGAAATATGCAAGCATTTATGACCTAAAACCTATATAAATATGACCATAAAAATGACGCTATACAAGTTTATTTTTTACACATTCCTGTTGATTTTCTAGGTATAACTAATACAAAATTCACTCAAGAACAGATTATGAGTACAATACATACGGTTTGCAGTCTTTGGAACTAACTAGCATTTTTAAAAAATACTTGTGTCAGTAAAACAAATAAAGTACAGTACAATAAAGCCCATCAAACAAAATGTCTCGCTTTACTACTGCATACTTCTTGTTTGATGTTTTCTAATTTCCTCTGTCTTCAGCTTCTACAGAGTTGCATTGGATCACGAGGCGTATTTTTAGGTTTTCCATCTTAGAAGACCTACGGTTGTCGCTGAGGATAGTTTTGTATCTGGGAAAGCTCTCCACATCACATGACATCACGGGAGCGTATTAGAAGGCGGCGATGTCACTGCAGGGCAGCTTTGGTTCATTGTCTTTAAATGTTGCGGCATTTCCAGAAATTATATCACTAATTTTGCACATTGCAGAATATCCAGTATTTCGCTGAAAAACACTCAGCAATTTGGTGTACACTCTTCCAGCACATGACCGAGAGCTCGACCCAACTCACTTCGTTCAAATTCACTTACGTTTCAAATAATCCTTTGTGGTATAATTTTTTAGTTTATTTATGACAATATTACCTGATACATTGTCATGCGAGACACATTTTCAAGACTTTTATTCTTGTGTCCTTAAAAATATGACATATGTATGCAAATTTGGCCAAAATATGACATTTTACTAAAAACAATGTAAAATATGTGACTTTATATGCAAAATAAAAATACGTTTTTCTAATCGACAATACCTGGATTCGTGCATAAATTGTTTTAAAAATCTCCCGAAGGGTCAGAAAAAATATATGACTTGTCATTAAAAACCGGGCCGAACTCGTGAGTAGGGTTAGCAGACGTCCTGACTACCAGGACACGACCTGGTTTTTGGACAGCCCTGATTCGTTTCCAAAAGTACTGATTTTTTTTATTATGTATCATATGTTTAATGTTTAATTTAATTTTAATACATTTTTAAAGATACAATATATAAAAAATAAAATTGCGTTAGAGAAAAAATTAGATGAAAAGTGAACTCAGTGTTTCTAAGAGTATGGCTTATATTTGTACGAAGAATATTAAAACAGTGATAGAAAGAATCTTTAATAATTAAGCTGCCATAGTCTTATAATTTACCGTGAAGTGCAGTATTAACATACAAATTAATCTCTAATGTATTAGTACGTCGTATAAGAACTTCGCACCTGTATGCCATTATGAAAAATGTCCTCACTTTTTGTATAATGTCCTGATCTTTTGATCCAACGATTCTGATTTTTTCAATTAGTCTGGAAGTCTGGAAGGCACGGCTATCCGCGCACGTTTGCTTGAGCCCTCACTTTGCTAGTTGCGAGAGGAATGGGGAATTTGGTTATTTTGGCAAAAGGAAATTTATATCAAATTTGTAGTTCGTTTTCGATAAAAAATAATTTCTGTTACACGAGAGTGAACATTTCTGGTTATCAGGTTTTGTCTAAAACGCTCGTTGCTATCATTTATTCTTAATTCATACACTGCCAACGACCAGTGCCAAGAGCGTGTGAAAGAAAAGCAATAACTGAATTTTAGAAAATTTAAAAGAAATTAAATATGACATAGTATCATAGATACTATGCCATAGATACATTAAAAGTATAGATACTTTTAATTATCTCTCAGCATCTGTTCTGTGACCTTCACATTACAGTGTTCACAGAATATTTTAATACTGAATTAATTTAATTTTCACTTTGTTTGATTATTTAGAATTTAAGTTTTTTATTGTCGTAAAACTTTTTGGGGATAATGTACATCTAAAGCACTTTCTCGGGCGTTCTTAGGTATTTCGTTCGTTTCTTGTCAACTGGAGGCAAAAGTGCCAATCTACTTGAATGGCAAGAAACGGACTAACCAACAAACTACATACAAAATCACCAAATTTTGAGGCTGGATTTCGTAACTTTACACAGCCGTCACAGAACCATCATGAAGTCTACCGGTGACCTGTAGACTTCGTGACCGCCACAGGACACAGCCGCCACAGAACCATCACGAAGTCTACCGGCGGACTTCGTGACCGCCACAGGACGTCTATGGTACAGTGACGTCACGATCGTATGTCATAGTCAATTTGCGGCTACATCACGATCAATTGATATTATCCTGCACTTATGTATGGTTTACATTACTAATACCATAGCAATCTTCTTTCTTAAGCCTTCCCAAAAATATTTTCGGCATTTTATTTTTAAAATGGAATTTGAAATTCTAGGGGAAAAAGTGCACTAGTGTTTTTTTTTATTTTAAGATGTTTAGTGAAAAACAATCAGGTGGGTTCTAAAAAATTCCACATGTTTGAATATCCGTGCAACCCATGGTGTAAGATGTATCTTACACCGTGGTGCAACCGGTGTGCGACACCATGGTCTCTGACGTCGAAGGCCCCCAATGAGGACCCGCAACAAAGATAGCACTGGCAATGAGGAGCTGCAGTTTTAGCACCAGGGGGCCCGGGATCGTAGCTACGCCTCTGGAACCATGGAACGAGATATTTGGTGGTTCAAAATCCATTCATCGGTGGTGGAAATTGTAACACAACTACCTACTTCCACGGTACTATATGAAGATTATTTATTGGGAAGTTGGCAAAAGTTTCGTGACAAATGTCGCGCGTAATAAAACACATTATGTCAGCACGTGCGTTAAGTAAAATTCAGCCATTTTTGGTTTTCCATTTTTTGAAGCACCAGAAAATCTGCCTGTTAACGCAGATACATCCCTGGGCAATTGAGCTGAAGTATCAAGGACCCATAATACGAGTTTTTCTGTCGAAAAAATTGCCGATTTCTGCCGCAGCATTGCAATACTTCCTCTGTATTACGTTAGTATGTAGTACGAAAGTAAATTATAAGATTTTCTGAAAAAGACACCAAAAGTAAAGACAAAGTTTTTACATTTTTTTAACTCAGAGCAATTTTCACATAGGCAATTTTATAAATTCCAAAGTTTAACTGAGGTGTTTTGTGCAAGAACATGATAAATGCAGAAAAACACTTTTAGAGGAAATGCAAAAACAAAAGTTTGGCATCCACTAAAGAAGAGTATTTTTAAATTATGTTAGGAAATAATTGTAATAAACAGTTCCTGTGGGTTTTATATGCATCATAAATGGATATCAATACTACAATTCTAGTTTTACATTTTAAAATTAATATTTAATAAGAATATATTTATTTGGACTTGGTTTTTGCACCAAACATGTAAAACTTGGCACATTATTTTAGTAAATCTAAATATAATTAAAAGTAAATATAAAGAAAAAAATTTAACTACTACTGGATCATATTATCAAGAACTACCAATAATCAAACAGTACTTTTCACATTCACATCATAATGTAAGTCAATTTTTTAATTTACAATGTTATGTTCAATATCCAAACATTTATGTATTAGACCATATGTACAAAGTAACACAGTATTCATTTTAGACTGTATCTTCTTATTCAGAATCTTCACTAATATCACTACTATTACCCTGTCAATGAAACACTTTCGTGTAGATTCGCAGGACCGCTGAAGTAATATATTTACTTCTCAGTTTCAAGATCATTTTCATATTTGCCTTCATTGCTTGTTTTCTTTAAAGGGCTGAACTCTGAAAAAAGAGTTGTCTGATGTTTTTTCCTGCCATTCAAGATGAATTGTGTTGGTATTGAAATACTTTATATTGAGAAATTTTGAATGGTTTATTTATTCTCGTTATGTTTCCTTTAAACAAAAGTTTGACATGAGCTTTAACACACTTTGTAATACTGAGTCCAGTACTTGGCTGGTTCTTACTCCGAACTCAATCATGGTCTCTGTGGGCAACTAAGCATATCTCATTCAAATAAGTTCACACAACTCTGGTTCTTGGAATTAAAAAAATTTTCAGTGACCGCTACAGGCAAACTCTTTACTAATTTTTTTACTGAAAGTGTACTTATTTGATTTTTGCACCAAACCCCTCAATTTTTTGTGAAATTTTTGCATCACATTCAGTATCAAAACTATATTTCTTTTATAATGCAATACATTCTTCTTCATTATAAGATCTTTAAATTATTTCTTCAAACATTTTTTAAAATATCAGCAGTCTTCTCTACATGATGTCTTATATGTAGTTTTTTTGTATGAATGAATGAACTTCTTATGAACATCATGTGAACGTATTATAACAATCATGAAGAATATCTATCTTTGCTTTACTGATAAAACGTCAAACAAATGGATTTCTTTTATTTGAAATTATGAAATATGTTATTGATGAATTTCATCTAAATGGAATTTGGCTTGAATATTGAAAATATATATAAATAGGGAAACTTACAGTACCATGGAAAATGAAAATAGTTATGGTCAGAATAAAATAAATGCAAAACTAAAGTTGCACATACATTTTCTGATATTAATTCTAATATTATTTAACTGATATGATTAATTGAATCGTTTATTTCAGAAACCCGTCAAATGCCAAATTTGATTGAGAAGCAAGAAAATTGACAAAAAAATGACCCAGTTTTTCTGATTTCAAAATATTTTTTAATATTAAAGCAGTTAATAATTCGGTATTTCAGGTAAATATGAAATAAGCGATGAGTCTATCCTCGTGGAACAATATTCCACCACTAAAGCGCATTTTAAATTTTGGCTTTTGACGGGTTCCTGAAATACACGATTCAATTGAGTTTAAGCCTATGGTATAATTTTTCATGATATTGTATTTAAACCTACAATTGTAATGGTGTATTGGTATTCTATTATAAATTGCAATATTTATTTTGCCTTGTGTCCATTTGTCTGTGGTAATTGTGATGTTAGGAATAGAAGAAGAAATGGTAGTAGTAAAAATATATAATGATATTAAATACCATGTAATTTATGTTTTTTGTGCTATGCATTGCAATTAATTGTAATTTTTCCAATGTCAATAATATTATTTGCTTTGAAACTAATATGATTTCATTTTAATTAAAGTTGGATGTGATTTGGAATACAGACTTCAGAAATCAATTTTGTCTTTTCCTTGTATTCACAAGGCAACAATGTAAGGATACCTCCTAAAAATGAATTTATAATTTAAATTAATAGTTCCTACTAGTAATTAATGATAAACTTTTCAAACATGACAAACAAATGTACCATCATCAATAAGTATAATGTTTTAATAACATCTCCCTTGACGTTTATTTTCATTTCTTTTAAATTTATGTTCTCTGTGCCAAGTTATGAATCAATTCATTTTTTTCGCTTTTATTGTTTCTTTTGTAAATTTATCTGAGAGAATTTAATTTTAAGCATTCTTTATATAGATGGATATTTGATGACTGAATAAATGTAAATGTTTGTTTTTTAAAACTGTTTCCTATATATGAGTTAAAAATATTTAATAAATGAACATATTTAATTTCCTAGGAATGAACCAAGAAATTCATTATTTACTTTCTGTAACCAGTTTATTTCATTGTAATATTTATTGATTATTTGCTTGTTTATATTTTCATTATGAATTGCAGGTTAATAGTGCATTGCTTGTTCATGTTAATTATATCAGTAAGTCTGGAGGTTAATCTTCAAGACATTCCTGGTTTATGCATATTTGTTGTGGCCTCCCAAAATATTTTCACTCTAATGGCCCTATAACAATTATAACCTATAATAATTATAAGCTATCTCATTGGGAGAACATAAAATCTTGTTAGGATGCACTGGGAGGTCAGAAACCAATAAGCTAACCATTTGCCACCGAGGTGCGCGCTTCTCATCATCATCATCATCATCATCATCAACAACAACAACAACAACTATGGAGGTTTAAGCCTAGGAGCATGAACATTTAACCCAGAAATTCCTCAGTTGGTGCTGAAGTGTTCCTGATCTTTTTATCTTCTCCTTGGTCTCCCAGGTTCTCTTTTTTCTCTTCATCTGTATTTCAAGATTTGTTTTGGGAACTGTTTCACTCCTTTTCCACGATCTTGCCATTTCTTTTGGTATCTTTGTATTTCATTTACTATTTTTTTTATTATCAGGATTTTTCTTATGTCTTAATTTTTTATTATTTCTTTTCTTGACACTCCCATTAATGATCTCGGATATCTCATCTGAGCTGCTTCTCATCTACTTCTGTCTTTTTGTTTTAAGATCCACATTTCACTTCCATAAAATAGGTTGGTTATGGTTCTATGTTATGGGATCTAATTTTTACTTTCTCATATATTTACGTATACACAGAATAATATACATAGTGTAGAGAAAGTAACGTAAAGCTGCAGAAAATCTATTTCAAGATTTCAAAGGAAATGTGTTTTGGGATCTCCTGATAACAAAAAAGTGTTTGTTTGTTGGTTTGTTTGTTTTTGTCCCACCCCTTTCCTTTCCTCCCAAAACCATCTGGCCATCTGTGAACAACACTAGCGCCTAAACCATTCATTGGATTTTTTCTAAACTAAATATTCCCCAGTTGATCTGGTTTGACTCTAAGCTCTACAATTTTGAAAAACATTTTTTGGGACCCTGGGACTTTTTCAAAATTTTTTCAAACATGGCTCTCTCTCTCTTTTTTTTTTTTCTTTTTTTTTTTTTTTTTTTCTTTTTTTTCCCATAAGAATCATTTTTCTACTACAATATTGAATATAGGGATTTTTTCTTCAAATGGAAATTATTCTTCACAATTAGTTCTTTAATTAGTGTCATATACATTTTTTTAAAATTTTAGTCGTTTTTGAGCAATTTTGGATGAAATTTGAGCAATATTTAAATAATATTAAAAACAAAGAATTTCTCAAAAATTGCTCCAAATTATTTCTTGAAATTTTTCTTCAATTTTTTCTATGGATAGCACTAAATGCTTTGTATAAAATTATAAAAACACTATTTCGCTGTATTCTTTTGTTGTTTTTTCAAAAATTACACAAATGTAATTTTTTTTGACATCTCTCTTACATTGTGAATATTCACATTACTGGCAATTTGTGTACATTATTGCATTTGTGAATACTTGTACTTCAAATGATGTCTTACAAAGTTTTTGGAAAACTAAAAATTGTTATATGAAAATGAGCTCAAATTTCTGTATTTTCAGAAATGCTAAAAAGACATTTTCTCAAAATTGGCTCTAAAATGTTTCTTTAAGTTTTTTGTACAGATAGTTCCAAAAGCACTGTATAAGATGACGTAAACACCATTTTGCTGCATTCTTTAGTTTTTTAAAAAATTACATATATTTCATTTTTTTTAAATATCTCTCGTCATTATTAGTTTGTTCATAGTTAGTACTATATGAGATGTTTTCATTTTATTTGATTGTTAACTGCAGAAAACTCTTTTACTGACTTATTACTTGAGGCTTTTTTTTGCGTTCCTCTCCATCAGAGGTGCACAAGCGCCCCATTTGAGCCCCTTCTTGGAGCACTGGAAAGCCCGCGCCTCATGGGAACCAGGAAAGTTGGCATAATACCCGACGGCTGGGCTGTCCCTTCACTTTTCTGCTCTTTAAATTTTTCTTTCAGAAATAGTCAGTCGGGAGGTCGAACTGAGGGTGCAAACCATGGCAGGTCCCGTACGATATCAAGTAGTTGGGAATTGTCGCAACTGAACAGGTATTGTTAACGTTTGGTTCCACGTATATCTGTGAGCAGTTTTTCTTCCACATGAATTTATGAAAAACCACGTCCAGAGGCCGAATGACACTCACATCTGCTGTCGACAATGCGAGTGGCAGTGGCACGAACATTCTCGCCAAATATTGATTCTATCATTTCTTTTTAAAAAATGTGAAACTTAATGTGATTTTTATTTAATAAAAATGATATGATTGTGTTTCTCAAAATACTTTGTTCTCTTTATTATTATATGAAACTATGTTTTTATTTTCTTCCTTACATAAATAAAATTACCAGCATTGAAACGTTTAGAAAAGTATGGTCAAGTGTATTACAACCAGAATTAAATTTATGAAGTGCGTATAATTATTAACAAAGATAGATCGTTAAACATTCTGTTCTTGTTATTTAAATTACAAATAGTTTCAAAATCAGTTGCTAAAGATTGGCCATGAAATTAGTGGGAGTTGTTGAGCAATTTAATCTGAAATAATAGTATACAAAACGATACCTTCCCCCTCCAGAAACAACAGCTGTTATATCAAGTCTTTAGTTGTCAAATTCAATATGATTCAACAAATTTCCGACTTACGAGCCACAGGGCTTTCCTCCCACCAAGGGCTCAGGCAGCAGTCACACTCCCCAAAAGTGAAAGTCATTCACTAGAAGCCGGTACACAGCAAACATAAGCACAGTGTTGAAAATTGGGACAATAAAATTCATTTTAATATTATTTTAATTATATGAATTTCAATGATATTCATTAATATTTATATTTTATGATTATTACAGTTTGAATATTTTTGTTATCAGTGCAGAAATGCGCTGCTTCAAAGAATAGAGGATTCCAAAGATAGTTCCAGATTACATTTCTGGAACCCTCTGGGTCCTCTTTTCCATTAAACTTCTTTCATTTTCATGTCATATTTTACTAGGAAATAAAAAAAATATACAAGGAGAATGAGATTATATTGTCAATAATACAATTAACAATTGATTTTATGTTGGACCATTTACAGGTTGCTATAAGGTTTGGAAAGCCACTTTGCCAAATGTCATGTATCAATTCCCCAAATTGTCAGCTTAAAAGAGGAAAATAAAGAATTCATTAAATTTATGGAAATATTATGTAATTACATAGGGCTACAGGACCCCTTTCTAACTGTTGCCACCTCCACCCCCTCCATGCCCACACACCTTGGTTATCAGGTTCATTAAGGAATGGAAATAGCATATTTAAACAAATTATAGAATGAAGCTCTATAGGTTTCTACAAGTAGAAAATATTGCTTTCATTATTGCACAGTTGGCTTGAAAGAAAGAATAAGTTAAAAAAGAAAATGAACTTCTGCTTTTATCTTTAATTTTAAAACATTGCAAAGGTATACATGTACCGAAGTCTCAAAAATCGTTACTTTTTGACATTCATGAAGACATTCATTGACTCAAATATGTTTTCCACTTTAAAATCTCTTCTCATTTATTGAAAAAGTAAGTTTATGTGTGTTGAATGTAAGTACTTTTTCTCCACCAAAATACCTCCACAGATTAAAGTATTTGATTTTTTATTAAAAAATGAAGGAAATATTTAAAACTAATAGTCACATTGCACTAGGGTCCCTTTTACGGAATAGATATATATAGGAATAATAAACCTGTTTAACACAAGATGATGAATGAAACATTAATGGAGGAACTCCAAATCATAGTGTTTGACATTGTATGACAAATCACGCCCTTCTAATAATTATCTAACATTCATTAATTCTACATTAGGCATCTCTTGTATCCCAGTTTCAATTTCAGTCTATCACTGCTGTCTTTCACAGTTAACATTCTGTCTATCATTCTCACCATTCCTTCCTGTCACATACTTCTAGGTTCTTTCCATTCACTTTATTTTCAAGACATGGTTTGGAAAAGTTTCTTACAATTTTAATTTGACTTAAATTTCTACCACCTTTGATAGCTTTTAGTAAGTACATCTTAATGCATTGATTCTCCATGGCATTTGGTTTGTTTTTTATATTTTTAATTTTTTTAATTTGTTGAGTCCCTGATTTTTTACCATTATCAACGCAACGTGTCTCTTTGCCTCATGTCGAGCATTGAGTGCAGAGTAATTCTCCCTTAATCTCTTGTGTATAAACAGAGAGTATATGTATGTAAGTCTCGTCTTGTCAAGAGGACCACCAGGTAGAATCTCCGCGTAGCCGCCTCCTACTACACGCTCCTGCGTCACTACCCAGCGGCCAGAAATGGGAAGGAATTAGGAAAGGGGTTAGGGTTTAAGACACTTCACAGGGGTTGGACTAGCTCTTGTGAAGCAGCCAAACTCGTTTTGGTGAAACAAATTTCTCATGAGATTCGACGAGAATCGAACCTAGACCTCAGTGGTGAAAGGCTAGCGACTTCGCTATGTGCCACGAGCGAGCAAGTTTATTTAATGTAACAGTGCCATAGGCTTTGCTCAAATCTGTTAACAGGTAAGTTACTCAATTATGAAAATGTTTATCGGATTCCTATCTCATAGTTACAATTTTACCATTATATGAGCTTCTAACAAGCCACAACAATCTTTCATATCTTCAAGATCTCTTTCCAAATGAACTTCCAATTTCTTTCCATATATCTGTCTAATTCTGAGCAATCATAGCACTGTAGTTTCCATGTTGTTTTCTCTCAAAATTTTTGTATATTTTAGAAATACAGTGTCTCCTCTCTTATGTCTATTGTAAACGGGACAGAATTTGGAGAAGTACATTAGGACTATTTGTATCAGCATTTTCTTTCTCCTTCGTTTCTTTCCTAAGAACTACTAGCATGTATCACTACTCATGTATCACTTTCTCTTTTTTCATTACATTTTTCTTCAAGGCCCTCATAAGTAGCTCTATGAATAGCTCCTTCCCTCAAGGAGAAACTGGGTGATTGAAAAATCCATTTTAGGTAGCTTTTCACAGAGTGAGTTTACATAGAAATTTGATTGAGATGGTTATATGGTTTTAAGATGTAGCTTATATTCTGAGATTTGAAGTAATTTGATGCTTCTTGAATATAACTTTGTTAGGTTTTATTCACAAATAATAAGATTCCATTTTTACTTCAATAAATAATGATCTGAATTGCATTCAACACTCCTATAAACTCCACCTTTGCTTTGTATTATGTTTCCAGAGAACATAATATATTAAACAACTGAAAAAGCATCAATGTATGAGAGTTTATAAGGGTCAGGAGTATAGCAGCTGTTCCTGAACGATTTGTTGTTTTTCAAAAAATTAAATGCAAATTGAGGTGAATGCAATCAAGGAAACTTGGGAAATTCAAAACGTACTAAGTTGTAAACACGAACATGTAACATGCCTAGCAACCTGCAGTAAATAATAATGATTATTAACTTAACAGATTTAATTTGGCAAAACAGTATTTTGTTACTAACTGAAGAACTGACTGAACCTACATTGTCCAGGTATTTGTTAATCACAGACTTCTTTTAGACAGGAAAAGGAACGAGTACTCTGAATAACGTATTTTCGTTCTCTCCCATTGGAAAGGTTTTGCTCTGCCCAAAGACATATGCTATGATTATCATTACAATTGGCAGCTTTAAATAGATACATTGTTGCCTACACACTACTACTTACACTGATGGCTAACTTCTAGTAACAATGTTGATGCTCAATTCTATTAAAATTATCTATCAAAATTAGTCTATTGATATGAATCAAAATAGACTTAATAGAAAATTTTATGGGATTTCTCACACTTAATTTTCTTATAATTTCCTTAGTTTTCTAGATATTAGCAAAAAACTGCAAGTGCAACATAAATTTTGCTTCAGTGGTAGGAAAGGGAGAAGGGATGTGTTTTTACAAAATCTTGTGTAAACAAACTTTTCTTTTGTTTTTTAGGCTAGGTGTACAAAATTTCATTAACATCGGAATAAAACTGTAATATGTATACAAGAACAAAAAAAAACACTCACCTTTACATAATAGAAAATAATAATTTGAAAACAAGTTCCCTAAGTTATACCCCTTTCAACCTTTCATTAAAATACCCTATTGAAATAAGTTTAAATATTCTAGAGAATAACCTGTACAATGAAACAGATAACTAGAGGTGCTACAGAATGGCACAGACTTTCTCGTACTATAGTTTTCTAATTTCCTTGGTGTGGTGTGGCATTAAGGTTTTGCTCCATTCTCTGGCTAGCTGCCATATATCGTCATCCAAAGTACATTTTTTTTGACATTAGCTAAACTTTTTGCTTTCCTAATTGAACAACTGAAAAATTACTTCAAGAATATTAAAGAAGAGTAAAAACTCGTCTCAAATAGAAATTTTCATTGAAAAGTATGAAGCGATTTTTAATTAAATGGCAATTAAGCATTACTCTAAATATGAAATATGAAGCCCTTTTTCACAAGAATCTATTGTTTTCAAAAAAGTTCATTTGAAATCATTTGAAGCACTTCCACTCACAATTTTAATAATGCATACAAATCAATGAAAATGTCCATATTCACGGAGTGAGAGGTATTTAAAAAAGAATTACATTTGTGTAATTTTTGAAAAAACAAATGAATACACCAAAATGAACTTAACATCATATTAAACAGCGGACATAGCCAGTATCTATTAGAAAAATTTGAAAAAAAAATTTGGAGCCACTTTTGAGAAAAGGCGTTTGAGCGTTTCTGAAAATGCAGAATTTTGAGCTCATTTGTACAGAAAACAGTTGAGTTTTCAAGAAACTTTATTTGACATTATTTAAAGCACATGTACTCATAAATATAATAATGTGAATAAATTGCCTTTAATGTAAATATTACTGGTGTGAGAGACAAGTCAAAAAAATTTCATATTGAAAATTTTTGGAAAAACAGAAGAATAGAGCATATAGCGTTTATGTCATGGTATAAGAGTATGTTTGGCACTAACAATACCAAAGATTTAAAGAAAAAATTTGGAGCTGTTTTTGAGAAAATTTTGAAAATGTCCAGGGGTTCATGTAAAGTACCCTCAAATTTTAAAGAATGTTTTTCAAAATTTCAAAGCTTCAACTAGAGCCAGATCAACACAGGTTTCTTCTATTTGAAACAGATTGTATTTGTGGTTTAGGTGGTAGTAGTGATTACAGACGGACGGACGTTTTGCTTCCAATTGGTTTTTCAGCATCAAGGACCCACAAAACAGGGATTCTGGCTACACCACATGTTAGAGGATTTTTATCTCTTAATTTAGCAAATGGTTTAATGCACTTTTTCACCACCAGAGCCCGTCAATGAATTTTTTCCATTTTTTTGCGCATTACATAACTTTCTCTATACTACGTATAGAGAAATATACGTATATACGTATGAATATGAGAAAGTAAAAATCACAAGAATCGAACTGGTTTTTATACCATCAAAATAAGCACATATTATAAATAAGCTATTATTTTGAAATCGTATACACTTCAATTTCGTACATATCAATAATCATCAAACATGTGATTAACAAAAAAATCTTCTGTCAATCACGATTTAAACTTGTTCAGAAAGGAAATGTAGCAAACAAGATAAGATGCAAGTTTTAGTATGTATAAAAAACAGACAGGTGAAAACAATTTTACTTTATTACACAAAACAGCATCAAGCAAACAAACATTACATTATTTTTTTTGAACACTATCCAGTGAGACCAGCCCAAATATATTTAAAAGTAACACATATATCATATATTGAAATTTAAGGAACTTGTTTAAACACTAAATCATATTCATTATTGCTAAAATTTTAACCTCAAAAAAGCTATTGGTTGTGCTATGTATGGCAGTGGTTCTGGACCTACTACTGAGCAAATATTGCATAATAGACCACTAAATCTAACAGTAAAAGTTTTAAAAATAATTTTTAAATATGTTCAATATTCATGGTGCACCCGTTTAAAAATACAAACTGCTATTCATCTAATGTAAATTCTTCATTATCTGCCCTTGTGTCTGAAACTTGCACACTCGTGTTATATGTGTTGCGTTACATTATAATAATTACATTTTGTAATTTTACATATTGAGTCAGTATGCGCATGGCATCAGTTTTTTTTTGTTTGTTTTTTTTTTTTGCTGGTAGTAAAACATCCACCTTAAGTTTGAGTGATAGATATATTGACAAAATTATAGTGTAGAATGTTAATGACACAAGTTAAGTCGCAAAATGCTTGTAATTTTCGTAATACTTCCCATCACAACCATTTATGCAGATAATCAAGAATTCACAACTTTGCCAAAAGGGCTGAACCACGATTCCTTTTCAATAGTAACTGGTGTTTGTTATTACTGCCAGTGAAAATGAAACAAAAAATTTTGGTCTAAACATGTACATTCAGCTATATAGTCAAAAATTTCATTTTCGTCATCACTGGAATAATTAAAAAGAATTTAAAAATTGCATCTAATATTACACTAATCTCCCCACATAAGTTAACTTTAAAAGTAATGTAGATTTTGAAAGTGGATTAATATTCTTGTATTAAATAGACAACTTTTCCAACATAGAGGAACCACTGGTTCACCCTGCTCATCCAACTAGCACAAGCCAATAAACATTTTAACAAATAACAAGTTTGCTACTCTTATTTTTAAAAAAAATACTAATTAGAAGGGAAGTTCACACAATTTATTCTCATATATATATATCATGATATACACTTCTGATTTAGCTTTGTCTAATAAAAGACATAATGCTGGAGCTAATCCAATTTTAAAAACTCAAATAATATTCCATACTAGTTCCATTCCAGAACATTATGTTCTTCATTTACAAGTGTTACACACACATTTAATAAACAATTGGATCATCAGCCCTGTAGTATTGCTTCAGTTTTCATCCCTGTATGTTTTTTGTTAAAAAAGATAAAGAAATGTATATAATTAACAGCAGCTGAAGATATAACAATTTAGCTTTGATTTCCAGTTTAGGGTGCACAAGATAAAATCCTTTTCCCATGCTTTCATACATACAGGTTGAACTGCATTTTTTTTTTACTTCAGAATGAAGAATTTACTTGCAAAAAGTAATATTTTTGAGTCAATGTGAAGCTTAATGTAAATGAAAATATATATATTTTTAAAAGATTAAACAGTGAAAATGCTTGGCATCTGATGCATTGATTTCATGCAATTTGAGTTCAGTAAAAGTAGAAGTATGAAAATATTTCATAAATTTCATTTTGAAATAAACATTAATCAATACATATTAAGAGAAAAGTCTTTGACATATATAGAAGCATTGTTTATATAAATATCAATATTTCAAAGGAATACCCTCTGTCCTTGTCATTTTATAACCTCCAATACAATCCAGTGTTAATGATATTTACAGTGCCTTAGCACTACAATAATTTCATGGAAATTATTTTAATATACTGTAGTGTTTGTAAAATATTGTCATATAGTGTCACTTGTGCTATGAAAATGCCAACAAAACTTAATTGCCATTTCATTGCCTAATAAGTGAATGTACTAATAGTCTTTAAATGTATAATTAATTTGCTATTGTGCTTCTGAAAATAAATTTTGTTTAAAATGGAGCACACCATAGCTCACTTGGTGTAACACAATTAAATTGAACTTACATCGACTCCAAACAGTTTTTACAAATTCTTTGGGCACATTATCAACACAGCATTACACAGCCAACACACAAATTCACTTCAAGTTGTATGGCATTGTTGAATTTCCAAATCTGATCTTACTCAAAGGAGAAAAGCACTTTGTCCTAACTTTCATAAACCTTTGAATACCAGCAGTTAAAAATACATTTTCTTTCCATGTATAAAGAAAACATCCTTTAGAACAACCTCCAATTGCTCTAAATACTTAGATCTTCACAACAATCATACTGAAATTCCATAACGTCCTGGTTATTTCTACACTTCTCATTTCTTCCAAAACCAACTCTTGTAATAACACTTAAATGCCATTTAAAAACTAACTTCAACAAAATCACAATTATAATTTATAATGAGGCCTTATCATACTATATTCAAATATTTACAATAGGAACTTAAAACTAGAGAAATGTGATCTCTACATGACAAATATTTAGAACACAAAAGTCAAGGAACATTCATATACACATACAGCTGATTTTCTAAATTTATTCTCAAAGGTCCATTTTGATCTCTAATACTTTAATTCAGACAAATTATATCTATGATAATGAGTATACTTTAATTTTCCAGTTTCAAAGATACTCTGAATATTTAAATATTGTTTGGGTATTTCACATGTAATTAATGTTTAGACAAGTAATCCAATATGCATTTTCAATTGTTTGTACATGTATATGTGTACAACATATTTCACTAAGGAGTTCTCTGAGTCAATGAATGACTCGTGTTTGATGGAAAAATCCTTAAAAAATGGATATAAAAATTCTCAGCATAACTGCGGCATATTAAGACCATAAAAGGTTCAGAGGCAAAAATGCACTGAATGAAAAAGTAATTAATTTACAAAGAATGGTTAATGGATTTCTCTTTTATTTCTAGTAGTTCTTCTGATGCAATCACACTCCATGTACTATGTACTTTATTTACAATAGAAGAGCAAATAAATCATAAAACAACACAACATATGCTTACTTCACAGAAGTAATTTGTATTTAAGCCATAAAAAGGAATGGTCCACAAGAGGCAAATTGAAATGCCACAACTTTCTCTTGATTATAAAATCATGTAAAATGAAACGCTTACTCTGTTACATCAGGCACCTGAGAATTTTGTGATGTTCATCTAGCAGAAACTTCACTCAAGAAGTCAGAAACCTATCATGCATTCTGTTAGTCCAACAGGGGAATGCAAACATGTGAATGTTTATATACCATCTTCAATCAAGGAAGAGGTATATTGCTCTTGTTACACCATTCTCATCTCGTTACACAAATCAAGACAAAAATTCAAAATACAATGCAGTGCTATGGTCACTAAGGGTCTCTAAGACCCAATGTACTATAGTTACACCACTTATAAAGAGCAGCATCAATGTAGGTTACATTATCGTGCACAATGCTTCAAGACATCCAAGTAATAACAGTATCTCAGAAATCAAGTTCTCAGAAAATGTATGTTCAAAGACTGCTCTTGGAATAAAAAAGGATAAGTTTACATTATAGTACGCATAAAAAAGCTGCATTTTTTAAGTGGCGACCCTATAGTCTGATGCCACCATCACTCAGACGTGCAATTTTGCATATGTACAAGTGTGGAACCACCCACCACAAATCTACAATGCATTATTTACAGATTTACATATTTATATCTAAAAGAAGCAAGAATAATATACTGTACTGATCCAAGTGCCTCATTTTTGACTTTTACCACACTGAATGCAAAGATGGACTAGAAAAATACCTAAGTTCATAGATACAGTAAAGTATTAATTCTCACTGAGAATCTGATTTCAATCTCATTTATGATTGTTAATTTATGATTGTAATTTGAAGTGGAACATACATACATGCTCAAATTATGAAGGCTTATGATTAACACTCATTTTCAAAGCTTTGTAAATCTCTTCTACATACAACATAATACTCAACAAAGAATATATTATTTATTGCACGTCACAATGAAACTAATAGCAGCATCATTTCAAAGATTAAGTTACACACCCTAAATGCATTAGGCTTTCTACTTCAGGTAATGGCAACTTTTTAAGGATAATTGATGTTTGCAAAGACAGAATATGAAAATGGTTAATTCTGTCTCTAAACAGTAAGCCAATATTTTAGCTTTGTTTTGCTTCTAAAAGATGTTATAGTAATCCAAAAATGGGAAAATACATTAATTATATCACAGCTGCAAACTTGCAAAATTTTCACCAGAAACTTATTAGCAACAGCAAAAATTTCCATAAGCCTAAAAGAGATTAGTTGCCCATACCTGGGTTAGGCCTACAATTTGCATCTTCCAATAAATTACAATTAATGTAGAGAACTTCCTAAATCTCCCCACACAGGTATTGCTCTACCAGTGGGAAACAAAATTAATACAACAGCATAAATACTGAACTAGCATTTCAGATTAATAAATTAAGTGTATCATTTGCCACTTCTGAGGTGAATCTACATGATTGTAGAAACTTAAGTCGAGAACTCATGTTCTACAGGTCCCAACTCAACAGACCTCAATTTTCCTATTCTACCATCCCACTGAATAAAGAGAACTGGTTTCTTGACACACTGCACGCTACTTTATCTTGTGCATTCTGTGGCTACAAACATTCATAGCTAACTAGTTTAACTAGTAACATTTGGTAAATGTCAATAATAATAAATATTAATAAATAAACATAAATAATACTTTTTCACGCAGGTACATTGAAAATAATACAACTAACCAACTATGTTGCAAAAAATTAGAAACACTAAACCCGTAACATGTCCTCATGCTGTTCTTACAAGTTCATTAATAAAATGTATATCACCTTGATACATAAACAGTCAAAATGAAAACAAATTTATCTTTTCTGGTACAAAATGATAAACAAATCACAAACAGCTTCATGAATATTATGGTCTTGTCAGAAAGAAAAACTCTTCTCTTATATAAAGAAGAGCTCATAAGGATTGACTGAACAGTCAACACAAAAGAAATAGCATTCCCAAACACACAGTTCCCTGTGCATATGTCAACACGCATTTATACAGAGATTGGTTTGGCTAAAAAGCAGTTGGCTTGTAATATACAAAGCACAACAGCTTATGTGAGTAATGCAGGAGAAAACCTAGTTAGGGTTAGCTGTGTTTCTTCATCACTTGCGCAGACTGTCTTTGCTGCTGGCAAGAGATGTGCTTGCACTGCTTTGGCTTTGCTGTTCCCCTCCACTTCCACTTCCACTGCCTCCTTCTCCATTCAGGGTGCTTGATCCTCCCCTCATCACTCGACGCATAGCAGCCAGTTCCTCCACAGAGGTTGGGGTAGGGGGTGCACTACGACCTTTCAACTTCATCATCGTCTTATCTAATCGATGGCAGAATAGATCCACATCTGATTTCCTCATTCCCAATGCTGCTGCTGCTGTCAGATAAGGAACAGAGTAGTTGCTAGTATGTGCACCCCACCCTGCAGATGAAGAACATACAGCATATATTAGGAACAATTAGTTCTAAATACAGTAGAACACTTTTGAAAGATTTTAAGGGATATATTGAGTCCCAGTGTATAATTTTTGGGCATTTTCTTCCTGCAGGTAAGAGACCCACTTGTAAGTTTCCTTCCTATTATACGCAGAATATTTGTTCAGGAGCAATTTTCTTCCTCATGAGTAAAAAGCAGAAGTCGAAATAGTAAATTCTCTCACACAATGAGCTAGGTGACTCAATGAATTGTGACAAAGGCTACATAAGAAGGGATTCATATCCACAGAAATACTCTTCTGGAATCGGTTAAATGAAGAAAGGAGGGAAAATTCTTTTACTTTCCTTGCATATTATTTTGCAATCTCCATCAAGGACTTGTTCATGATTTCTATAACTTCCTGATCATATTCAGCCCAGCATGAACAGAGTAAACTGTGCTGTATTTGAAAGGAGTAACTTAACAGTATAGCATATTTACCCGAATATAAAACAACCCCCTAATTTGGAAGCAGCTTCCCAAGATTTTTTTTTTTTATTAACAAATTTTTCTATTTAATCAAAATAAAATCACAAATTTTCATATTAATCAGAAAATTGTCTAGACAAGGTTAATTATTAATGGTATTTTCTTATTCCTTATCAAAATAATCATTGTTTTTGTGAGAATAATCTTCAAATATTTAGTTATTTCTTTCTCGCAGGTCCTCCAACATAATTGATTGCCCTCACTTACTAGTCCCCCTGGAAGTTTTGAGCATTTTTTTTGTATTCTTTGTTTTTCATCTGATGTCACCTAAGAACATTCAGTTCTGAGTTACAAGATGTTTTCCTACCATGTTCATGTTTGTGGCCTCTGATACTTTAACAATCACTGATTGAAATTTGAATTGTTTAATATTCGCATGATCAAGTTGTGAACTATTAACTGTTGCATCTTTGTACTCTCCGCAAAGTTTCCAAAGGGTGGGAATTAAAAAAAAAAATTATTTCATCTTTTGTTGAATGTGGAAAGCAAATGAAGGTAAATTTTACCATTTTTCATTTCTCCTACAACATGCAGACTCATACTCGTCGAGTATTGAATCAAGAGTCAGTGCAGCATTGTTGACCGTGTAACAAAATCTAAGGAAAGATTTTTATTAATTTTGACGTAGAATTTTACATACTAAAATGACATTTGTTTCAGATTCTCTCTTTAAGGTTCAGTTCAAAAATATTAGTCTTGAGTCACTTGGCAAATCCACAGTAGACACCAAGAAAACATCCATGAATATTACATAGATACATGTGTTTTTATCACATTTACAGCATATTGTAATGCAAGCATTTGAGTTTCTTGACATGGAAAGGCAAAGTAAAATCATGGATTCCAATCAACTGGGCTTAATGAGAGAATGTAAGATGACCCTGTATTTTTCAAATGAGGTATTTAGGAAAAAATATTAATTATATTTGGGTAAATATGGTACCTTGTAATAAGCTTTGTACCATCTTTTCTTGGTGATCTTAATTTTGATCATCCAATTGCTAGATTGCATTGAAGGAAACATCACAATATGCAGATCAGATTTCTTTAAGAATTTTTAATTGTCATGGGTCCAAAAAAGAAGTCTATTACTTTAAAAGGCTTGATATCATCTGTGAAGTCAAAACTAATAAAAATACCACATAACCTTAGTTGAACATAATGAACTTACAGTAGTATTTTCCAGTTATACGAGTTCCCACCCATAAAACATAATGTATATCCCCAGATGTCTTACGATGGGGTTCTACTATATTTAAAAAACATACAAATGAGATAACAGTAAATATGCACCTGGTTTCACTGTAAACACAAGTAGGTTTAGAAAGAAAAGCTTCCAGAAGTCATGAAAAAAGAATTTAAAAATATTTCCAGGTTAACAACAGGTCTGCCCAAAACATCTCTAGGGTCTAGGGTCATCACCCAGGGCAGCTGCAGACACACAGGTTGCAACCAGAACCAAGAGCAACACTGCAGGTCAGTTCTGGGAACACTGCATTCATAAAGGGTTACTGCCACCATCTAAGCAATGTGACACGTTCATCTTAAACTACTCTCTCAGCCCTTCAGTCTTGCTTTCACAATTCTAATCACTAGATAATGTGAGAGGAATAATGTTTCTACTCAGCTAAAACTTTCTCCTTTTTCTGCTATTTTCATTTGAAAGTGTTCCAGAACAAATCTCTTTCATATGTTCCCCGAGAACACAAATCCTCTTCAAAGGGGCAAGATGCCTGCAGAGGGAAGGTGGTGAGGGAACAAAGTAAACTTGCAGGCCACAATGCCCTCAATCCAGTTCCTTGGGCAGACCTGGTTTACAAGAATTTTACAATGAAAGTTTCAAGTAAAAACAGCAACAAACTCACCTTCAAACTTGTACCCTGCAACTTCTTTAACATCAACACCTGAAACCACCCTGGTACCTGACACACACCTCATGAATAACATCGAACCTAAGAGAGTTACACTTTTCCTGTCATTCCCAGCCAATGAAGCTAACGTCATTCCTGGAGGAAGTATAAAATATTAAATAACAAATTTTATAACATGCGTACATACAGCTTACAAAAGAATTCTGGTAATAGTAATAAAAATAAAAATACTCCTCTCATTTGCTCTTAGTATATTTCATAGATAAAATCTCTTAAGAGAATCTTACCCATAGATATTGGATTATTTTTAGTTTCAAGTATTCTCTCTCCATGTTTGAAAGCGACTTTACTAAGTTCTTCTTTGAGATAAGAGTACATTTCTTTCCTTTGAGTCATGAGATTCTTGTAACCATTTACACCAAGAGATAGAAGAGTTATGAACACATCCATAGATGGACTAGATGATGCTCTACCTATATAACATAGATAGTTAAAATAATTTTACAATAACTTAAATGTAAGCCCACCCAAAAACTTTATGAAGAATTACCTGGATATGTTTTTGATATTCGTTCTACAAAACCTTTGTCAAACCCAGCAATTATGGCACCTCCCACGGGCACCAGAAAATTTTTGTCAGTGCTCTGTACAAATGCATCCACTCTCCCTTTCCTGAAAGATGTGCAGTTAATAAATGTACATGCAGGATTATTAATTACAAACGATACCTAGAAATTGTTTTAAGTCATAGTTTTAAATATAATTCCAATTTAACTCCAGTACAATGATCATAAACGTGACTACAAATACATCAACTTAAAAATACTGTCACACAAAAATTATAAAAGTTGAAAATTGATACAAACTCTTGATGCTTCAGCAGTGAATGTATAATATCGTATTAAAGTGCCAATTTTATTGCTTCTTAAGTTCAATGTCTTTGTAGGAGACTACTAAAAACACCTTGTGTGACATCAAAAACTAGAAAATATTACCTTGCTGCCTCTTGGATGAGATGCATACATCGTGAACTCTGCAGCCCATAAGCGTTATTTATGATGTGTGGAATATTGTAACGACTGCACAAAACAGCCACTTGTTCTACAGAATCACTTGCTCGGGGAGCAAAGCAACTGGTGGTAGTGAGCACACATGCAATATTTTCTGCACCAAGAGTCACCATCTGGTGTTCCATTGCAGCTAAGTCAGTGCGGAGTTCATCTCCACTAATGCTTGCTTCAATAATAATAGGTTGAAATCCTATAAAAACACAATCACAATGAAATGTTGCCTGTTAGGACCAGCAGCAAAAAAAATTAAATAATTTTCAATAAATATTAATACCATATTTACTTGAAAATAAGATGAGGCTTTTTCCCAAAATATCTCGTTTGAAAAATATGGAGTCATCTTAAATTCACAGATTAAACCTAGTAGGTCAGAATTTGTTTTCATATTGCCTTTCCATGTCACAAAACTCGTAAATGTTAACATAACATTAAGCTGCAAAGACGATAAAAATGCCACAAGTGTTCTCTCCATCCATGACTTTGCTGGGTGATTTAGACCAATAATTTTGAATAGGCTGGTAAAGAGTGAATCTCAAACAAACGGCTTTATATCAAGTGAAATGTAATGTGTGCTAATTGACGAGGATACATGCACTCTAAGTTTGCCATCAGAATGTGAATTTCACAGATGGAAATGAAATAATTGATAACCGTAAGCATGCTACATCCAACCACCAAAGAGGATGATAAAAAAAATTTTCTTAGCCAAAACTTCCCAAACTTGGAAACTTTCCACTACCTCCATGTTACCCGTGAAACAGACAAAAAATGTGCTAGTTCACAGTTCACAACTCAATCACACAAACATTAGATGATGCAAATTTCAAATACATTCTCAGAAAATATCTTCATAATTAGGGGGTCATCTTATTTTCAGAGATGACTTACATTCACGTTAATATGGCATACATCTATGTAACTATAATCACATTTTTCTACTAGTTTCATTACCATCGATTTTTATTAGTTTTACATATTCTCATTTGCTTCAATTCATCACATTGCAATTAATCATAAATTGAAAATAAGCCAACAAAAAAATGGTACCTGCTGAAATAATACACTTGAAACAAGCTTTCTGGTCTATCCTGGGCCATAAAACAAATTTTGCATCAGGTCTTTCTTGCTTTAAGGTCAGCATACAGAGTACAAGACTCATTCCAGTGGCAGTTGGAACAACAAAGCACCCGGCAGAGGTCTTTACACCTGAAACATAACATTTGCAATATTATTATCCAAACAACCCAAAGATAACTTCTTTATTTAATAAACTGAAAAATGATTGTAATCTACCAAGCAAGACAACTCTGATCTATTTTACTTGTGTAATTGTACTATATACGAGTCATCAATAAATTACATAATGCTAATTTGGAGTAATTTAGATACCCTCCTCCCCACCTGTAACAAACTGGTAATGCAATTACGGTCCTTCCCCCCCACAAAAACAATTATGTAAGAGTTGCATCACAAATACATAGGCATTTATAAAATGTAAAAATTAATTATATACCATAACAGTATAAAAATTGTATTAACTGTATTTTGTGTAATATATTAAAATATATTAATAATTAATGTTAAATATTATATGTACAAATTAGAAACTTAAATTCCTTTG
Organism: Teleogryllus occipitalis; assembly: GCA_011170035.1. Lineage (NCBI taxonomy): Eukaryota > Metazoa > Arthropoda > Insecta > Orthoptera > Gryllidae > Teleogryllus > Teleogryllus occipitalis. The sequence goes on along the minus strand of BLKR01000249.1, from coordinate 358,217 downwards.
TACAATTAAAATGAATATTTTTGTGGTTTCTTTTTAACTAGCCCACAACTTAATTTCAATAACGATTAAATTTATCCTCTCTCTCTTTCTTTCATTTAACATTGCATGTTAAATGAGAGAGAGAGGAAACCCAAAACTCATTGTAGTGCCAAACCCAGCTTTCCTTGTACCACTAAAAATGCAATTACTTGAATAGTGACAATGTCTCCCAAGAAGTACCACAAATTGTGCATTGTCTATGGGTATAGTATACACATGCAGTTTACTATGAAATTTTGTGACAACATAATAATACTCTTTCAAAATAGAATCATATAATGAGATCATAATAATACACACTACACAAGAACAAGCAGCAGTGAAAGTTAATAACATCTATGTTTCAAACATTTTTGTGTGCAATTACATGCAATTAAAATATGAACTTAAATTAATTGAATTACACCCACTAAATAAAACCTGCATGTTACCATAGAATTAGTTGGCAATACTGCATGCACCTAATAAAAAAGTCTTGGGGAAAATTTTTAAGGGAAGGAAGGATGCATAAGTGAAAAAACTTCTGCTAACAAACCAGGTAGAAGTTGTTGTGGATGACACATAAGCGGGAGTCTACAGTACTAACTTCATTGGATTCTAGAATATACTACAAATCAGTTTTGAATATTTTCTTTGTAATCTAACAGATTCAATTAACACACACTTATTGAAAAAATCTTCCCATTTAGAAATGAAACGATTTGTACTGCACAACTTTTCATTTATTATGTATATTTATTGTATTGGGTTAGTGTAAGACTGAATAAAAATAATTACTTTTTAAATATTTAAAAAAGAAAAAAAACATTGTTATGTAACAATGAACAAACACCCTCTTTCCCCCCAGTAATGCAAAGTAACATTGCCTCACCCCCCTCCTTTAGCATTACATAACTTATGGACAACCTCATACGAAACTCTCGTGAAAATTTTTTGCGTTTCACAGGAGATAAAAAGTTTTCTTACCTGCTTTTGCAACTTCTCGTTTTTAGTAATTTACCTTTCTTTTCAATGTTAGAAGTGAAATATAACAATGTTAAAACAAATACAGAAGTGAAATTGTATCCTTAGAATGAACAGATGCAAATATATTTTTAAATTAGTCCCAACAGTTTAGACTAATATACAATACAGAATTAATTTACTATCATCCTAAATTGCACATAGTATTACTTTTTTACGTTGCATAAATGTTCAAACTTTAACACATCACGTAACACTAATGTTTTATGTACAGACATTTCATAATGTTATTTAGACAAAATTTAAAATAATTACTTGATAAAAACCTTTCTGGGCACATTCAAGACAAAATATTAGCTTCATTTAATAAATTAGCAATTTAGAATATATAGCCATAAAGAATATTTTATTTGGTTGAAAAACACAGTCTGTTAGGACTAACTGCAAAATGTTGCTAATTCACTTCCTTCCCTAACAAGGTTGATGCATTCACCTGCATTTACAACCAGAGAATATAAAAGAACAAGAAACTCACCCATGTAACGAATAACATCCAAAACAAGAGAATTTGTTAGTTTGTTCATGAGGCTTGACCCAGCTGCCTTTGGCTGTACTTCTCCAAGATCACCAGAACGTCCAATCCCATGACCCAAACGATAATGTCGCTGGGCCACAAGAGCTGCACAAAAGAAAGAAGAGTTCAAAAATAATTAAACTGCCCAATATATTACCAACACAAGCGATAAATTTTGTAACTTTGGTGCTTTTCACCATGCTTTTCATTCCCACCTCCGGGAACAATTGTGCAAACATTTTTTTTACTGTCCAAGTTTTCAAGAAATCCATCTTTTTCACAATTACAGTATTATTACAATTGAATACCTACAAACAGAGCATCAAAAAAAAATTCTTTAAATAACAAACAAGATATTAATGAAAACAATATCCAGATTTACTCCAATTCTTATAAATATTAGAGTTCATCATACAAGTTCGGACTATTTGGACATTGTACTTCAAAATTAGTGGCATAGGTGTTGGTGTAATTGCTGCAGCAATATTGATGGAAACAGCTTCCATTCATTTCAATTGAATTAAAAAACTGTTATAAATGTAGGTAAATAATTAAGTCTATAAAGGTTTTCGTTAAAAAGTTTATGGTGCATTTTAAAATTATTTCTTAATTATGTTTAAAAGTTTTTTTAAAGATGGTGATCAGAAATGCCAATGATTGATCGAGTTTAACTTTAATAAATGTAATAAAAATTTATTTAAATTAAGGAAGTTGCACACTACAGCGATAATTATTATTCAATTTATTGCTACAATTAAACTGTACTTATGAATTAAAACATTCAAATTATATAATTTTAAATTAAAATTTTCAACTAGTGACATCTTTATAATGGTGAGGCCCATGGTGAACTAACCTGACCCTTCACTATTGCTCCAGAGAAACATCTAGAACTCAAGGTACAAGCTCCATGGGTTGAATTTGTGGTTCAAGAAAACAGGACTAATGAATGAATTATTAAAAGTGTTCAGCTGCTTAATTAGCACTAGCAACTGTTACTTACAAAAACAAAGAAAACAAACCTAAAATGAAATTAACAATATTCTATTTTTTTTCTTAATGCAATTAAACCAGAAATGCATGTTATTTGACAGATTAAAAAATATCATTACTTTAAAATACCAACTTAAAAACATCAACTAAGGAAAAAACATACTGTTATCTTGTGACATCTGCACATGTAGTCTCCACTGATCTCTACGATTCCAATGTTCAATGTTAAGCACACATCGCCTGTCCATTTCACCACTTTGCACCATCTCTCTTTAGTGGTACATAATACATCAGTTAAAAACTAAAATACAAAAACAAATTTATAGAATCTTACTTGAAGCAATTCTAGCTTCTCGCTCCCCAATACCACAGTTACCAGGAAAATTATTACTGTCCATTTGTGCCAAATCTGCTAAGAATAGCTCAATTGTGGTGTCATCCCATCCCTCTTCTGGCCATTTTCGCTGAAAATTTATTTAAAAACAAAAGGCATTCAGAAACTGCAATCATAATAAATACAGGATCAAACGAGTAGATGAATTTTAGAAACTTATAACACTTTATACTTTTCTACCAATTTAAAGTATATATATAACTAATTGTCTAGCAGTTCTTTCGGCACAATTCCAAGATAATATAAATGTTAAATTAAAACTATCTTAACAATTTCATCAATATTCTATAATTCATTATGTCCACTATGGCTTAATTAACAGTTTACTTCATAAATCATAAGTAAAATTTCATGAAGCGAGTAGTTTTCATAAGTAAAATTGACATTATTATTTTAATCAGTAAATTTTTGCTACTTCTCAATTACAACAAAACATACCTGCTCAATAAGTTGTCTAATGAGATTTTCTCTGGTCTTCTTAGCTGCTGCTGCTTGTTGCAGGTAAGTTGCAGGAATTAGTCTTTCAGCCAAAGTAAAACTATGGCTGTTCATTTTAATATTTCCTTTTATAAAGATACGAATGTCCAAACACTATTGATTTGCCATTGCTATAAATCAAATTAAAACCTATTATTTTTATCTCAATAGCCCCAAACAGCCCAAAACACATACAGGTAAAATATTACATAAGTGTGAGAAATAATTGAATATTTCATGCTTGACCCTGTGATCTTCCTGGTAATACACTTTACACGAGTATCAGAAATTAAGTAAGCTATGTTCGTCGTCAGTATCTAATAAAAAACCTCTTACTCGATAAATATTAATACCTCCACAAAATAAAAACTAAACAATAGTTAAAACCCAATGGGGTGGCCTTCATTATGCTCACATTTCATGTGTACAACCTATATCTTCTGAACACAGTAAAAATGAACAATCACAACAATAACGACACGTGTACGAAGCATAGGAATGACACAACAGTATAATCGGTCGTCCGAAAACCGCTCTGTCCACTAGCACATTTCGCATTAAATCCCTAATGCACTTCTTGACATCACACTTCAGCCAATTCTTAAAAAAACAATCGTGAACAATTCGCCACTTACCAACACCAAGACGGCACAATAGTACAACTATCTTTGAATAAATGGGATGATATTTACAGAAGATGAATTGTCGAGACTAACCATCAACTCCCAATCCCACAAAACCAAATACAACCTCCGTTCTCTACAGCGTTTGGCAGCTGAGCGCGCTCTACGGTAGTCTTTTGTTTTTTTTATTTTGTCTTGTTCTCGCAGATGAAGTGCTGCCTTCCAGCACATGGCCTCTACGTCATTGGCATTCACTTGTTCATTTTCTATCTTCACAATTTCATCATCTCCTCCAGCCTTCGAAGAGTGCGATGGCAAGCATGAATTTGTCTGCAACTTCGAAGATTGCCCGCCGTGTTACTGAAGGGGCTTTTTGCTTTGTAAAGCAAGGCCAAACCATGTAAGGATTGAGAAGTATATATCTTGCGTATTCTATGATGTGGTTATTTGTTTAGCGAGTTGAACATGCAATGTTAGATAACCAATAAATATCTATAGGTATACCAAAACGTTTTATAGATCCGTAATTTAGAAATAGAAAAATAACAAGTGAAAATTAGTTTTTGTTTTTAAATTAAGCCTAGTTTGTAAAGCAATAAAGTTTTCTTAATTTATTTACATGCATTATTTCCTTGTTTAGCAAGTGGCATCCTTCATTTCATCATTCTAAATACTGTTTGCGGCCTCTAAGTGCGGTTGCTTCAGAAGAAACTTCGCAGAACATTCCACAATCGCCCACTGCAGCTCAGAATGCTGATGGACTGAAGTTGAAAGAAGAGATTGAAAAACTAAATAAAGATATTGCAAGTCTTGAAGAGAAGCGACAAGATTTAGACGTAAGTTACCCCACCAACTGTATTGCTTCTTTTGATTTTGTAGAATTCAGAAATGTATTATAGATGTGAACCAATTTTCTGGGTAAAAGAGTAATCCCATGTTTATAATTTTAGGTGTTAACTGATGGGTTGTAAATGTTTTTGATACTCACTATGCAAAGATTTCAGATGTAATTAGATTTTATAACAGCCAAAAGAAGAGCACCTTCGAGAAGATGTTTTTCTACATCCTAAATGTCTCACAATTTTTGTCATTAAGAAATGGACTCTGCTCTAACCACATTTCCATTAAAATTAAGATAATCATTTTAACTTTCTTGTCATATTGAATATTACATTTCGTATAATTAATATTGTGATAGTGAAACAAATGATGCAGTACTATGAAAATATGGCTGAAGTCTAGAACATGGTACAACCTAAGGAAGTCGTTTAAACTGGCACTTTGCGCCACTCCAGCAAGGGTGAAATCCACAGAGGAGGGGTCAAGGGTAGTTAGGTGATTATAAGGGAGGCAATTTCACCCTAGTATCTTGCCAGAGCTCTATTACTAAATAGTGCATAGATTGTGGTGGTATGCCTCTGTGATAAAGCTTGTAGTGTTCTTTTTTCACAACGTGTTTGCAACTGCACAGTGTGAATTATTGAGGCTTTTTTACAAAGTGCTTTCATATAAAAGTGAATTGGTAATTATGCGGTGGATAGACTCAAGGATGTTTATAGTGGTTCTGAGGACCGTAGACCCGAGCATTGCCGTGACTTTGATCTGGGCAAGCAAAGCCAGAAAACTTACCTTTGGAAGTAATTTGGCATTGAAATGCAATGGGGACAAAGTGTATTAAGGGAGAGCCATGAAAATTGCCTATTGGTAAGTTTTATTCGTTTCTATCAGAGCACTTAGCGTAATTTGACGGAGGGCTTGAGGAGACTCCTCCCCCACTTCCCCCTGCCACTCTTCTCTCAGGGTGTATCATGTTCCCTATTTTAACCTGAAAATATTTATTCTTTACTTTGTGGCCAGAGACCGGTTACTGGAAAACTAACTTTTCAGATGAACTTGATGTGATATAGGACTATCTAGAGCCAAACCCTTCAAATAAATTATTTGAAAAAATAGCTTGGATTCAGTATTTTGAATCTTTTAAGAACTAATTTTCTTTATCTTTTAACAATGATTTTGGAATGTCGTGTATTATCAAAAAAATTATGATATTGCACCAAAGTTGTGCTCTGTATTCCAGATCATTAGCGTGTCAACTACATCCTCGTCATAATTAATCTTAAATGGCATACAATAGCTGAAGAGTTGTATTTTTAACTAAAATTCACAAAGATAGCTTGAAAATTCAATTCTTCTAAGAGGAAGAGCAAGTTTTATTTTGCTCTTATTTAAAACTTGTAAATTCATTGGCAATTTCCAGGATAAATACAAACGAGCACTAGCAGAAGGAGAGAATATGCGGAGGAGATTGATGAAACAAATTGACGATGCTAAATTGTATGGTATACAAGGCTTTTGTAAAGATCTTCTGGAGGTACGTTTGTTTGTTTGTTTTTGTGTGGGCGTGTGTGTGTTAACAATATTATTTTAAATATCTGTGAATGCTTTTAATTATTGTAAGGTATATCTAATTAATGAACATGATTGTTGCTGTAAGTTGAAAGATTCATAAGTAATCAGAGCATTTTTTTGGGATTACAGGTATCAGATATTTTAGGAACAGCTACTGAAAGTGTACCCAAACAAGAAGTCACAGATTCCAACCCTCATTTAAAAAATCTTTATGAAGGTCTTACCATGACTGAAGCACAACTACAAAAGGTAATTTAGAATTAAATCAATTAGCGTAGATAATTATTTGTTAAAAACGTTTGTTTTTTCATTTAAAAATATTTCTCACTTTGCAGGTGTTCAAAAGACATGGTCTGGTTCCTGTGAATCCATTGAATGAGAAGTTTGATCCTAATTTACATGAAGCTTTATTTCAACAGGTGATTTAGATAGTATACATTACTTAGTCCCATATATTTTCATCGATCGAGAGTGTCATTTGTAATCCTCAAAAAAAAAGGAGGATTCAAGTAGAGAACGCACTACATCCTTGTGAAGCGAGCAGAGTATGGAGGAGGAGGGTGGAAAGGGAGTGGGGAATGGAAGGAGGTAGTAGGGGTGTCTCCTTACACCCTCCCCCTAACATTACAAAAAGCACTCTAAAATAAATTAATATAAAGTACTGAAGTGTGCAGTTTCTTCATGTTTCACATCAGTTGGAGACATCCTTACGAAAAGGCTTCTCGCGAACCATGTCCCATTTTGCACAGAACACTTAGACATATGAATTACCTCTTTCTTACTATACGTCCACTTGAAGCTATCACGCAACTAATTCCATTTGGCCAACCTCATAGGGCACTTCTGTATTGTACACATAACCACTGTTGCAAACAATCCTTGGTTTTGTATCCACTTAAATGTAGCCAAACACCCCTTTCACCCTTATTTACAATGAGCCACACTTATTCTCACCATTATGACAAACTCGATGATCACAAAGAATGAGAAGGGCATAAGAAACGTAACTATTCAACAGAAACTTAGTTAAGCACTTTGACAGCTACTCCCATCTACACAAAAAATTGATGTAAGACTGCAAAATTACTGCTATGCAACTTTTGCTTCAATAAACAGAATAATTATGGCATTCTGATGAGGTACTAGGATGTGTAATGACATAAGAAGAATGTAACCAATCACTAAGTATTAAAGTTTAAAACTTATTCTGTTCCGTGTTCTCTACTTCAACCAAAAATTGATGTTTTATGTATAATATTAAATATTGTAGTCTTTAATCAACAATTAAACATCAAGGTTCAGATAATAAGAGAAAATCTTTATTCCTATATGCCACAATGTTTCCCATCACATTGCTTTAGTTTTGGAGAACTATTGCTCAATATTTCTTGATTTTGAATTCTAGAATATGTGTAATGTTGATTTTAGTTGCTAGAAATTGTTGTTGCTCATTTTTAGAGATAGAGATCAAAGGTGATCAAGTCCTTTATTTCACATGAAATTAACATAGGTTTAAAGTAGTACCTTATTGTCCTTCTAAAATTGTAAAAAGCACTCTAAAGTAAGTGAATAAAACTTAACAAAGTAAGATTACTTCATATTCAATATAATTTGGAGACACCCCAAGGTAAAGCACGGAGCTTTCATACTTATTTTGTTTATTCTTGCGAACCATGTACCCTCTTGCACCCTTTCTTACACTTCTACACTACTAAACTCGATGCAATCTCACAACAATTTCCGTTGGGCCAACCTCGTAGGAAAAGTGCACACAGAACACAAACCCCTGTGGCAATCAGTCCTTGGATTTAAATCCATTATACTAATCAGTCTTAACACCTTTTAAGTGCTACTTGTAAAACAAAAACAACACTTTTTTTTCTTCTTAAAATTGTAACACTAACTCAATAATCAAAAATACAAATCACAAAACATCTTTATTTTGTAAGTAAATAAACAAATCACAAAAATTTTGAAGAGCACGAGAAACATAACTGTTCTACCGAAAATTAGCTAACCACTTTGACAGGTTTCATGACACACACAAAATATCAAAATAAAACTGCAAAATTACCAAGTTACCACTCTGCAACTTTTGCGTAAACAGACAATAGTAACGGCACTCCAACAATGTACTAGAACATGAAATAATTTCGTGAAGAAAGTGGCCAATCACAAAATATTAATATTATACAAGTAATTTAATTTATTTATATTGTGCGTGGCAGTCTTGCCAGCAAAACATCTTATGTTTTGTTTATTATAATTGCAATGTTATGTATATTGCTCATAACCATACTTGAGTTTTCGTAACGTGGCGTGTGAGGGTATTATCTTCAAAATGTAATATGGCACGGCTCTTTGCATCTTTCTCAGTTGTGCCACTAGATTAGCTTGATCTGCAGCACTGATTTTACAGAGTTTCAATCTTGCGCCATCTTGTGGCAGTACCAAGAAAGACGCAAAAAGTTGTGCCATATTCCATCTTGAAGATAATACCCTCAGACGCCACATTATGAAAACCCAAGTATACCTCCATACACTAAAAAATTCCTCTCAACACTTATGTTCACTCTTCCACAGTTTTCCCCTCCCCCAAGTGCTGCGAAGTACTGGTTTAAATGATTTGCTTAAATTGTTCCATGTTCTATACTATTATATAGAATTGCAAAATAAGAATTCTTGTGCCCTGTATCTTCCTTTTGACAAACTCCTATTTGTTCTAGTTTACATATTTATAAGCACTTAAGTGATTAGAGGTCCTTAGATAACAATAGATTAACTATTAATGTGTTTGGGTTACAGGAAACTGCTGACAAAGAACCTGGAACTGTGATTGTGGTTTCCAAAATAGGATACAAACTGCATGATCGAGTAATACGGCCAGCTTTAGTAGGTGTCTCCAAAGGCTCGTAATATTATGAAGATTAGAAATGTAGTGAATGTTGTAAATATATTTTCTTATATTGGTTAGTTATGATTTTTCAAACTTGGTTAAAATATATTTGGAATGACTGTCTACAATGAAATAACTTTTTTATGTTGCTTTGTACAATAGCTGTTGCAAGTGCTATATACAAGATTGTATGCCTCCCTTATTTTGAATATTAATGATTCTTTAGACTCAGTGTGTTTTATCTTGCCGTTTCATGAAGTATTCATGAAAAAGAAGTGGTGTGATGACATGCAATGACAACTGATTACAAATAAAATAAACGCTGTTTCTTTTATTACCATTTGAGTTCTCCTCGTTCATGATTCCTGCTAACCCATTACGAAATATGGCCATTACAATAATTGCTGCCAAAATTTCTTTGACAAAATAAAATTTTAACTTTTGATTTTGCTTTCCTTACAATACTAGTTGCCATTTAATACTTAATAAAATTGGTCTGTAATACTACAGTCCCTCATATTGCATGTAAAAATCTAATTTCTAATCTTGGGGTAATCACTTCAGACACTATTTACTCTTTAAAGAAAAAATTGATAAAATATTAAAGTTTCTGTAGAACATATTCAACAATTTGTTTAAAAGTTGTAGGACAGATCCCACTCCATCTCAAACTTAATGCTCTAGAAAAAACATTGCTTCCCCATCACAGATGAAACCCAACTGAGGAGTCATTTGGGGAAAAAGACATCATTTTAACCTATTTTTTCTCTCTTGAAAGGGTTTTGGTACACTGCGAGACATCACTTTGCTTATTTTCTGAAAGTAGCTGCATAATATTTTGTTTTTGAACAACGCATGTTTAGAGTTATTAGACCAACCATTTTTATGATTTTCGTTAATACTAGCTATTTGAAGATCACCACTTATAAACATTTCTACTTTGGATGGCTGCTGACTGCGATTTTGTAATGCTACGCATCAGTGCTTGTGATGCAGGTTTCCTGTCAAGTGGCTAGCAGTTTGTAAAAAATGATTGTCAACCATGATAAATTAGTTGTATGAACATAATTGCTTGTTTTATTTATCAATGTAAATCAGGGTTGAATTAGGAGCATCTTCATGCCTACTCATGATGTTTCTTCAAATTGATGTGATGACCTCTCATGAAGTTCAGTTAATATGAAAAAATCATTACTGCATGGAAACATGTGGTTCACTTTGTGAACAACATCCCTGCTTCAACCCTCCAATACTGACACCCTTTCTGGAAAACTTTCCTTTTCAGGCCACTAATAAAGACATTAGTGTTATTATTATTCAAGCACTCTTTTTTGAATATTCTTATCAAATAACTTGTAGCTCTGTTATTTATTTATCGTATGTCATGAATTTTTGTGAAGACCGTACTATGATCATAGTTCCAAAACCAGAAATTGCAACTGCAACGTTCATTTCACCCACAACATATTTCATATCGGAAGGGAATTGTACCTCAGGTCCAGCAGTGGAAGAAAAGTGGTCCAACCTCTATACTTCAGTGTCTTAGCCCTAGCAGCATGTCAGTTCAGAGACAGCCACAATGTATTAGTATAGTGTGTAGGTACTGTGTCCAGTGGCGAATCCTGAACATTATTTTAAGTATGCCGCACTTTATGGATGCTACATGTACCGTGGTCTTATTTTGAGCTTTTCTGAAATCCCCATATAATAATATTCCATCCTTAATAATTGTTCTATATGACAATTACACAAACCACTAACTTCTGAATCATTAACACTTATTTTCACAAAAACTTGAGAGAAGCGTAACGTACGTACGACCAGAGGAGGACTGTTCACCGCAATATTTTGCAGTGCCTACAGACCGTCCAGACGCGCGTCCTCCCCTCTCCCCGCCCTTGAAACACTAGGAGCCCTAGGTTATCGCGGCTGGCATGCGTTGCCTTCGCCTGCGCTAGCGAATTCTCTGGACAGCATTAAGAACTGTTTGAAACTCTTCACTCCACCGCACTTCATTGCGCTCACGGATGCGGAAGACTTACTGGCTCTCGGTAGCGAAACAGTTATTTTTTCGAATCTGTTTTAAAGCTTTCAAATTCTCAATAACTTTCCAGAGGATTACCAAATATTTCTTATACACTTCGGATTACTAGGTATACGCGGTGTATCGGAGAATTCGCCTCTGACTCTCACTGCACAGAAACAACACAGTACACCTTACGGACAAGACAAATAAATCCTCTGCAGATCAGGGCCTTACTTAAATAACTCCGAAGCAGGTAGTTGATGCCAGAACCCAAAGAACTCATTGTATTGATTACTGCTTCCAAAGTTTCTCAGTCCCCTTAATAAGTCCTTATTTTCCAAAGACCAGCTTCCAAAAGAGGTCCCATGTCACCTTACATCAAAGGTGGGGAACCTTTTATCTTCAGAAGACTTATAGTTGGGTTTTTCTAACGTGGCGGCTGAGGGTAGTATCTCCAAGATGTAATTCGGCACGACTTTTTGCGTCTTTCTTGGTCCTACCGCAAGATTGTTGCATGATCGCGACCGCATCAAGCAGTGTTACAGATCAAGCGACTCTAGCGGCTGGACTGAGAATGAATCAAAAAGTCGTGCCGAATTCCATCTTGGAGATACTACCCTCAGCCACCACGTTAGAAAAACTCAAGTATAGCCGTAATGATAGCAGTATACAGCTAAAAAGAAGGACTTCAATTTTCGGTCCCCTTACCGTTCAACCGATAAATTCTAGGAATAATTTTCTGTAATATCTGGGAAGTGTTTCAAACGTTCTTTAACAGTCAGATTACAGTTAAAACATATGCAATTTGTATTGAAATCAAAAGGCACATAGTTCCGCAAAAATGTCGTACGTGTTACCGGAGGAAGTTCGTGCTTAGATTGCACAACCTCCAAATAAACGAAAAATATTTTATATGTCAGGAATATACATTTTCGTTTTAATGACATTGAATATTCAAGATATTTCAATAATATCTATGTATATGAAATCATTTTGAACCAAAGCGTGCCCCACGAGCGCTCTCCGGCGTCTGGTATGCTCCCAGGCATTGCACTGGCATGCTCTTCTCTGTCACTCTGTTTCAACACAAGGCCTTTGGTTGCACAATCAATGGGTGGGGGGTCTTGTCATCGAGCGCTGCGCGGAGTCCGGGGGGAATACCAATTTTCCGACACTTGCAAACTGCGATTTTTTTAAAGCTTCCTCTCAATGCCTGTCTTCTCATTGGCATGTCACCATTTCGCGACTTTCTCGGTCGTGTCGCATGATACGATCGCGATCAAGCGTCTAGCGGCACGACCGCTTTTGCCCACCTCACTCCAACCTACCCACCCTGCGCAGCGCGAAAAGATTCTGGTGTGTGAGCCGCGTATCTACCCGCCTAGGATCTTGAATGGGAAGAACACAGAGAGTAAAGTTGCTGCAGCTAATGACCTGACGCTTGCCTCCCCCTCTGCCGAGTGCGACAACGTATTTTCGATTCCAAGTTCATTTTTGTTTTGTGTGAATTATATTACCGTCAACTATCTAAATGCGTAACTAATACAAAATCATAAATGCCCAATGTAAATCAAAGCCACAACCACATGCGCCGGAGATGTATATACTTGACACGGACACTACGCATAAAATTATGTGAGCAGGAGTAGATACAGCCGATCATTGGAAGGGGGCATAATAGATTTTTGTTAAACGAATATATAATATTATGTACTGTAGATACGATACTATACAATATTATTGTTTAAATAATTATATAATTCGAACACATATTTCAATCAATTTTGCCAAATAAAGGAAGGCAAACGAAAACTCTAGGGCTTTTGGGATGGATCTGCCAGAGTACGAGTATGTGTGTAATATTTCTATACAGACTTTATTAAACTTAAGATTCAATTAAGCTACATTAATTACTTACATTTTATTATATATTAGTTTTCTGAATTTTGGAAATTACATTTCGGTCATTCTATGAAGCTGCAACCTCCGCTTTGTTGGGGTACCAGCCATCACCACATGTTACTGAAGGGTCGAAACAAACTACCGCAACACCAATTATTTGATAAAAATGAAATACATTTTCACAAGGTAAGTGCTATAAACTATGTAGACAGTTATTTACTTTATATTTTTCATAATTTAACTTCAAACTACATTACTTTGTAGGGTACATCCGATCACGGTGAAACTCGGTCCAGGCAAGAAACAAAATTGATTGATTGAGGTTTAGAAGGCACTTTAACTACTGAGATCATTGGCGCTCGTGTCAAAAGTATGTTTTAAAAATTTAATACTAGGAATGTTGCAAATACAACATGCCCGCTGATTAAAAGCGATAGCCTCCTACAAAAGGCTTGAATTACGCATAAAATATAAAAGAGGTCAACAAACGAACAATATTTATAATAAACGTAGAACTGTCTGTAAGGAAGCCACGAAACCTATACACGTTATTGTCCTTATCTCCCAAATAAAATTGTAAATTATGCTTTCTCTCAAAAACAGAAAAGGTTTTGAGAGCACGTAATCGATATCGCCGAGCACCACCTGTAAGGAGTTGCGCAGGCTATGACGACGTCGTCTGCCAACAAAATTCGAACAATGCATGAGGACGTGTTCCACCGAAAGAATCGTCCGGCACGAGTCGCAGATAGGAGATTAACCTCAAAGAAGGAAACCATGAGAAAAGTGCAGAGTCCGATAGGAAGACGGGGTAAAATGACTTCCTCATGCCTAGACGATCGGGATGAGAAAAGCCAGGGATTATCAATTCTCTATCACACTTAGTTAAAAAAATAGTATTGAGCCACTTTATGTGCCAAGCTCTAAAGATGGATAGTTTTAAAAAAAACCTTAACATCGAACGATGGTACAGAGGAATGTGAACGAGTCTTCTGCGTCCCCGATTTCGCCGCCTGGTCAGCCAGCTCAAACCCTGATTCCCGTATGGGCTGGGATCCATCTGAGTACCAGATCATAGTGGCGAGACAGAAAACGATGAATCAGGTTTTAAACTTCCGTCAGTCTGAGGAAGAACGGGAGAGTGCTGAGAGAATCAGAACAGAACTACTCGCCATACCGTCTCGAATGTTGGGCTTCGAGAATTGCATACACTTCGGCAGAGCATATGCAGCACCGAGAATGAAGCCGATATGATTCGGTGACCCTGATACAAGAACTACATGCCACTGCCTCATAGTTCGGCGAACCATGTGTGTATAAGAATATATGATTCGGATTGGCTTCCCTCATTTCCTGAAACTGCATCTGGTAAACAAGAGGACTAGCAGTTTGTTTGGGAATATTGGAAAGACTGAGATCAATATTGGGACGAAGGAGTTTCCAAGGGGGGATAGGGTCATTTTGGGTTTTACGGAGGTGGGAAGTCCGACATTATGGTTCCGCAAAATATTTTGCAATCGAATACCTGGAGGTTGAGATAACGATGTTCGAAGAATATACGACTCATTCAGGATGGATAATTATTCGGCCACAAGAATGGTTGAAGAGTCCCGACACTTTAGGGTCCCCAACCTCAGCTAGAAGACACTCGATTCAGCTGGTGCGATACGCACCTGTTGAGAGGCGGATACCAGCGTGGTGTATGCTTTCGATGGGTCGGAGAGAGGGAGCTGCAGAGCCATATCCTTCACTACCGCAACCCAAAACTGAGTGAACGAGTGCCATATAAAAGTGCATTAGGGTACCCATGACATACCACTCAGCGTACGAAGATTAAGGGGGAGACATCTGGTTTGAAGTCTGCGGAAATGAGCACGCCACTTGAGGGATTTGTCAAACGTGAGTTCCAGAAACCTGACAGATTCAGCAAATGGAAGCTGATTGCCTCCCGAGTAAAGATCTAGATTATATACAAGTGGTATCTCGTACAGAAATGCACACCAGTAGATTTAGTAGTAGAAAAATTAAACCCTGTTGACATGTTCCATTCGTGTGTTGGCACATAGGCGGTCGAAATTAATACATGGCGCCGTACTTTGAAATCTATCGTTTATAACAATTCCTTGGCGCTAATTAACAGCAAGGGATATGCATTTTTAACTTTCCGCGTTGGACTTTTATTTTTTTCTCTAAAAACGGCGGTTCCAGAGAGAAAGTCAAAGACGTCTTTAGTGTGAAACTCTTTGGAAGGACAAACCGCTTTGAAAAGTTGAACTGCTTTCATGGACGCTCACGAGATCGCACCAACTACCGGAGACGCAGTGGAGTCGGTGGTACGTTGTCAACATTCCGAGAATCCACCGTCTTTCCAAATGAAGGCGCGATGGAATTACATTATTTGAAAAGGTGTCCGAAAGTTTCGCGGCAACTGGGCTCGCTCGAGAAAAAAACTGTTAAATTGCACGTATATATGCTAATGGCTATCAATTTAATTATATAGGGTTGGTATTGCGACCGCAGTCGAGTTATTGGCGCGCAAGCACGCCCGAATTGTCGGCCTTCTAGTAAATACTGTCTTTTCATATGACGCTACGAGAGGCAATTGTTGGAGAATTTTACAGCCGAGCTTTTGCACAAAAGATCGCCTCGTCCGTAAAAAGGCATAGTAATTCACATCTTGGCTGCATTGAATAAATTAGATTTTTTGACTGTTGGTAGCGGGGGCTGCCTTTAAACTGTTGCAGATTCTGTGGAAAGAGCGTGCTGTTTAGGCGCGTAAAGCTGAAAGTGAGCTGAAATTATATTACGCACGAATTATAACAGAAAAAATCTTCTGTTCGCCTAAGGAAACATTGACAACAAGGTAACATTGACAACTTCTTCAATTTTCAACAATTTTCAGGCTAAGATAAACTGATAGCTCTTACATAATTATTTCAGAATTTTCCCTCGTGGTAAGCTAGGAAGTTGTGCTCACGCTTTGTGGGCAACCCAATCCATCATTGTGGTTCCCCCAAAACTTTGTTGAAGCTATTTTGCAGCCTCAATGGTGGGGCTTGATGAGCACGTTTAAGCTGCCTCTGGATCACACTGTTATAGCTGCTGGATGAACAGAAGATGGCAAAATCATTCACAAACAACGTGTCCTTACAGGTTTTCGCACACTCGACGCTTTACCATTTATGGCGATGGTAAACAGAGTGACAAGAAAAATGTATGACGAGGTTTTACTCTTCTTTAATATTCTTGAAGTGATATTTCGGTTCTACTATTAGGAAAGTTGAGAAAATGTAAAAAAAATACTTTGGACGATAGATGTCAGCTGGCAAAAGGATAGGACAAGACCATAAAGCCAGTCCACACCAAGGAAATTAGAAAACTTTGCTCAGAGAAAGTGTGCCATTCTGTAGCACTTCTAGTTGCTCTCTGAAATAGTTTACCTTGCCTTCGCCCAGCATCTTTTAGATTCGATGAGGTTATCTACAATTTGATAATACTTTAGTCGTGCCAGTACTTTTCTACGAGCCCTGGCCGCTCTAGAGCAGTTGAGGTTCCATCACGAGACAAAAGGGTGTTGCGATTCACCGGTTGTTTTGGAATTGCGATAAAAGCAGCAAAGAAAATCGCGCTACTGAAATGTACAGCCATTGCATCCTCACCGTCGCGAAGGGATCATCTGACAGGTCAACATTAGCTTGGAAAGGCGACCAACCAGCACGTGACACGATCCACTGAGGGAGGACAGCAAACCCACGACGTAGTTGATCGATGTGAACAACAGTGGGGAAATAGTCGCTTGTACACAGATCTAATATGATACAATGCAAGATAGATTCCAAAACGGCGCCCACTTGATAAGTACGGGAAGAAATCCAAAGAGGACTGGGGGCGTTTACATCACCTACAATCAAGAAACATGTGGGCAGTTGGTTTAGTAAGCGTAGGAAGTAATCTACCGACACCGTATTTCCTGAGGGAATGTAGATGTTATGTACAGCGAGCTTGAGGGATCGGAGGTACACGCGCGCGCGCACGCACGCTGAAGGTCGATCTGAATAGATACATCTGCAGAAAGCAGCGAGTCGTGAAGTAGCAACTCCGCCATGAGCATGGATGGTATCATCGACACCAACCCGAATGGGGTAGAACTCACAAGGCGAAAGGATAGGCAGCGTTGTGTAACAAGACCAGTCTCCTGAGAACAAAATATTGAAGGCATATAACGGGACAAGAGATTTAACTCGTCTCGTAGGGAGGAAAACCAGTAATGATCCCAGTATAAGAGAGCCGTATTCAAGAGTTTGGGATAGTTTAGAGGACTTTTTCTTTTCCTTTTTTCGCTTCCGCCACTGCTACCTGAACGGGCGAGTTTCCGCCCCAGCTGGTTTCCTCCGATGCAAACTCTTCCTGAGCTCCACATTCGAAGGATAGTGCGAGTCTCAGGAAATTGGGTGGGTGGTCGGAGCTAGGAAGTACGGTCATTTTGAAGCGAGTTCGGGGCAGTTAGCCGACAGGCATCAACCTTCATGCGGGGCCGTGAAGTGGACGCTTGGTGAGACTTCGTTTGAGCTTTCTAGGATTTTTTTTCTTTTGCATTTGGAGGGAATTATCAGGGAAGTACACAAGAGACACCTGACAACAGAAAAGCCAATGGGGAGGGGGGTAGCAGGTGAAGTCTGATAACTCGATGTTGTTTTCACTGTCTTAGACAGAGCACTGGGGATAGAACGAGTGAGATCCACAGGGTTCTTCGCCAGGTATTAGCATTTCGTTTCAGGAAAGGACACTTTCTCCCTCACTCGGATCTTTTGAATCTCCCTCTCCCCCAGAAAAGCGCTTGTTGAAATTGGCCGAATGATCTCCTTCACAATTCACACAGCGAAGTGAGGGTTGCACAGGGATCTGGATCGCGTGTGGACATGCCGCACTTTGCGCAAACAGAGCTTTCGGCCGTGCACCATTGTTGCATAAGGCCAAATCTGACACATGAAGCAGCGGAGTGGGTTTGGCACATACTGCTGCACGCGAAGGTTATAAAACCCACTACTAATCCTCTCTGGGAGAGATGGAAGATTGAACGTCAGGATCAGACTGGGAGTGGGGATCTATCTTCCATGCTCCTTCTTCTTGATCCTCAACATCACAGTGACACCCTCGCACTTAAAGAAAGAGAGACGTTCCTCTTCAGTTGCAGATACAAGATTGTTGTGGTTGACCACTCCCTTACAGAGGTTAAGGGTATGGTGATTGGACAGCAATCTGCTTAGTTTTCAGAATCTTCTCTATTTGCTCATCAGTAAGTGCTTCACAGAAAATGGTACCATTTCTAAGTCGCACGACCACTTGAGCTTACCTAACTTCCTTCCAGAAGAGGGCAAGGGGTTTGTTTTGTGCTCCATAAGGTTGAAGTGGATTCATCTCCATGCTCTCCAACCACCATGTGGTCGAACAGGGTGACACCCCACTGGGGTGCCAGGGTTGACACGGAGATATAGTAGGAAGATGACACAAAGCTGCCCCACTGTAGATCTCCCCACTCATACTGAAGTTCAAAAACCTAGTCTGACCTGATTGATTAGGAGTGGTTTAGCTCCCGACTGCCCATCTAGGAGAGGCTGGGGATAAAGAAACGTGTATTGGGACCTACAATGTGCAGAGACCTCCCCTCAATCATTATACAGAGAAGGCCAGTGAGGAAGGAAAAAGGAGTAACAATGGGAGACAAGGATGATGTGGTGAAAGATGGTGTAGAAATAGTAAAAGATAGTGAGGCAGGAGAAATAGAATCCCAAGAACATCTGCCATGAAACTCTACCTGAATGAAACTGGGATCCAACCCAACACCACGCTGTGGAAGAATAAGAAAAAGTTCCTGGAATCATATAGGAGAAAATGTCCAGTCCTTCTATTGGTATTGGCTGTTCTCAATTTAACAACTAAACCTCCTGTTACAATGGTGTTAAAAACAAAAAATATACTCTATATATATGTACCAATATTTCCACAATATTGTTGTGGTGCAACACTTTTAATAAAAATTCATGAACATATTTACATTCAATTTTCTTCTTTTATCTTGAAACAACAGTTACCAATACTCTTCTTTTTTTTTCTTCTTAGTGATGCTTGGCAAAATAAGTGTCCTCAAATTATTATGTATAAATTCATACATACATCTTTTAAAAGTCCATTTGCACTAAAACATCATTCCAGTCGCATTTATTCACATAAATAAAGTACTTTATTGAAATCAGTCTTCACTACTGACTCACTCAGGGGCCCACAATTTAAATGTGCGGTCATATGAAGATGTGGCTATAAACTGCGAATCTGGGGAAACATCCACACACATTACCTTTCCATCATGACCAGAGAGGGTTCGCATTGGCTGCCATGTTTTATTAGACCACACCTGCAACAATAATGAACATTTTCTTCCAGGTAAATTGTTAAAACATCAATCTTGGATAACAAGAATAAATTTATGCAGAATATGGGCAGAATTAATCAGAGTAAAATGTGGTCAAAATTCATATTAATACAACAAATTGGAAAGTATGTTATGGGTTTGGCTATAAATAGTCCTGTACCACACAAGATAATCCAATATGATAAATGTATTTATCCACTTTGGTTAGGTAAAGTCAAACATTACGACATTAGGTTCAGTGTCGTAATGAAGCTCTTTACCGCACCCAGTGCGGTAAAGTACTTCATTACGACACTCGTTTTGTAATGGGTTATTCCGCGACTAGCTTGATTCCTACTATTAAAAATAACAACAATTGTTCAAAGAATTTTTATTGACATAACTTTTTAACAGAATAAGAGTTCAAATTATAATAATAGCTATGCATATTTGTTGTAAACATTAATTACAAATTTGCTGCAATTTGATACCGTAATTCCCGATGATGTTGAAGCTGTACAATTCATATTTGCATTTGAAATATTTGTAGATTCCACATTCGAAATATTTTCCCCCCATAATTTTCATAGCTATCTCTTTTTTATTTTGCACTGATGTTTCGACATAACCTTCAGCAACAGAATTTGACTTCCATCCACCGTGCCTCTTTAACACATTCATGTCAGCACCTGCATCGGCGAGTAAAGAAGCAGATGATCGACGAAAGCAATGTCCTGTAAAAGTTTCAGAATTCTTCAAACCAAGATACATTGCTATTTTTTTTGGAATGTTTCCAAAAGTATTTATCCCAACTGGTTGCGAAGAACATTTTCCATTCTTGTAGGAGAGAAAGAAACGATCGTGCTTGACATTTTCCGGCCGAAGGCGAAAATATTGACGAAAAGTCTCCAAACAGTTGAATTCTTTGACACTTCCTTGAGTAATAACAAATTGTCTTGAAATTAATGTCTTGGTGTTTGGTATATTAATTATAATATACGTATTCTTATCCTCTATATCACTTAATTCTAAATTTTTCAATTCCTCTCTACGGCAAGCTCCAAAAACGCCAACTATTAATGTCACCTTCATCATTAAATAAATTTCATTATCTGCCTCTATTAAAAATTTATGTATGTCATCTTTCGAAAATATTTTAGATTTCTTGCTCATGTATCCTTCGCTCTTTCTTTTTAAGAAAGCTATCAATTGTGTGAACTTACTTATGTCCACATTATCATTAAGTAATATTGTACTCTTTAACATAGAATAATGTGACCATAGACTTGAGGGTTTCTCTTTTTTAGACTTACCAGAGAAGTACGCCATCATAACTTTTTCCGAAATGGTTTTAATATGTTTGGTTGCACTCCAGTCTCTAAATAAAGTGTATTCACGCTCATATTTTTTTCGTGATTTCTCTGGTAATAGCGTGTCTAGAGCAGCATTTGCTGCTATTTCGATGTCAGAATCACAGCTGCTGTCACTCATATTGGAAAAAAATACTCTTACACCGTGGAAAGAATACACAAAGCTTGAGGTTGACACCAAATGTGTTTCAATTGTTATCATTGTTAGAAACAGTGTCGCCACTTCTAGAAAATAAATCGTTAGTACTAAACGAACGCGTAGGACGATCTTTTAGATTAAATCTAACTAATTTTTACAAAGTGGATAAAACGTTGTACGATATACGTGTCGTAACATCTTATTACAATACTCGATTGGTTACCAAACTCGGCCTAACGGCCTCGTTTGGCAATCTTCCAATCTCGTATTGTAATAAGATGCTTTACGACACTTATATCGTAAACTACTATAACATGCTCGCCATATCAATTTTGCAGTTTAGGTGATTATGGTTGTTGGATTGATATCTTTATCTTCTTATTGCTCAGAATCATTCGATATGAGATAGGACTATCTAGAGTCAAGCTCTCCACATGTTTTCAATTTTAATTAATAGTATACAATAACATTTCATTGTTATTTCAAAAAAGAATACTGTCAAGAATTTCAACTAAAAGTGAAATCACATTGCAATTATTAAAACTAAATCTAAAAATTGAATTAAAATCTATTCGCATGTGAGGAAGCAAGTTTCAAACCAAGCAATTTAATCTTCATCCGGGAATTGAGTTACTGATACTAAGAGAATCTTGATGATAAAATCTAACTGTTCAATGTCCCAGGTTTCCATTCCATCCCTACTTATTAAAACTCAGTATGCATTTTCATTGTAAATGACATGGCTATAGTTAATACTAGGATTGGCCAGTTAATTTGCACATTAGCCGGAGAGATGATGTTTGATTAACGGATAATTTCAGGCTTCATCTGACTAATGTTTGTATCGGCCAAAAAGTGCTGGTTAATGAAATATAAACTTATTTATTCAAAACATCACTGAAACCAATAAAAAATTGGTTTATTTATTTAAATAAATAAACCAATAAAAAATTGTTGAACTTCAAGGAAAACTAGTAGAATGAGTTTTGACTTCTGTATAAGTTACACAAATTATTTCTTTGCAATAATTACAGACAGAAGATTCAATCATGGAGTTATCTTCAGAGTTCAGTTTAGCTTTAACACTGACTGAGCTAAACTTGACACCAGCCAGCAAGCATCTAATAAAAATTAATGAAAAAATAAACCGAAAATAAACTATAACTAATTTTATCATTTTCATCACTGAATTCAACAGATAACAAGCAAATTCCATTAACTCTTTAAAAAGTATTTTGAAAACATTTTTCATTAATATAGGCACCTTCAATTATAACACATTGAAACTGTTGAACTAATGAAATACATGGGATCCATTCAGTATATGAGAAATTTAAAATGCTGCCATCATTTCATGGTGCAACTCAGCAAGCTTTACTTGAAACTCCAGAGAAATTGTTTTTGTGACTTGCACGAGTGTTAATTTACCTTGGCAGTATTGTCATATGAGGCTGTCACCAGGAACTGTCCAGTTCCTTTCTGGTATTTCACTTCTGATAATAGGTTCATGTGGGCAGGTATCGTATACAAGCAAGCTCGTCTTCGAAGATCCCAAATTTTGCAGCTGTTATCTTCACTACCTGTTGCTATGTGGTACCTAACAACAAATATTTTCAATTTATTATTTACCAAATGTACAAAAATCCTCATTTAGGAAATTGCAGTTTAGCAAACAAACACAATCTCAATCAAACTAACTTCAAAGTTTCAACAAAACATTTCAATTGTAATCTATTTTCATTCAATTTCATATGAATTTCTACTGAAATTTCTACTTTCTACTCAATTGACAATCATTGATATTTAGCAATACCAGCTGACCCAAGCAATTACATTGCACAAAAAGAATATATGTAAAAAAATTTGAACAGAAAAGCACTACAAATTCCCTGTAAAGAACCCCCCCCCCCCTGCTCCAGCAAATTGTTTCCTGTGAATCAGTTAAACTTAATTTTCCAGACAAATGAGATGAGGGATGTTTATATATTCTGGGACAATAGAATCACCATTCATGTAATCACAGAGTTAAAAAGTTTCTGAAAATGTAATTGAAATGTTTACCAAGACATTTACAATGGTCTATATCAGGTTAATGTGCTATTTAACTTTGCTTTAAGATGTAATGCATCGGATTATAATTATAATCACTGAAAATTGTTTGTAAAATCACATGTGTTCAGCAAATGCTGGACATTGCATTTATGTACACTCTACATTTAAAAATAATAATTAATCTTCAAACTTTAAAAACTCACCATTTTTCTTCACTAACTCTAACCTCACACTCAGACATGATCATTTGAAAAGTCAACTGTTTTTGATAGATCGACTGTAACTCGCACAACAAAACAATTTGAAATACAATAAAACCCCTTTTTTACACATTTTCAGGGGACCCATGGAAAAAAGTGTAAAATGCAGGAAAGTTAAAAACAATACACTATGGGAGTATTTACATTATTTACTGCAATGGTGGCTCTTGTTTTTACTTTCTTGTCCTTGCTTCATAACAAGAAAGTATTATAATCATGCTCTGAAAAACAGCGAATTTTGGTACAAAAATTCTTACATAAGAGCCCCAGTAACGAGAAAGTGGATAAATCATGTTCCTGTATGTAATAAATTGCTACCTCTAACATGTGGTGTAGCCATAATCCATGTTTTGTGGGTCCTTAAACCGAAAAATCAATTGACAGCAAAACGTCTGTTTGCTGTCAGTAAATTGCAGTATTTTTCACATAATTTTGCGTGAAAGTATGGGAAGAAAGTACGTGCTATTTAAGCACTACTAGTTCTGTATCAGTACGAGTTTTTTGGCGAAAAATCGCCATTTTTTGCCACAGTATTACTTAACTTTCTCTGCACAACATTTATTTTTCCCCATAAAATGCAAGTATCCAAATAGTAGAGGAAAAAAATGATGTAAAAGACAGGAAGCACTCTTCATATCAAGTTGTAAATTGTGGGAAGAGAATGCATTGTATATATAGGCTTTATGATGAGACCAATGAAAAAGTTTGTAAAAGGTAGGAAAACATAAAATGTGGGAATGTAAAACAGGGTTTTACTGTAACAAATATCCACAGATAAGTGTTAATTCTATTAATTTTAACTTAAAATTAGTGTTTAATCATTGCAAGAGATAACACAACTACCTTTCATTAGAGAAAAAAAAGAGGGTTGAGTAAAAAACTCAAATTTCCTTCTAAACGAAAAACCTTAAGCATTTTAAATGTATGGATAACACTTATGCATTTCTTGATATTGACAATACTGATTCATTACAAAACTTCCCTGAGTCACCTATAAAGGGTATTATGGAAATACAATGGTGTCACTTCTAAAATCAAATTAACATTTTTTTTAACCACAATAATATTCTAATTTCACAGAAGGAATACACATCATTATCTTCTATTATATACATACCCATTTGGTGAGAAGTCAATTCCATAGATTGCTTTCAAGTGCCCTTCTATAAACATGATACATCTTCCTGTACGGAGATCCCAGACTCGACCAAACGCATCAAGGCCCCTGTATTTACATATGTTGTAATTTCTGGTTTATACAATTACAAAATTACAATAACAATTCACTGAATCAGATGAAGCAATCCAAAGTTATTATTTTAATTCAATAAGCCTTAATTTCAACTGAACAAATCAAATAATGGACAAATACAAAAAGAAAACTACTTAGCGAATTTAATTTTGTTTTCTATGCTTTCAGAGCAAAGAGAACATTTCAGAAAAATTTCCTTTTCTACTCACCCTGTGGCACAAACAGATCCATCTATCTGATACGAGATACAATAAACAGGTTTGCAATGACCTTCCTGGTGCAAAACTTCTTGACACTGCTCTAAGTCCCACAGCCGCCATGAATTGTCAAAACAACATGTCCCAAGAAAGCGTCCGGATGGATGGAATGCTAATCGGGACACTCTATGTGGAGCATGACCTTCGACATCTGCAAGGGGTTCCTCACTGAAGAATATAAACACACAGTAACAATTACTATCTACAGTAGCTTTAAACATACAAAAGTAAATAACAATATATTTTCTAAAACAACAATTTGTACGGAAACTCCATTAATAAAAACAGGTGAAAGGACTTTCACAAGTGTCTGATCATAGATAAGCATACTTGATTGTCAATAACATTTTTGGTGTTAAGTCAGTCAGTCAATTTCCTTCTGCAGGACTACATAAATTATATATGTACTGTCCATATGTACATATATGATAGTACATATAAATAATTGTAGAAAGGGCAGTAATGAAACACGTCTTCCCATAAAGACAAATTCATGCATATCAATAATTGTTTTAAACCATTGATAAAATTTGGATTTGGGGATAAGACTTTGGCATGTAGAAACATGTGCTTGACAACAGCAAACATGCAAACTCATTGCAAACTCTCCTTAAGAAACAAAAGATTTCTAGAACACAGTGGAGCAATAGCATTCTGAAATGAAAATACCTTTCTAGGTTCCACAGCTTCACTGTTCCATCTGCTGCACAGGATGCTAACGCACAAACAGTCATTTCATCTTCCATTGCTTTAGGGTGAAATACAATTGCACCTACATTGCAATTGTGTCCACGCAAAGTCTTTAGCAACTCACAGTTGGGCACTGACCACAATTTACATAGTCCACTCCTGAAATATTCCGACATCAAAAAGTGAAAAAATTACTGACATGATGATTAAATTGAACCATTACAACAGGAAAAGCAAAACCTTGATATAATAATCGAATAACACATAAAGAGATTCCACTGGATGCAGTAATGATACATTAATCACTGGCAACTTTACAGCAAAGGAATTTTAAATACAGGGATATGTCTGCAGTCCTTTTCAAAAGGTAATCAATAATGTTAGAAGATCAGTATTCAATTTTGATATAATATATCAAAATATATTCAAGTGTTGGTGATTTCCTAAAAGGTCATTAAATTACTTGACCATCATTCAGAGGCAAAATCTCATTACATTGAATTATCTTTTGAATTTCAATTTAATCAATTCCAACTTTTGAATTCTTTCATATCATCTTCTTTATTAAGTCATTGAAATATTTAATGAATATCAAATACAGTGAAACTCCATTTATATAATTCGCACTTATACATTTTTCACGTTTACATGTTTCTGTAAGTTCCGGATAAATTCCTATACTTCCCATGCTAAATTATTTCAGATACACGTTTATATGTTTTTCACGTTTGTATGTTCATAATGTAAGTCCATTTAAGACCGTACAACATCCAAAACGATATTGTGTCCAATAAGTGAGAACATTTATGTTATCATAGATGAACTCACAGAACTTTTGCATTGAATCCAGTATTCAGGTTGTTTATTTTCGGTGCCACAAAGGGCATTGCAACTGGTTTCAACTCTCCGTTTGGGAATTTTGGACAAAACTACAGGATGTACAAAATGGAAGCGCTAGTGTCATCTGGTGCGGCATTGCATAAAGCTCACCAATATTGCACAATAAAAAAAAAATGTAGCACTTTTAAACGTAATACTAAAACTCCAGGGAATAGAAGACTCATGATAATTTGGCCTGTATCACCCAAGCATTACATTGACATGTGTCACTTAACGCTGATGACGATGCCTGCGCACACGAGTCACGAAACGCACGTTGTAGATGAACATTGGATCTTACGGGAAATGGCACGAGTGCTCTTGCCAACGTGAATCGCCTAGTAGTCATCATGTGTTATCATGACTTATGTTGTAGTTTGAGCTGTGGACACAACGCACATCACAAAGACCACTCATGTGCCATTTTGTATAAGATATAGTGTTAACGACACATGTTAAGCGACTCGTGTGCGTAAGCATTGCCATGGCTGACGTCATTAGCATTGGGTGACACGCATCAACACAATGATCCTTTGACACAACCCTACAGGAATGGCTGCATAAAGTGCAAATATCAGGTCTATCTTATCCACCAGGCATGCCTATGCCCAGATGTGTATCTTCTAAGTAACAAGTAATGTACTTCGGCCTCTGGGTTCAATGACTGGTATTTTAACTTCCAGTCTCGATCAGGTTTTTGTCTGGTGTCCGTGATCCATTGAGCAAATGCTGAGACCACCCTTTGTATGTAGCTTCACCATTTGCTAGTAGTGATATGCGTACAGTTGGAGTGGGGGTTACAATTTTGTTAATAACATAAAATAAAATCTGCAGTTTATTTACAGATGCAAATAATTTTTCTATAATTTGAGAGCAAAAATGTCTAGACTAAAGTTGCTCTTTGCTTTGTAGGAAACTTTTATTCATCATTCAACTATTTATAGTTAAAATGTTGGCAAGAGATTTTGGAGCTCAAGAAAACGTGCATAGATGGTACTTCTTCCAGGTATTTCACTTACAGTTTTTACTGTTCTATGACTAAATAAATCAAAACTAATGTAGGTCCAAGAGTGGAGGGCACCAATGTAAAAATATTGAGTTTTTGTTTTGCTCGTAAGAGTTGATTTCAGTTACGCATTTTTCTCACTTACACGTTTCTTCCTTCAGTCCCCAGAAAAATGTAAAAGTGAAGTTTTACTGCATTCCCTTCTTTGAAAAACTATTATTCCAATTCTTTATCATTAACTTCATAAATCAAACTGAGTTTAAAAACATGAATTACCAAGACGCTGTGGCCAACATTTTGGAGTCAGGACTGAATTGACAGTAAGAGATAGGTCGAGTATCACCTATCTGACTGCAGTAAATGGAAAGAGCTTGCAATTTCTTCTGTAATTCCTGCCTCCTTGCAGTGCGAGTGGCATCAGCCACCTCCTTCTCTTTCCTGGCCTGTTCCAACCGTGCTTTTGCCCGAGGTAATGAATACTCTGAAAGTAAAATACACAATTTAAACATAACAATAAAAAGGAACAGGTTTAGGAACAGAAAGAAAAGAATTGCAAGCAATGTGAATTGACCTAACATGTGTAAAGTACAACAAAACCTGCACAAACAGACATCTTGAATAAGCAATCACCTATGTTATCAACTGATTTGACGATACGAGTAAATATTCCCCCTCCCCTTTTTTTAAGGGGTCACTATACTGCAAAAGGAAACGGTGCCTTTAAATTTTCAAAAAACTAAAGAATCCAAAAGCATGGCTGATTGCCCAACAGGAGACACATTTTTTTTTATGTCAAGAGGAACCCTTAATCTCACTTCCTTAGTTTAACTTCTAATACTTCTTAGGTATATGCCCAATAACAAACCCAGAGAGACTAGCCCACAAATCAACATACTTGCTATCCACATCCGGGATATTTTCAGAGCTTCAGGTCCTTCATGGTACCATGTGGTCTCCTGATCCTTCTCTTGCTGCATTCGCTCTTCCTCTTCCTCCTGTTTCTTTTTAATAGCATCTTCTCCTAACCTAAACACAATAATCTATATTATTAAGTTCCTATGTGCACAGAAACTGAAAGAAAACTACGCAGCCTCCAGTGAAGTGAGAGGTTTCTGTGGATTTGACACATACTCGGGACAAATACAAAAATAATGAAAGATTCTATTTTCACTGAAAAATGTAAATATTTAGTTACGTTAATCCCCAATTTCTCATATAGGAAGTTACAACTACAGTCTCACACTCCGTGCATCACTGCTTGTGACACAATGACATTGTGCAACAAGGAAGGAATTTGCTGTGATCTGTTATTCAGTAAAAATGCTATTTCAAAACCAGCAATTTTTTTTTTATATTCATATCTGAGGAGATTTTGTACAGCATGTTGCTGCTGCTCATGTAAGACCAGAATTCTTACACATTCAACAGCAGCATTTTTGCTGTTACCTACTACAAATATTACATAATGCATATTACATATTACAATTTACATACTAGCTGAAGTACCCCTGCATTGCCTGGGTAATTATTAATCATCAATTTTATTAGAGAGAAAAAGAAATGAATCTTACGCACAATGTATAACAACCCAACCCTACCCTACCCTGACATGCCTACACAGACAGATGCAGGTACAGAGAGATACAAGCAGAGACATACAACACCTTGATTCCGTACACAACATTACCCTTTTGATTGACCCACAAGACCATCTCTGAAGACGTAGTCAAAGTACAGGCATAAAAGGTTTGGTTTTACATTTTAGAAAAAAAAGGTTTCAATAAAAAAAACAATTAAAAATATTAGAGGAAATCATTTACTACATATAGAAGCAAGAAAAATCTACTCTTTCAGTATCAAGGACCCACAAATAAAGAGTTTTACTGCCAAAAATCAGCACATTTCCCATCAGCATTGCAATACTTTCTTTACACTACATAGTAGTATCCAAGAAAGTTAAAATAAAATGAAATTGTGAACGGTTAAATTTGACAAAATATGTGAATTACAACTTTGACACAGCTCTCTTTTTTTATTATGTTTTGGTTGCTTTATTGATAAAACCTTCAAATTTAGATATTGCTCAGCCAATTACAAATCAGGCTCTGTGAATTTGAAAAACTGACAAACTGAAAAATTTGAGGTTTCAGTTGTGTTTGGTTTATTAAAAAATAAGAACAAAATTTTTCCGATCCAAGAAACAGTAATTTATGAGGGTCAAAGAAATATCTTGTTTGTTTACATTTTTATTTTGTTACATTGTTTATTTACACACACACACACACAAAATATTAAAACACATGCAAGCCTTGCAGTTCCTTATCATCAAGTACTAATTTTGTCACTGAACTCAAAGCAACCCACCATAGGTTATTGACTTGAATCACCAATATCTAATGGCAAAAACTATAACTAGAGATTAGACGGTGAGTCGTTCACAAAGTTGATTCCAATGCCAAAAACGAATTTTGAAATGGGCAGCCAATTTGCCGCCTGCCTGAGGTTAAAATTACAAGCTAGGTTGAATGTTCCATTTGAACATCCGTATGCAGTAAAATCCACAGAAAATATTTCTCTTTAAAGCTATAATAATTAGAGAATTTGAAAAGAAAGGAATGACTGGTGTTAAATAACTAAAATTTTATGTTAAATTACACAAAAATTAGAAATTTCTAACCTTGCCAATAAATCTCTCAGGCGACTGCGTCTATCAGCAGGACCTTCACCAAAAAGACATATCGGTTCCCCCAGTTGCCTTAAATTACGTTTCACTTCTTCATCATCAGTTGAAACATTAATTTGACGAGCTCGTTTACGACGTTCAAACTCTTCCAACAGAGCCTGTCTATCTCGATTCATTTCCTCCTCCAGTTCCATGTACTCTGAAAGCAAGCAAGTGTAAAGCAATTTGTATATTTCTCCAATAAAACTTCTATTTATGACTGACACTTACAATATGAGAGAAGAGATTAGTAACACTTGAATTTTTCATAAAATATATATTTATTTATTTATCAAATATAAGTATAAAAATGAAAAACTTGAATGCATTTGTTGCTCACATTGGACAGAAATGAACTCTTTCATTCAATTGTGATGAATATGAAAGAAAACTTTGCTACGGAAGTGAAAGAAAAGTTTGTAAATGTGGAACTGCAAGTTTTTATTTTCAGTTTTTTACTGGCTGTTTTTTCTTTCTTATATAAGGTTAATTATTCTCCACACTGTGCTGGGGTGTCATCATACATAAATAAAACACATTCAAACTAAGAAAATTAGCATGTCAAATGTTTAATGTCAATTAAGAAATTGGATGGGAAATGTTTCATTTTTGAGAATTTACTGTAATAAGTATAAATTAAAGTGGTGACATTGTTTGATTATGTGAAAATAAACTGAAATTTGTAGAACTAGTAAAAATTACCATCTGATATATTAACATGACCTGTTTCTGGTACAGGCACTGCAACTGGAGGAGGAGGTTCTCCTTCGCCATCACTGTCAGCACTAACGACTGTGGATGTTGGGGCAGCTGGAGGCAATGCTGACAGACGAAGACGTTCTTGTTCTTCCAATGATCCATAGTGCAAAGTTTTTTGTTTTTTCACATATAAAATATCTTCATCGTCGGACATTGTTCTCTCTTCACCTACATGAAAATGAAAAAAGTAGTCCCAAAACAATTATTTGTGCACAAATTGTTTAAATGTATTGCGAATAAACATAACCTTTATCAACACAGAAACAAAAGATAAAGAATTAAAGTCGAAGTAATAAATATGTTTTTAGTACGCTGCAGATCAAGTTTAACTTACCTAACCTATTAACTTTCACTTGATTATTTTTTTCAAATTAATACTCAATCCTCCGGGAATTATTTGTCACAAAAAATATGGGTAACACGATATGAGTATAACCCCCAAGACCACACAAGTCACCTTATAACAGGGCTCCTTAACTCAGAATCACAGGTGCTCTCAGATATTTTCGATAACTTCGGTCACTTCTCCGTGTCTCTGTTATTAACAGATTATTATATTACAGATTTGCATGGGTTGGCTTGACGTGCACCGGTTTGCACTTTGCACTTGCAGACGGCTGCATACTAAACAACTCAAAACAAGCAAAACCCATTGTCAGTAACATTATAAATTTGCACATTAATAAGTTGTTTCTACGTATATGTTTGTGTCACGTTCTATTTAGCATTTATTTTTTTAATGAAACTCTTTTACATTTTCACAAAGTTAACTGTCTTTAAACTATCTCAAATATGATATTTATTTTTAGACGATATCACAACGTTAAAACGATTTTGTATGAGGAAATAAGTGCGTTGGCCAACCTGTCACACCAATTTAAGCGGTATTTTTCAAAACGCAGCATTATACCTCGATTTTTGCATACAATAATTCCTTAGCAAAGAATGTAAAGTGACTAAAATCTTACTTTGCAAAGACTACGAGTACCGAACTTCACGAGAAACAAAAATTTAATTGGCCACAGAAATCCTATCTTCAATAACATAGTTTTAAAATTCCAACTTTTTGCAATTTTTTAGAATTTTCGAAATTACAGAGTTCTCCAAAAGTGAGACTAGAACTACTATTTTTCACCCTCCCTTGATACATAAGAGGAAAAAATTCTAAAAGATTGGAACCGTTTTCGAGAAAAAAAAATAAAAAATTGTCTACATTTCACGCAAAAAACATGTGAAAACTAGTCATACTTTCGAAATATTGTATATGACCTTATTTCAAGATCTGGCTTTGAACAAATTTTATTAAGAAAACTCTATCTTAAATATTGTAGCTGTAGGAAGATACCGAAAAATTTTAAACTTTTGCAATTTTGAAGAAATTGAGAATTTTATCGAAAATTAGATCCACGCAATTTTCTCGCTCCTACTTCGTAAAGAGAAAATGTATTCTAATGCGGTAACGGAATATTTCGACAGACAAATTTATTGCTGGGACCTGGTAACAAAACATCAGATACATTTTGTCCCTTTATGTAGTAAATTACTTCCTCTAACACATTATGTAGACAGAAGCCATGTTTTGTAGATTCGTAATTCCGAAAAATCAATTGGCGAAACGTCTGTCTGTTCCCTCCGTCCGTCCGACTATGGTCAACGCTAGCGCCTTAATAGTTCAGACGATTTTCTTTGAAACTGGTATTCGCCGATCGACCTGAGAGAACTCGTGGCCCTGCGAGTTTGAAACGGATATTTTGAATTTTGCGGATACTTTACATGATTTTCAAAATTTTCTCAAAAATGGCTCCAAATTTGTTTATTAAACTTTGTCCTCGAATAGCGTAAAGAAGTCTTTAAAAACGCCGTATGTTTCATTTTAGTTGATATCCTTGGTTTTTCGAAAATTGCAAAAGTTCAAAAGTTTTTTCGGCACCTTTTTGCCACTACAATATTGAACATATATATTTTTCTCAATGAAATCTGCTGTTGAAAGACAGATCTTGAACTAAGATCATGTACAATTTTTCGAAAATATGAGTAGTTTTCATGTAATTTTGCGTGAAATATAAGCAATTAAAAAAAAAGTTTTTTTCTCAACAAAAAAAAACGCTCCAATTTTTTTCTTTAAATTTTTTCTTTGCTAGTATAAAAGGCAGAGGCGGCTTGTGGCAGTAAAGTTAGATGAAGAGCAAGTAGGAAAATATTAATTTACACATGCTAATCTTGGATTAATTCACTTTATATTCTCTGCTGAATTTGGTGTTTATCGATCGAGATATCTGAATCGAGTTATATTCAAAGCAAAGTTATATTTAGCAGCAAATTCTTTTCTGTTCCAATTATTAATTAAATGGATAAGAATCAAATACATCCAACAAAATAATTTCTGTACAGTTGAAGAGGAACACAACCACGGGAATTCCTTAAACAACAACTGTGTGAAAATAAGGTTATAGATTTTTCTTGAATGATTAACTTATGTTCACAATATTTATATTCATTCATTAGGTTGTCTAAAACTTAAATTTGTCTTATCTTAGTCTTTCCAATCTGAAATTTGAATCTAATGAAATATACACTACATCATACATAGGATTCATATTTGAAACACCACACTACTATTAAAGAAGAGCTATACGAACGAATTTCATACTGGAACAAGAATCTTAATTCTTTAGCCTCTACTTCACCAGCGAGACAGCTGTGACGTGGAGTCAATACCTTCTATTACTAATAGAAGTAATTAGCGTACCCCTGCGAGAACTCTCGCTTGTTAAACCCCACCCTCATCCTTATTTTTCCATTTCCATATTAAGCCTGGAATATACCTTTTTCTTCTTGACTCTGTTATCATTCGTCACTTGTTCTGTATGTTTCCTTGTAATTGATAACAATGCAATACACCTTGTCAATTCAAACTATTCTTATTTAACGTTATTACCGAGCACAGAGGTACACCTGTGTAATTTAATCACGTGTAATATCAAGTAGTTAATTTAATTTCACATACAGTTGCAGATTCTACTGGCTCTGAAAGGTGGGATGGAATCGAAAAGCGTCGAACCACCAAAAATATAATAAATGATCAAGAAGAGATCTCATCCGGTAGATTACAGTGTGTGGAACGTCTCTTTAATGTCTTTGGCCATAAAATTTTAGTTTTTAAGGTTCTAGAATGCTTCCTTTAGGAGTTATATAACGATTTAGATTAAAATGCCTTTGTAGGAGGAGGGTTCGGCGGAGATATGGTTCGCCGATCCTCCAGCGAAAACGGACAAAGGAATGCTACATTTACATATATGCCATATATGCTACGTAAATGTACGTATATACGTAGTAATATAGAGAAAGTTATGTAATGCTGTGTGAAAAAACGGCGGATTTTCGGCAGAAAAAATTCATTGCCGGGCTCTGGTGGCGAAAAAGTGCATTAAACCCGTTGCTAAATTAAGAGAAAAAATCCTCCAACACGTGTTGTTGCCAGAATCCCTGTTTTGTGGGTCCTTGATGCCGAAAAACCAATTGGAAGCAAAACGTCCGTCTGTCCATCCGTGACCACTATTAACGCTTAAACCACACGTACAATCTTTTCCAAATTGAAGAATCCTCAGTCAATCTGGCTGTAGTAGAAGCTTTGAAATTTTGAGAAACATTCTTTAAAATTTGGGGGTTCTTTACATGAAGCCCCCTGGACTTTTTCAAAATTTTCGCAAATCCTGCACCAAATTTTTCTTTAAATTTCTTGTAACAATAGAGTAAAATACATTTATAAAGGTGGCATATGTCCAATGTTCACCGTCAACTCAGAATTTTCGAAATTTGCAAAAGTTTGAAGTTTTTCGGCGTCTTCCTACAACTACAAAATTGAAGATAGAGATTTTTCCTATAAAGAAATTTATTGTGCATAAATAGTTCTTTCAATAAGGTCATGAACATTGTTTCAGAAATTTTAGTAGTTTTCGTGCAATAGTGCATGCAATATTTGCAATTTTAAAAAAATTACAAAAACAAGTTTCTCAAAAATGGCTCAACATTTTTTCTTTAAATTTTAGGTGGAGTTAGTGCCAAGCAAAACCTATGCCATGACATAAATGCCATTGCTCTATTCTTTTGTTTTTTCAAAAATTTTAATTTTTTTTTTTTTTTACATCTCTCATGTCGGTAATATTTACATTAAAGGCAATTTCGTAAGATTATTATATTTATGAGTACATGTGCTTTAAATAATGTCAAATAAAGTTTCTCGAAAACTCAACTGTTTTCTGTACAAATGAGCTCAAAATTCCGCATTTTCCGAAACGCTCAAATGCCATTTTCTCAAAAATGGCTCCAAATCATTGCAATAGATAGTGCTATGTGCGCTGTTTATTATGACGTAAAGTTCATTTTGGTGTATTCATTTATTTAAAAAATTACACAAATGTAATTTTTTTTAAAAATACATTTTTATCCATTTGTATGCATTATTATAATTGTGAGTGAAAGGGCTTCAAATGATTTCAAATTAACATTTTCAAAAACACAATAGATTCCTGTGAAAAAGAGCTTAAAATTTTGCATTTACAGTAATGCTTAATCGCCATTTTCTTATGCAAAAAAGTAGGCGCTATTGTAGGATCACTAGTTTACAATATATTACAGAATTATTTTAAGGTTAGATATATTATAAAAGAAATTTCAGTGACGTGTGAAAAATTGGGTACACATAAAGAAGGACATATCTGGATTTTATTTTTAATTGAAAATTTCACATAAGATTTTTTGCCATGCAAACATACAAATGTATAGAAAAAGGGTGCTAATTAAAACATTACCAATTATATTTCAAATAAAACTGTATTGTCTCAATTATCTGTTTTCAACAACTGTGTAACTTCTGATTTAATTTTTGAGATATCTTCAACATTTGTTCACACCAAGATCAATCCATTCTCTGACAGGGCATGTCTCTTCCTTTGTCCATCTGTGAAGAAGTTCAGCATGAATTGCAGAATCTTGAAACAACTTATTTTACAAACACTTTAATAATATTAGATAACTTATTTTACAGATTTTTTAATAATAACTAGTGGGAAGTCAAAATTTCGGTGAGATCTGACATAAATGTTACTGTCTGACAATAATTGTTTGGATCTTCAGGGTATGAAGATATTCTGGATGTGGAGTTCCCAAAATTTTGAACACGTATGGCCTATGACCAGGTATCATTGCAGTATCTGCACCAAATGACACAAAAGAAAGAGCACTATTATACTGATATTATTTCTGAATGCAAAGTCTTCCACAATGCAATTATTACATGACACAAAATTGACGAATTGTAAACAAATCTCAACAATATCATTGAAACATGTATATCGATTTTGAAACAAACTTTGGAAGAAAAAAAATTGACTATTGATAAGCGTACTATTAAAGAATGATTTAATTAATTAATTTACACCGTAAATGTTGGTGAATGAACACAAACAATATCAGATAACACATCTAGGGATCACATTCTTTCATTTAAAGGAAAAAATACAACAATCGGTTCAGTAGAAGCTCTAAACGAAGCCATGGCAGAATACCTTATTTTTTTAAATATATAGATATCATCAATTTTAAAAATAATATTTGACTGCAGTGATGGCAAAAAGACTCTTGAAAACTAGTTAAATCACAACAAATGCCCAACAACGCACATTTGACCGAGTCACATGTAGATCTACATGCCAGTAGAGCAAAAGTGCAAGTCTATAGAGTGACAGCAGCTGTTTTCAAATTATAATTGGAATGTACTTAAATGGATGGTGAAACACTAATGATGATCACATTCACACTGACTCAATTCATCTATACCACTTCTTCCTATCCTCTCATCTCTCTGAAAAGTCATCACCCTTTTGTAACATTCTCGTATACTGCTGTGTAGGTTAGAAGTTATGTAATGCTGCAGTGAAAAGTGCCGTTTTTTTAATAGAAAAACTCATTTAGTGGAACCTTACATTGAAAAAGGAGATTTTTCTTATCCCTATTATTATTTTTTAAATATGTTGTGTAGTCAGAATCTGTGATTTGTGGGCTCTTGGTATCGAGAAAGTGGTTCTCAGTAAAACATTTGTTCATCCATCTGCTGTTCTGTGAACAATGCTAGCACCTAAACTTTATTCAGAATTTTCACCAAATTTGATATTCCCTGATCAATCTGGCTGATGTCTTGGCTTCTTGAATTTCAAACAGATAGTTTAATTCTTGAGAATTACCAATGACAATTTTCGAAATTTTCTCAAAAATGGCTCCAAAATTATCTTTGATTTTTTTGCTCAAATACAGCAATGTAAGCTAATAATAATAATAGTACAAGTCTGATTTTCTCTAATCCTTTTTATTTTGAAATGTAAAAGCAAACCGTTTATACTAGTGCCAATATTATGGCTTCAGAGATGGTCTCTTGGCTTGGTAAGGGTGCTGTTTATGAAACCTAGATGCCTAAGAGGTGCAGGTCCAGCTCTGCCAAATATTTTTGCAGATTAAAAGCACTTTTGGAGGTTCAATTAGTATCGTAATATTATATAACAATCATAAATAATACAAGAAAATATGTGATGCTATCGTACCACTAGTTTTTGTCGGTATCTTTTAGTAAAGTCCTCATCATGTTCTGCTGAAGAATGAATTGCTGGACAGGTTTTAGTTCAGATCATCCACAAGCAACATAAATGATAAATATTCTTACCCTTTCTCTTTCACGAACTTTTCTCCACTACTGGGGTAAGCAATCAAAGGAATTGATTTACCATCATTGTTAATTCCTTTAAAAAGTGGGGTTATCAATTGGGGATTACAGCAATTCGCTCCAATAGCCACTAATTGTGTTGGGTTAAGTTGCCAACAATATCGCACACATTCCTGAAATTTTTCTCCGTGTGATGTATGAAATTCATCCTGCAGAAACAAAACTTTCAAATACCATCAAACATCAAAGATCTCCAAAAAATAACACTATTCAACATTCTTCTAGGGAAAAAAAGACATTAAGAATTTGAATCCTAAGAATTACGATTAGTACTTCAACAATGGTATTGGCTGATTAGAAGGTGTTCGGTCTTCCAAATGTACCTTACAAGAGAATGATAGCCAGGCTTTCTGATCAGGAAACTCCTTAAGCAGTTGAATTAATGCCTCTGCCTCAGCCTGTGCAGGTATAGTTTCTAGTGCCAATAGATCTACACCTGCCTCCACTAATGCCTGGATGCGTGGTCGATGCCATTTTTTAAGCTCTTCCTGTGAAACAGTCTCAATGTATTCTCCAGTGTACTCAGAGTAATCATGAAGACATGCTCCATATGGCCCCACTGATCCTACTACAAGGGGTCTTTTTGCTTCTGTATTTGCATCTGAAATTTAATAGAAATGGCCAAGAGGTAACAATGGCTCTCTACAGTTTACATCTCAAAACATACCCACTACAAAAATCTGTATTGGCAATTTGTTTGTTCAAAACGTAGATCAGTTTTCTGTATTTAACTTATTCACCCATAATACAAAGAAATCAGAAACTTTTAGATTTATTTTCATTTAAGTCCTCTTGATAACACAATATTACTTCCAATATCACAAAATAAGAATTTACATATATTTCACAATTCATAGTTACAAAAAGCTTCTTACTTTACCTTTCTTAGAATTCTTTTTATTAACCAATAATATCCTTTCAAAATAAGACAATTAGTTTTTGTTCAATACCAAATCGTTTTGACTTTAGGCATTAATGGAAAATTGGAAAGGGGACTATAAATGTGATGGTCTTAATATCAGTCACCATCTGTTTAAAAGAATTATGAAGCTGGCCAACACATTCTTGTGTATCAGAGAAGAGAACACTCCCTCATCCAGCTTGGGTCTCATTTAACAAAATTATTTCTGTTTAGAAAATACATTGCACTCTTTTATATTGGTTTTACTATTTCATTTATAGAGTTAAACCTAAAACAATATGTACAATTGAGAAAAATGTTGAAGTAAAATTATTTGTAAATCATTACTTTATCAGATTAACCCTTCAATTAAATTAAAATGTGTATGTTAAATAACATCAAAGGATCTACAAGTTGATTTTGAATTGTCCAAATAATTTTCATTTACCATTGTATAAAAACATTTTATCCACTTTGATCACCTAAAGTGACAAAACTGAGATTGGTTTTGTAATAAGAATTACAAGAGAACCAGTTTTCTAATAATTTGTTGCCTACTTACAAAATCAGTCTGAAACCTGTTGCAAGATTTAATTTAATTAAGATTTAATTTGTTGTCAAATTTAATTTTAAAATCGAATGAAAATTGTAGTAAATTTGAAGTTTTACAAAGTCGTTAAAATGCCATATGACTTTTGTATCTTAGGATACTTATCTCATAAATCTTAGGATCTTAAATCTTAGGATACTTATTTCATAAATAATTATTACGCAATTCATTTTCCTTGTTAATTATCTCACAAGCTTCTCTTGCTAACATCACAGCTTTCTTTATTAACAGTAGGCTTTCTTCTTCACTTAAATTTAAATATTTCATAAAGCCATCAATGCTTGCTTGATATGTGGCTGCAACTACAACTTCTGCACCAACTGAAAAGAACAATAATTGTAACAGTAAGAGGCAAGAAATGCAATACTATTTGGCAGAAAATAAATACATTAAGTTTGTTTATTAATCATCACCAACTAATCAGAGATTGACCCTATGATCTGTTCCTTTGATCTCGCACAATCTTAGTCTCTACTATAGAGTTCCTGGTCATTCCATCTCTTTCTTGGTTGATCTCTTCAGGTTCCTTTCGGTTTGCATTTCAGGGCCTGTTTTGGTAGACATACAGAATTTAGGAGTCTTGCCATTTCTTTTGGGATTTTATGAAGCCTTCAATGAAGTTTTTGATTTTAAGTTTCTTCTTTATTTCTTCATTTATTTTATTTCTTCTTATTAACTCATTTGGGTTGCTTCAATTCTTTGTCTCGTTTTGATATGCCCAAAATGTATTTCTTCATATTTTTCCAATTAAATATCGTAGATGTTTTAAACACATTCCTCTGTTTTACACAGGTTCCTGAATTTAGATTTTTGTCTTCGAATTGTGCATTTAGGTTTACACTGTCTTGGTTAACTAAGAGCTTTCCCTTGATAGATTATAATGGCATGTATACAGCAAATAGCTGACACATTTTTGTTGCTTTGCAATGTTCTTGACTACATTGATACTCTAAATATAATTGTAAATGTTTGTTATTTATTAAATAAAAATATAATTTTGACACTAAGAAGTGAAGTGACACAAGTTAAAATTTAGTTAGTTTTGAGATAAATGACTTTTCATATTGAACAAAAAAAAAAGTTATTGGACTTCGTTGCTATAACTTCATGGTTGTGTAAATTGGTACACATATTTATAAAAATCTATATAGAATTTATCTATTCTTAAACAATTTATGTAATAAGGGTTCTTAATATCACTTGCATTATTGTGACAAAATATTTTATGAGCTGACATAAGTGCAACAAAATTATGGCTTTGGATTCAAAATTTCCAAAATATTCGATTAAGATCACGAATACTGTTACAACCTTCAAAAATTCCTGTCTTATGAATCCTCAAAACAAGGAAAAACTGTAAGAATATAATTTGTACATTTTTTTCTATGATATTTTGTTTTGTTTGTATTTTGATATTTATGAAGCCTTGAACTAGTTATCCAAAAGCAGATAAAGAAGGTATAGAGCCGATAGAAGAAGATATTCAAGAGGAAGACAAAACATAAGGGAAGATATATACATAGAAAAAAGATGACTCTGGAATTTTATACCATTTGCATTTTCTTGCATTTTTTTGTTTAAAGCCATTTTTGCCAAATGTGTTTGATTGTTGTTAGAAAGCTGAAACATGAAACATTCAGTTTTACAAAAGATAACACTGTGATTTTTCTTTGTTATAAACTAGACATATAGAGTTAAACTAAACATAGTCCAAACTAAAGATTTGGACAAATTACTTCATGAAGACACTTTGTTTTTTGAAATTAATTTTTTTTTAACTTTCTGGAAAATACTAATTGTTAAAATATTTATAAAAATGCATGAAACAATTGTTTCAGTCCTAAGTGTCTCAGCTCAGGGCCTGTTTTTCTACATAAAATTTAGATACCTCCCCAACAATTTTTTTTTTTTTTGTGATGAGTGTTGACATATTAATTCAATAAGCATATAAAAAACATTAGAAAATTATTTTTAAAATTTCCATGCTTGGGGTATAATTTTTCCTTCTTAGCACGTAATACAATACAAAATATACTATTTTAACTCAAAGAAGTGGGACAAGAATATTTTTAATATTCAATGAAATCTATCTTTAATTGTTGACTATTACTTCATTAGCCTAATCTGAAGAAGTAGCATCTTCTTTCCCTGCTGCCACATGTGTGCTTCTGCTGCCACGAGTGTTCCTTGCACTTCCTCTTCTATTCATCGTCAAGCTTCCAGATCACCAAAGAAAGAGAAATAAATGGGTGGCAAGTAATTCTTTAGTTCTTTTAAGTTTCTCCCCTTGTCTTTATTGGATCACTTTAATGGGTCCAGCATTGGTGGTCAAGGGATTCAAAACTCACACTTCAGGGATTGTCCTAAGGGCATTAGGAATGGACAGTCTTTTATTGCATGAATCCAGGGTGTTAAGAGACTATTGTTTACAGAGACGACATTCAAAGTTTTACATGAGGACTATTGAAGAATTAATTTTTAAAGACCATTTTTCTTAAGCAACAATGAGTGAATCCTATGAATACTCTTGAGAAAGTTTTCTTATCCACTTCCCTTGGTTTGAACTTTTCAAAGTGTGGAAATCATAAATGAGACGCCCATTGAGGATTAATTGCAAGAAAGTGAGTCAATACCTGGCATTGCCTCATCAATTGACACCCAGCATGAATTCATCTAATGGAGAGAAAATCAGTTTCATTTATCATATTTACTTTTCACTAGGCCTTCTAACTTCTCTCTGGTAC
The DNA here is from genome assembly GCA_011170035.1 of Teleogryllus occipitalis. Taxonomy (NCBI): domain Eukaryota; kingdom Metazoa; phylum Arthropoda; class Insecta; order Orthoptera; family Gryllidae; genus Teleogryllus; species Teleogryllus occipitalis. The sequence goes on along the minus strand of BLKR01000249.1, from coordinate 316,096 downwards.
ATTGATGAGTTACATTGTGCTTACATTTTTTTTATTAAGCCAAAATACTGATCACATTAATTGAAAGAGTATACGGACTCAAAAAACTTGTGGAGAACTACCTCAATGGAATTGTGTAAGCAATCTTATATACTTTATTTGACAATACTGATGTTCAAGTTTTAATCAGAACAACAATCTATTTGAATATTCTTTTCGCACTATCAACGAGTAGCGATGATCGTAAATTCATTCTAAACAAATAAAATACGCTACCTCTGAGAAAATCCAAATAACTCTTCTTAATTTCTTCGGGATGGGTCACCAGGAAAGCTGTACACCATAATGGATTTCCATCAGGATCATCATCAACATATTTTTTCATCTGCATTGGTATACTTCCATCCAAGACAGTAACCTCTGAAGGTGGAGACATCGCTGCCCGTCGCTGCCTTAAAAGATCAAGGAAAGAATGATAAAATATAACTTAATTTCACACATAAAAACTATTTTTACACAATGCAATACCTTTATCGGTCTAGAAATATAAACACTTCAGCCTCTACAGATTAATCCAATTAGTTTCTTCACTGGAAACATCACCCTCAAACCTGCCCTATTTTTAAATAGGCGGATTCAGGGGGTACCAGAGAGTATATACGGGAGGGGTACGACGATGGAGGATATCCGGTTTCACTACCCCTTTAGAGAACCACTGATGCTACATCACATACTTTTTCGTAATATTGTAACAGTAATGTATAACAATGTATAGTATTACAACATTGCAACAATACTCTATCCTGAAAAAGTTCTTCCCCAAACGAAGCGCGGGAGATTCGAAAAATTGTGGCGCTACAAAATTGCGCAGTTTGTCTAGTACTAGTTAGTTCCCATTTCTTTTAAAATTGTGGCTATTTTTTCAGTTTTGGCCCATCCCCTTCCCGGCTGCCATACATAGGCACCTAAGGGACCCCCTGCGTTATAACAATCGCTACCATGGGAACAATTTCCAGAGAAGAGCTCCTATGTGTTCCACGAATGAGGTCGAGGTACCCTTGTTTGGCCTAACTCGGTCACGTACTTTTCAATATGTGGTAGTCCGTGGTAGTCCGTGAGCCCCTCTCGGAATTCGCATCATCGCACGGTGGTTTGAAAGGCGAAAAAAGCTGACAAAAATCAATTTTTCAAAATTGTCTGATTTGCTTCATTCAAGCACATATGAACAGAAAAATGTCAAATACTTTATGTATTATACCATATTTTCATATTTTCTTGTCCATTATTGTGTACAACGCGCGCAAAAATGAGAGATTTATAAGAACCCGGACGGTCATAAATTCATTCCATTTTGGAATGCTCATTTCTCGGTTACTATCAAAGTTATGAAATTCGTTTTTTTCCTAGTTACTCTTCAATACTTTACAAGTACATTTCTTACAAAAACAGTATTTTTTACATTAGTTAAAAATAAATTATTGAAATCATGCCTGCTAGAAGCAACATAGCATTTGCGTTTCTTGACTTACAAAAAAATGTACGTGTATGTATGTCATGAAACTGGCATTAATAATACAGGAAATATCAGGAAACACGTTCGTGTAGGTTTCATCTGCAATTATTTGCAACTCTAGAAACGAGAAGAAAGAGAACGTTCTTCTGCGCGGCCGCGGCAGCGCGCTGTGACGAGAAACAGAAGCCGGAGGGCTGCTTTGACACGTTCGACCTAGGGTCACACTCGGATATTATGGAACCAGGGGGTCCTTGCAGTGGTTATAAAGTAATGTTATAATCTAAACATCACCACGTGCTCGAATGAGAGGGCGATTAGGTTTTTGGCGTAGGTCGCCGCGCTTCTCGGGTTCGACTGAAACAAACACTCGATAGATCGTAAACGATGAACAAGATGTCCGGTAAAGGTATCGAACAGGAACTCTTTCATCTATCCGATTGCTTATACGCATGATCACACCAAGGCATGTGCTCGCTAGCTGTTAGTATCAATGAAAGGTCTGTTGGACTGTAATCTGGTCGAGTTCTTCCCTAGTGTTGCATGTGCAGTATGAGAAGTGAAAAATTAATTTTTCAGTGAATCGCAGTAAGCTCCTTCAAAAAACTAGAGAAAATGAATGAGATTGTGGCGCAAAACCAGAACAGTTTGTGCTAGCACATTTCATAAACAAATTTGACTTAATCCTAGAAAAACGAAAAACGAAGGGGACCCTCAAGGAGCCCACCACATTGATATAAACTTTCAGTTCACTTGATTTATGTGCTCTACATTATTGAGAATTAATGTAATTGTTTAGGTAGTTTCACTTTTCATTTTCCATAGCAATGACAGAAGATATATTTTCTTTCCTCATACAGAAAGCTGCCTCAATTACATTAATTCTCAATAATGTAGAGCACATGAATCTTTTTTTAAATCTGCATTTTTCTAGTGCGGGTCCGGTACCCCCTTCGTAAAAGACGTAATTCTTCCATTGTGCTTTTAGTGGGTACATTTTATTTCCCCCTTTCGTGTATATAAGAACATTTTGTGTTGGCTATGTTGTCAACTTTCATACATTAGTAGGAAACACGTCCCTGAACAGAATTGACGGGGGGAGTGAGACTATTTTTCTGTCGTTTATTCACTCAAGATGTCAGGAAGGTTGGCTGAATCGGAAATTGAAAAATTACCGAAGGCTTGGTCATTACATGACAAGAGTGAAGATGAAGATATTTTAGAAGTATTTGCAGGTGAAGAGGATACAGAATACAATCAAGTTACGGTGAATAGTATAGTAAATATTTCTTTCATTGAAATGATTGCTAAGTTCGGAAGAAAATCTCTATCAGTTCCGCTGAGGAACTCCTGAAACACACATTGCCAATAGTATTGAAGGTCTTCTTAGATTACTCCTGGGAGTAAAACTCATAATTTGTAAGAAGCGTTCAAAAAAATTTTTTTTTTCAATCAAGAATTCAGATAATTGTGACACATACAAATGAAGCTGCGCGAAGGAATATTGGAAGGACGAATGAGACCGAGGTTTATGTCTTTACTAATGGAGTACAACTTATGGGTCAATCCATTTTGAGGCTAAATGTACCGAAAAATACTTATAAGAAAAATCAATAAATTGCAGCACTATCATAGGGAATTTACTAGACCGATAACGTTTGAACAAATTGTCCGATTTTCGATCTGTAAACGGCAGTGGACTCATTTTTAAAATAGAATTTACGCTACGAAGCCGTTTTTTCAAAAAAGATTTACAAAATGTTTTAAACATTTTTTCTCATAGTTCCGGGAAAGAATAAAAAATGTGGGCTAGTAGCACGATGACGACGTGCTTCCAGAATCCAACACCGTATCAATCATGCAAAGCGGATAAATAGGAGCGGCGTAAAGTGAAATTTCGGAAAAACACGTCACCCCCCTTCCCGCTCCACGCCGTTGCGTCACCCGACCCTTGTGGGCCCTCCCTCGACGCGGCCGAATGGCTAAACCCGGCGGCCTGCGGCGCGGGAGGTCGAACTTTCCGACAGGCAAGTCGTAAAATAGCGCGCAGGCGAGATGCATCCTGAATCCAACGCTGTAACTAACACTGAAATCTAATATTAAGAAACATGACATGTCCCAGCTAACTTGGTAAGTTTTATTGATATAAAATGAATCTGTTATATTTGTATAAACTTGAAAATGGGAATAAGTAATTCCCGGCGCGTCATTTTGGTACAAACTACGTAAATGATAATGTAAAAGGATGTAGTGTAAATCATTGTATTGTGACACATTTATGTATTTTTAATGCATTAAATTGTCATGAAAGCAATAAAATTTTAACCCTTAGACAGGAACACCACACTAGAAGAGGAATATCCGTCTATGAAGCGAATAAATTATGTTTTGTTATACAGTTATTAATTCGGCAACTTTTACATTGAGATACTATTTTTCTAAATATCGAACACGCTTTTCTGTAACATTTAATCGGGTAGCAATTCTATTTATAAGATTTAATATACTACTAGTAAAACGAGGTTTACCAGTCTCACTGACAAACCTCCTATTAGGGAATGAGAATCAGAATGCAAAAGTATTAAATCGACGATCCTCATCTAGGTGTCGAAAATAGGGATGCAATATTATTTATTTATTTGTTTGTTTGTTCATTTATTTATGTAACATTGATGTTGATATTTTCAGAACATAGATTTTGTACAGACACATGAACATATTTCGTGAAAAAAAATTAAACATTTATGCAACCTGATGTTTATTATCGATGTTTTAAGCTTGAAGAGATATTTGTGAATGAAAAGAATCGATAATCGTATGAACAAACTGTTCTTTTATATACGCGTACATGTGAAATTCCGTGTGAGATCAGCAAATATTTGCACTCTCTAATCTGACTCCCCTCCACTCCATCCATAACAGTAGTGAAATTGTCTTACAGAATCATTTTTTGACTTATAAAATGTTTATGAACTACACGTGACATGTCAACAATCCTTCTCTTTATGATTTTATTGTTATTTACCATCTTAGTAGCAAATGAGTCGTTTACCGTTTATTAAGAGGGAAAGATAAACACTTGATTTCTATTATTAAAAAAGTTGTATAAAAAGAAAGGCATTTCCAAACTTAAGGTTTTAGAAAGCATTGGCTCTGACTTCCTGTTTTGAGTCCCGATGGGTAGGGGTTCCTTGGGCCTGAGGATTTTCCCCGGCCGCTCGAGAGAAACAATGAGCAGCTTTTCCAGGTATTTTGTCTAATCATCACTTGCAATATTTAAAGCAGTAACGGTTCAATTACCTAAAATTTTTACAACTTCATAATATAGAGAATCAGTCAGTTAGCTACTGACCACGAAATAGACGTGAAATTGTTCTTTCTGTATGTGAAACATTTTGCTTCAATATCGCTATTTACTATTCAGTTGGAGGAACATTTTGAATGATTCTGAGCCGTGGAAGTGGAGGTGTCTGTTTGTGATTTTACCGAACGTTCGAGAAAACGAAAAGAAAGAAAAAAAGAACGTAATGAAAAAAAATCATGAAATATGAATCGTTCAAACCGTAAGGTAAGAAAGCCTAAATTTTAAAAAAAAAATATGTCAAAGATAATTGTTTCTTGATAAAAGGAGGAAAAACGAAGGCGCTCTTTTTTCGCCAAACGTGTCGATGGATTTGAATAAAATTCTTTAAGTTTGGATATTCTTACTTTAATAATAAATAAATTATATACTTTTTAAATAAAATTTGCAATAATGGATTTGTGCAAAAAGCTGCACAAAAAAGATGCAAGCAAATGAATGTTAATTTTCCCAATATATTTTTATGAATTTCAGTAAAAAGAATTTATTTTCCATTCAAATCAAGACATGTCCAGCTGTCATTCAATCAAAGCATGACATGTCCTTCGCATTCATTCAAAACGAAACATATCCGACCGAAACTCACGCTAAAATTCAACCAAACATAGAATATTTAAATTTTATATTAATAATATATTTAGCTATCATTTTTACATAATTAGGAATTGAGTACAAATAAAATATTTGCATAAATTTGATGCTTTACTATTTTTGCATTTTTCTCGAAAAGGAGGTTGACTTGTCACGTTTTGAATGTTTGCTCCTGATTTCGCGCTACTTTCTTTCCAAGCCCAGCGTTGCCAGGGCACGCGCTCAAGTGTACAGTCACCCTTCTGACCTGGAAGTAGGGTCGCACCTCTAGTACACTGCTGTTCTGATAGCGTGACTTTCCTGACCTCCGCAGACATCTCGCCGCGTTCTTCGGCGGGCTGCGTGCTACACTAAAGCAAATTAATATGCCCAAGCGTAGGAAGAGGGGGTGAGCAGTTTTCAGTGGGCGAGAACATTGTGCAATGACGAAATGGAGGTTATATTTACTCTATAAGAATTAGTGGAATCATTGGCGTTTCCTTAATTATTAGTAACCAAGTATTATATATATTGTAATGGGACAGTCGCCCATGTATGGCTGCGACGAATTAGAATAAATGAGAAATTATATTTTCAAACGCCTGTTGAAGCGCGTAGTGGAGGCTCGCCGCAAGGGCGTCAGGAATAGATACATTTTCCCGTTACTTAGCGTCGCCGACGCGGGCGACCGGAGCCCTCCTTTGTTTCGGAGTCCGGTGAAGGGGCGCGCCCGTGACAACGATGGGATTTCCACACTCCGCGCGGAGCGTTGGCGAGTTCGGCGAAATCGTGACGTGAAACAAATTCCGGTGAAGACGCTACTTCAAAACATCAGACTGCCAAGTCGGTACCACCACGATTGGCCGCTCCGTGTCGCGTGATGTCGCAGGCCAATGAGTGCGAACGTCGCGTGGACGCGGTCATGTGACCCCATGGAGCCAGAGAGCTCCGAAAAACGAGAAGTTTTGTCCTTCTGTTTCGCGCAGTGGTAGCGGACAGACGTCTTCTGTCCTGAGCAGCGTAAGTGAGCACATCGTGAAAATTGCCTCGGATAAGCGCATATGCCTCACCGACTAGGGCCGTAGTAAGTCGAGGGCTCCTATAGACGGTAAAGACCGAGCCGCCTTCACCGCGCCGCTTTATGCCGCTAAGTTAGGCCAAGTTTCCGGGCCATGCGTCGCACATCGCGAGCGTTCGACTGATCCGACGCTCAACCACGGACGGGCGAGGACGTAAGGACAGGCAACGCCCGTGACCAGACCGGGCCGCCGCTCGCCACCGCCGCCGCCGCCGACGTCGCCCGGCGTCCATTCAGACGCCAGCACCACGCGCCGGTCGGGACCAGACCGAACCGCCGCTATCTCCAGCGCCACCCCGCGCCGCCGCTTCGGGTGAATGGCCCGAGGCGCCGCCTGAGCCGCCGGCGTCAACCCCGACTCCAGGCGCCCTACCTGGGCGGGCGACCGAGCGAGCCGCCGTGCGCCACCTCGCCAGCGCCGCACTGTGGGTCAGAATCTTAAAAACGTGGCCAAAAAGGGGAAAAAAGTTTTTAAATGGGTATTTTTGACTATCAGGTTGGCTACAGTAATGTTGGGACTATTGAATGCCGGGTGTTCGGATGATCAGCTATTCGTTTCGGCCGTTATATTTCAGGTCAGTTCTTTGTTAGCGGTGCGTGCTGCAGGTCAGGCTATAAAACAGGCTTGACGTTGAAGCTAAATATTTTTGTTCAGTACAAGTGAAGTGAATATTGTTAATATGGAAGGTGTTGCAGGAGGTATGTACTATTTAAAAAGCATATGCATCGTTATTAAATCATTAATTTAACATGTTTTTTTAATTAACAAATTATCGGAAAATGCATGAATATTTTGTAAAATGTGCTTATAAAACCATGGATAAGTTACGAATTCCACGACATTCCGCTTTCTTTCAAATTCTGTCCGCAAGAAGCAATATTTTTCTTTGTAAATTGACTTTCAAATCCAGCTACTAGTAACAACTCCGGCTTCGAGCCACGTTTTAACAGTAGGTGCATAATTTTGTTATTAAGACATCTTGATAAATAACAATAAAATGAATTTATTTTGAACTACGTTTAAAAATGTTCAATTATAATCGATGCGTAGAAGCATTGTAAAGAATCTAATACGTAGGAAAGGACGGAAAGATCACTTTCTCTGTCACAGTGGGATGAATAACTTAGAAAAGGACAGAGGTAGACGCACCGCGACTGGTATTCCGTTCTTCAAGAAATGACTGGATTCCGGACTTCAAGAAATGACTGGATGACGTTTCTTCGAAAACACAGCAACATCAGCTTTGATAACTGGAGTTTCCGAAGAATTAATCCATCGTTTCCACATTATTTTGCAAGCGATTTCCAGCGAACGTCAAATCGATGTTGAAAAGTTCCGAGCTTATGCCATAGCAACTGCCAGACACTACGTCAACGAATATTCCTGGTACAACATGCCAACAGCAGTCCATAGGCTCTTGATCCACGGACCAGTCATTATTTCTTCGGCCATTTTACCAATCGGTCAACTATCGGAGGATGCTCAAGAATCAACTAATAAATTAATAAAACAATACCGCCAAAGCTTTTTCCCGGAAGTTTTCGAGAGTTAAGACTATGGAAGACGTTTTTAGGAGATTGTTGGCAACCACGGACCCCTACATTTCGTTTCTACGGAAACCATCTCCAAAGAAACTAAAAAGTTTGTCCCCTGAAGCTGTTGCCCTCTTAGTTCCTGTGGCAGAAGATTATGGAGATTCTGATACAGATGATGAAGAGGAAGTTTTCGATGATGACGAAGCTTCAGTAGCAGAAGAAGAAATAGAAGAATCCGATGAAGATGCAGTAACAGAAGAAGAAAGAATAGAATCTGATGAAGGTGAAACAGAAGAAGAAGAAGCAAACGACAACTGATAATTATAAGTACTGTTTGTAATTGTAATGTTTTTAAGTAATTGTAACGTTTTACATCATCCTATATCCTTTATTCGGTTCTTCATCGAATATTTTCATTTTTTAAGATATTTTTTCAACTCTTATGTTATTACAATATTTTTGTATAAATAAAAAGATCTATGACTGTTTATCCGCCATTTTGGACACAATTTTATATTTTTAAATTTTGATACTCATAATCTTTATCACCAACATCTATAATTACCAAAATAAAAATTGTATATGAATGAAATTATTTTTATCAATTTTTGTCCGCCATCTTGGATTCACCATTTTGTATTTTTTAACATTTAAAGTCATATTCTTCATCAGTAACTACGAGAAGTCCCAGAATATAATTTTCATATGACTAAAATTAATTTTACCAATTTTTGGTCCGCCATTTTGTTTTTCAATTTTTGATATATTCCTAATCAGCATCTTCGATCAGTTTTATATACTAACTTTGGTACGAATTTGACAGCTTTTTATATTTTGGCCACCTTTTTGGGATTCTGGCCCACTGTGTGCCGGGACAATGGCCCGCGCCCACACTGGACTAGATGAGGCGAGTGAGGGGCGAATGACCGCCCGGTGTAACCTAGATGTAAGTTAGGTTAAGTTTTTCTTTTGGTTTGTATCTGGCCTCACCAGAAGTAGTTTTTCGGCAATTAAATTAAGTTCATGAAAGAGCATTCTTCTTATTGCAAGGTGCATGCCAATGCCCACGCCACGCATGTTCCCGCTTAATCTTTCAGGGTCTTTTATGGGTGTAGCCGGGCAAGCTTTATCCATCTGCTAGCGCCGGGAGAAGGTAAGTTGAGGTCACCTGAGAGCACCTCCGATTGGAGGTGTTATAATATATATATATATATATATATATATATATATATATATATATATATATATATATATATATATATACAAAATAATTTAAACAATAAATTACAATTATGAAAGTATATTTGATTAATAAACGTTTTGTGAAATATTATTAACTAAAGTAACTTATTTTATCAACATGTATGGATGGTAAGCTACCGTTTTTCATAGAAAATACCGGTATAACCTTTTTAGACGTTCATACCGGTATAGACGTCCTAGGGGTATAAAAGAATAAAGGTATCACGACGGTGGATGTCAACATCCGGTGGCGCCGATTGTTGACACTGGATGTTGTGATGCAGAACCGGCCATTCTGTAATACTTGTAAGTTAAAACGAGAGAAAAAACGTGGATTTGAAATCGTAACTGAATGGCGACGGTAAAATTGACATTTACAAGATACACAAACATTTGGCAGCAAAAGATTTTCATACAAATATGGAGAAAATTAGACGTAGATTATTGCTCATCTCCCCCATACGCCACACACAGTTTTTTACTCTTTTTGACGAAATAAATATCTGAGGAAAAATCCAATGATGTGTTGGCAGATATGTTTACTAAACCTTGAAAGGGAGATTTTTTCATTGAATATTAAACCAAATATAATTTTAATGAATTTAATCTGCGAAATTGAGAAGTGTTGGAAAAAGCTTTTCGCAGTTGTCACATTACCGTGAAGTTAAAAGTTCGCTTGAGCGCCCTTATCTGGAAATACAGTGGCGGAGCCAGGCCTAGTTTTCGTTTGTTACCTTCTTTTATTTGGCAAAATGGATTTAAATGTTAGAACTCCGTAATTATTTAAAAAGTAATATTTAGTATATATACAGCACAAAAATAATATACAATATAATAAGAAACGTTTATTATTTAACAAAAATGATAGGCTAGACTGTACGTTCTAATCCCGGGTCTTGTCTAGGCGCTTCGAGTTGTTCGAGAGCAATCCCAGTCCCTCTCCACCTGTCTACATCCTAAACCTGCAGTAATCCTTTCCCTGACTGTCGCTAACCTCTGCGAGATTTGTGCGCGCGCGTGTTTATATTGAGGAAATGGCTCAGACGGACCCACCTGCTAAATACCAGGGGCCTATATGTTACAACTGAGATGGACGTAAAGGCTACTGTGGCGTAATATGGGGAGCGTTCATTGGGAATTATGCCAAAGGATACGGTAATTACCACGGGACGCCTTAGACTCCGATAGACGGCAGCCGAGATGTGGCCCTCAGTCAAAAGACAAAGTATCCACAAAATCTGGGCCATTTTGTATTTTAAAAAAATGTTCAGGCAAATTTTAGCAAAAAGATTCCTGATTTGGCAACATCTTTTGGCTAGAAAAATACATAGATTTTTTAACTATTAAAAATTTAAGCTCTACAATATGTGCGGGAAAAGGAAAGAAAAACAAAAATTATTTTCACTCTTTTGAAAAGTTTAATGTTAATTTAAACAATATTAATTTTATACTCAATCTTATGTACATTTTTATACATAAAAAAAGTAGCTAAGGTCAAAAATGCAGATTACATCTCCTAAGTGCCTATTTTAAATCTCAAATTTTGGTGCATAAAGATTACACATAGCTTAATTTTGATATATTGTTGGTGCATAAAAAAATGACGTATCTCAAAAATCATAATTTTTTAGATAAGTAAAGACATTTTTGCAGAAAAAAGGATATTTCTACAAGAAAAAATTTGAATAAACATAGGTCACCCCAGAGCTGGTTTATAAAGTAATGAAATACACTGTGAAAAACTCTTCTCGCACAAAAAGATATTTTTCACAGCTGAGACACTATTCTTGTGCACCAATGAAATGAAAAAAAATGTCAAGTTGCTAAAGCAAACAGGTCAGTGTTGAGCTCATAAGAAATATGGGACTAAGTTTTCAGTGCACTTTGTGAAATCTTACAGTCATTGTAATAATTCATTGCATATCGAACATACATTTCACAGCCTGATACCACCAAAATTATAACTATTATATCTTCTTGAACAAAATGAAACATAAAAAAATATAATTACTGAAGGTATCATATTTCTACAAAATAGCACCAGAAAATAATATTTAAAAACCATATATACTTAAAGTATTTGTTAAAATCTCAATTATGGTCATTTAATCCAGAATTTCATTAAATTTCTGCTTGCTTTTAAAACTAATAAAAGGAGAATCTTAGTACATCTTTTTCACACACACACACATATATGATTATTCAGAATTTCAAAGTTATTTAAATGAATAATAATTTTTCATGTTGAGGGCATTCAAGAGTAGTATTTGCAAAAATATGTTCTCCTTGTTATTAGTTTGTTCTATATGCTTATTTGAAATATTTTTCAATTATGACAAAATATAAAGTAGGTACTTCCAACATCAACAACTTGTAGAGAGCATTTACCACTTCATGAAAATAACATACACGAGAAGGCAATTATTATTACATATTTTGTACACATTTGATTCATAAAATGCCAAATTTTTTTTTTAAGACAGGATGGGACATTTTAACATTGTGACTTATTACACATGATCTATTTAAAAATAAAACCAGTGCTTTGATGGGCACAAAGCATAATGATTATTTGTTCATTCAAAAATCAAGTAGCATGTCTGTGCAAAAGAGCGTTTTGAAACAACTACAATGTATAATACATAAGTAATACAAGTTTATAATACTTTCTTCTTCACTCTAAAATGGTGTTTTAATAGTAATAACATAATTTCTAAACAATACTTTCATTTCCTTAATATTATTAACAGAGTTAGAATGTTCACAAATTACTAAAACTGTATGACATTTTGGATATGTATTCCATCACAGCACGCCTTTGGGTACACATAGCAATAAAATTATATCTTTCATAGAAAGAATTGCCTCTATGATAAACAGTTCAATAACATCAAAAAACAAAATTCCAACATTAACTATGAGGAAAAACTACATTCAACTGCAAGTTGGCAGAAACATTCCTTAATTATGTACACTGCATTAAAAGCCAGGCTTTAAACCAAAAAATACTGACAAAAATTTAAACACAATAATAGAGCTACGCATTAAAGTTTATGAACCTAAAATATGAATACTGCTCAATAAATAAAACTTTTACTTGAATACTTCAGAAAAGTTCAAACTATGGAGATAAAATTAAAATAATATCTGAAAACAAGTTACAGATACTTCAACAACATATTTCTCTCAAAACTACAATGATTTACTTAATGGCTCTTCAGGGATTATGGAGCTTACCACATTGTTTTCTAAAAGAAAGTACAGGGTGTCAGGAAAGTCTCCCTGCAGTGCCACCAGTGGCCGGTAAGAGTGCTAGCAACAGAAATTATGTTGGTAGCACAAACTGCATCTTGCAACGAGTGAAAAATGTAAATTGCATACTCGTCACAATCATAACAAGCTGGAAATGTTGTCACCTTCACTGTTTCCCAATGATCTATTTGCTACAAACAGAAATGCAATTTCTAAACAGAGCTTTTTCTTCGGCTCAGGGCAGAGAGACTTTCCTGCTACATGTTAGAAGAATGCAATGAAGATTATTGCACAACAAACAATTAATGTTTTTAATTTGTAAATATTAGGCAACAAATTGACATGAAGATTTCAGTATAACAGAGAACGAATAAGATATCAAGCAACATTTAAAAAAGTGTTAATGAAAATTAATGAATATTGATAAGAAAATAGCAACATCTTTTCAAGGTGCTTGTGACACACTATCAACCATTAATTCTGTATTTTCTATGTAATCTTGTATTTAAACTCCTATAGGAACAAGTCAGGCAAATTTACTGTATATTCTTGAATATAAGATAACCCCTCTTTTTATAACTAGAAATTAGTTTCCCAAAATTTCTTCAAATTTAAGAAGATTGATGCTAAACTGAAAATTAGTTGTCAACAAAAGAAATGCAAAATAATTACACCCAATTAAAACATTATGTATGCACTTAATACAAATTTAACTTTCTGTCAATATCTCAACATTTTTGCATTATCTTCACACGTTATTTCTGTGTAGATCCCTTTTGCTATTCTCACACCCAACCAATCTTACAACATCCGAGGTCAAAAGAAAGAATTTTTCTTTCTCTTAATTTTATAAATATTAGAATTTGTTGGGTATGCATCTGCATAAAACAGGGAGGGGGGAAAAAAAGGGAAAAAAAGGGAAGAAAAAAAAAAAAAAAAAAAAAAAAAAGAAAAAGGAAAAAAGAAGCAATCAGCAACAACACAACCCACTTCCTGTCACACTGATTAACAATTGTTTCTAGGGCTTGAAAACCAGGTTTTTGTGGCTGCACACCTCAAATATATTTCTCTTGTTTCCTGTGCACAGCTAAGACTGTGACCAGTTTTTAGAATCTGCTAAATGGAAAATATACGTCTTATTTCCCGGTAAATATAATACTGACAATGAAAGATGAAGCATACAGAAATAAATAATTACCAAGTTCTTTTATATAGCATTATACATATTCCTTTGCATATTTTTCATATAATATCAGCCGTTATTTACATACTAGAAGGAAATCTTAATTAAAATTATTGCCCACTGAATATGCATTTCAAAAATATTAGAAAATTCACGATAGCACATTTCATTTCTTAAGTAACTGCGGTACCAATTCATCACTGATTGGCATAATATTCTATTCAGAAAATATATCCTGATAAGTGTGAGAAATTTGTACATTTAACATGCAAGCATTAACAAGTAATTAAAAACTCTTTTGAGATTATAACTATAAAAACATCACAAGATTTCTTAACAAATCGTAATATTCATGTAAATTTTCTTCTGATATTGAAATAATTAAAAATAAAAATTGGTTATTGGTAACCAATGCATTTCAAGGAGATAAACAAAGAAAAAAAAATGTTGAAAGTTGTTTTACCGTAATTACCTGAATATAAGACGAGTTTATTTTTCCTCCAAAATGTATCATTTGAAAAATACATGGCCATCTTATATTCACAAATTAAGCCTAGTTGGTTGGGACTTATTTTGTCTTTCTTTGCAAGAAACTCAAATGCTGACATAACAATAAGGTGCAGAAGCAATAAATTTCACGCATACTTGCAATATCTAATTGCATTTGGGGGCATATTCTTGGCTTCCAATGATCCCATTGGAAGTCCCTATCCCAAGTGGATTCACTGGGTGATTCAGATCAATATGTTCAAATGGTCTAGTAAAGAATTTTGAATGAATGGCATTGTAAGATAATTACAATGTGAAAATGAATAAAAATCATTGCCCAGATTTTGTTACATGATTGGTGGCACCATGTAAACTCACGGTTTGGCTCCTGATGAGTCTTCTGGGTTTTGCAGAACATGAAAATAAATTCACATTGATAGAAACATGTATTCAACATCCAACCAGAGAGACTGAACAAAAAAAACATTAGATAAATAAATCCTCACAGTTGGTAACTTCTGCAGAATGGAGTCAGGGTCATGTATGGGCTTGCAGTTCACAAATGTAACATGTGAATTTTAGGTTAATGGTTGTTAAATAATTAGAGGATGTAGACAAGTGCAGGTCAGTACGAAAATCTGGTAACACAGAAGCGAGTGTTCTTTCGAGATGCATTTTCAACATGCAAAACTTTCAGGATGGGCAGGGAGATTGAAAAGTCAGAGGGCAAACTAGTATAGGAGAAGAACAAGGAAAGAAAGAAACAATGAAGTGAAGAACAAACAAGTGAAGATAAAGATCGTAGTGACAAAAATGATGATAACGGTGATTTGAAAGTACAAGAAAATAGTGAATGCTCCGGAAAAAAGTTTTAACATTCTCAACAAGTCAATTTTCTAGTCAATTAGACAATTTGGGATTTTATATTGACTAAATGGTAAGAATTTGTCAAAAATTTAAAACAAAATCAGAAGGCCTCTTTAAAATCTGGGGATTGTCCTATTTTGGGGTAAATTTGCAGTTTTGTGAAACCTTGTTTTCCTCAAATCCTGTTCAAATCACAAAGTAATAAATATATGTATAATCGTTAAATATATGTTTTCCTCAAATCCTCATCAAATCACA
This sequence comes from Teleogryllus occipitalis, assembly GCA_011170035.1. Classification (NCBI taxonomy): domain Eukaryota; kingdom Metazoa; phylum Arthropoda; class Insecta; order Orthoptera; family Gryllidae; genus Teleogryllus; species Teleogryllus occipitalis. The sequence goes on along the minus strand of BLKR01000249.1, from coordinate 300,771 downwards.
AAATAATAAATATATGTTTAATCGTTAAATATATGCACTAATCACCACACTAAAACATAAAATGCAGGATAGGCACTTTAGAGATAAGGCAAACAGTAAGAGTATTTATTAAAGCAGATAAACTGACAATGGGGGAAAAAAGTGGTTTACCCGCTCATATTTCTTAGGTACTCCACTTACCTCCCAACCGATATCTATCACTGTATTGTTCTTAAAAACTTAGATGTGTAACCATTCCTGGGGCAGCAAGATAAATTAGGTTTTAAAAAAACCTCTTGCTTAGAATCCTGAATATGATAAAAATCAAGTAGTATGTGACCGTTTCCACTTTTCTACTTGCTCAACAATTTTGGCGATATCTTGTGGATATGTCCGACAACAACCACCAATATACTTAACACCAAGATCCAGCCACTCTTGAACGTATTCATCAAGAGCTCGGCAAGCACTACCTTCCAACCAACTGCTGTTGACACAAAAGACAATAACAGTTTCACATAGGTGTGAGTAAAAGTATACATTTCATTAATAAAATTAGATTAATATTACAGATATAGAATTTAGAATTAGAATAATATTTGAAAATCTAAGAGTTCAGCTGTAAATGTAGTTTATTTCCATGCTATTAAATGTATACCATTTTCAGAGATTTTTCTTATCACTAGTATTAAATAGTCACACAATAAAATGAAAGTTTCACTTTCTATTTAAAATTCACTTAATTTTAACCCAGGCAAACATTTCAGCCATCTTGGTCATGTTCTAGAAGAAAAAGAATTGCTTATTTTCTCCGAGCATCATTCAATTTTGTTAAATAGGAAATGAATATTTTATTTTCAGTAAGCTTTGGTATTTTTTAAAGCAAAACCTCCTTTTGAACACATTTTCATCAACAAAAGAAAAACCAACATGAAAACATTATTTATAGAACACAGACAATGGTAGAATCTTACCCAGTTGATGCATGATAAATTTCACCACTGTTGGGATAAACAATAACAGGGATATCTCTCATTGTATTATTTTTCCTCACAGACTCAATAAGAGGAGTCACATATTTGGGATTGACACAATTTGTTCCCACAGCAACCAACTGACCAGAAGTTTGTTGCCAACATGACTGCACAGCATCAGCAAACTTCTCACCATGGGATGTATGAATTTCATCCTGTTAAGAAAACAAATCAAACATATCAAATCAGATCAGAAAAGATAGATATGCAATCCACCAACTTCTCTCTCCTTTTTTTCTGTTTAACTTTGGTAAAATGTTATTTGATTCCGGGCAATCCCATACTGGAGATATCACTGCAACTCACCCTATCAAGTAGTACATACTTGAAATTACACAGTATGCAGAGACGTAGCTAGGGAGGGCAGAGGGGGAATGCGCCCCGGGTGACACCAATTATAAAATTTTATAGTTTGAATTAAATAATTTTAATGATTTATTTAAAATTTACACACGCATGCACAAGCGTGCACACACACACATTAATTTAATAGTTAAATGATATATACTAAGAAAGCAAAGAAAAATAATGTAAAGTAAAACACGAAACTATAAGCAGCGAGTCCCAATTCTTCAGTGGTCCAAGAGTCTCGATTTCAGCGATTATTTTATCTTATCGTTAATCTTCCTCAAATAATCTACAAATTATCTTTAATATTTTTCAAATATGCTTGTATTTTTATTAAATAAGGAATAAACTATTCAGATATAAATAGTTTTATATTTAATTGGGGGGGGGGGGGTATTAGGTGAGGGTATTAGGTTATTAGGGTATAAGTTTTGCCCCCAGGTGACACCAACTAAAGCTACGCCACTGACAGTACATATACACTTGAAAATTTATGTAAATCAACAGATTCCTTAATGTACATAATGTTATATTTATTATTTACTTACATCAATCAACTAACTTAGTTCTTTTGGGAAGATTGAAGGACATTTATTTTTGCAGGTTGATGTCGCTTGTCCAATGGGTATAAAAGGTAACCAGATAACCCTGACATTATCAAACAAAAGCACAGAGCAATATTGTGTTTATGTCATCGTATAGGGTTTGTTTCGCACTAACCCTACCAAAAATTTGTAGAAAAAATTTGGAGCCATTTTTGAGAAAATCTTATTTTTGTAAATTTTTAAAATTGCAAATATTGCATGCACTATTGCACAAAAACTACATATATTTTCAAAAAAATCTATATGACCTTCAAAAAACTCAACAAATGGACATGGACAACAAATTTCCTATGAAAGAAAAATCTCTGTCTTCAATTTTATATTTGTAAGAAGACACAGACAAAAATTGCAACTTTTGCAAATTTCCAAAATTTATAGTTAACCATGAAAATATGTATGCCAACTTTATAAGTGTATTTTATTCTAACCTCACAAGAAATTTTAAAAAAAATTTGGAGCCATTTTTGAGAAAATTCTGAAAATATCTGGGGAGCTTCATGTAAACAACGTCCAAATTTTAAAGAATGTTTTTCAAAATTTCAAAGCTTGAACTAGATCGAGATCGACAGTGGTTTCTGCAATTTGGAAAAGATTGTATGCATGGTTTAGGTGCTAGCAGTGTTCACAGACGGACGGTCGGACAAACGGACGGTCGGACGGACGGACGGACGGACGGACGGACGGACGGACGGACGGACGGACGGACGGACGGACGGACGGACGGACGGACGGACGGACGGACGGACGGATGGACGGACGGACGGACCGACAGACAGACAGGCAGAC